>CM061132.1:103720178-104130432 GCA_030789695.1 Scilla litardierei
GACACACCCGAGGGACCCAAGCGGATCCCTTGACCACGTTGACCGGGTTATCCACGGTCAACGCTTTTGTAGTGAGAAAACACTCTGAAACAGGTACAAAATGTCACGGGTTCAAATCCTGTCATCCCTACCTATTAGTTCTCCTATGGGCGGTAACGAGTGATTAATTGAGTGTGAGATCAATTAAATAAAATTAAATTGGACATAATCTTTCATTTTTGCATACAAATATATGCAAGACGTATTGGGGGTACAAAAATAAAAAAATCTTTTTCTTTACAATTGTATCTCCTGTCATAAGAAAACGCTCTTAGTTCAGTTCGGTAGAATGCGGGTCTCCAAAACCCGATGTCGTAGGTTCAAATCCTACAGAGCGTGATTCTGTTTATGTTATTTCGAATCACAATAAAAAACTTACCAAAACGCAGTTAAATTGTAACTTGAATTCGACCTCCTCCTTGCAGGAGGTCAATCAAAAAAAATGTTATCCAATCAAAGGTCCAACTAATCACCGCGTATGTATTGTAAATATGCAGTTACAAATAATCCTACTAAAGTAATAGGAATTAGACCTAAGACGATTCCAAATATAAAAACTTCAATCATTTTGAATTGTTTGAGGAAATAAAAAGAAAGGTAAGATCTATCCCTAAATATTAATCTGAATAATCCGCGAATCTCAACGACCAAGAGTTACCAATATAACCAAGAATTCAAAATTGACGCGGGAATAAACCGTAGAATATTTGAAGGAGAAATATTTTTTTAATGAATTTGTTCATTCAATTCATTTTAAATAAGTCGTATCTTGTTCAAACAAATAAATAGAGCTGGGGTTATAGTTGAAGCAGCCAATAGAAAACCGAAATAACTAGTTATAGTAGGCATGCAAAAGCTAAATTAGATATCTTCTTTTGCTACATATGTTGATAAAACACTTACCTAAGTTTCCATTTTTCAGATACGACGAAAAAATCAATTGACATGATTAGTTTAGTTTTAATTGAAAGTTCTTGATTCATCCGTCATTATAGATAGCACTAAAAAACAAATAGAATTACAAATTACATTAGGTAGAAAAAATGGATTTATCCATCATGATATCGACCAATCTTGACTAAATAGATTCATTGTGCAATTTGTGAGTTGAATAAAGTAATAGTAATAATATATGTCGTGTAATTTCATTCAAAAAAAATTCTATTTTAAGTTAAGTAATTTTGGAAAAAATTGGATTTGAAATTAACTTCAATTTTGATCATTTCTTTTTCAATAGGATCTAGTCCATTTTAAAGAAAGCGACTTGATACCAACTTTTAATAAATTGTCTATTTTTTAATTTTATACTAATTTTAAACCATCGGATTCAGTACAGTACAATAATAGATTGGTTAATTGCCTATAATATCTCAAATCAGAAGAAAAAAAAGTGTCCCACGATCTATCGAAAACCCTTTATTTTCGTTTTTGATTTCGGGTCCAACTCGATTCGAAGAAGAACAAACAACCCCCCTTACCCTTTTAGGTTCTATTCTATATTCTATTTTTCCATATCAAGGAGTTCCATCGGTCAAGAAAGAACCTTTGTTTTTTTTGGATCTAATGTTACAATGGTTGTATTTCAAATATTGATTTTTCCAACTATGTTCTGTTTCTTTCATCAAATACTATCTACTATATCTATTATTATATCTATTATAGTATATTTTTTGTACGACCAATCAATTACTTGAGATTAAAGAAAGTATTCGAACAAAAAAAATTAGAATTATAAAAAAGGGTTTATAGATTTTATATATAATTGAATTGTGTGAAGATAATACTATCTTTCACTTTCAAGAATTATTAGAACCCATAGATTCTCACTTTCCTAAGACTTTTACTTTCTATTACGAAGTCAATAATGGAAAGAATTTGAGGAATTTTCTATTGATCTATTGAATAACATACAATTATGCATAGACAAGGAACAAAAAAGAAGAAAGAAATTATGTAGTATTTCATTTCGCTACTGATCGAAACTGCGTTGCTGCGCCAGAGGAAGGATAGCTATACTGGTTCGGTATACTCTAAATACACCTTTGGTACAAAATTGACGATCTCACAAAGATGAAATATCAGTGGTTTTCCATTTACTGATCCCATCTTTTGCGGAATCGATTTCTTTTTTTGAATGTACAAGAATTTTTGGAGCTCAGCATGTCTGGAAGCACGGGAGAACGTTCTTTTGCTGATATTATTACCAGTATTCGATATTGGGTCATTCATAGCATTACTATACCTTCCCTATTCATTGCGGGTTGGTTATTCGTCAGTACAGGTTTAGCTTACGATGTATTTGGAAGTCCTCGGCCAAACGAGTATTTCACAGAGAGCCGACGGGGGATTCCATTAATAACCGGCCGTTTTGATTCTTTGGAACAACTCGATGAATTTAGTAGATCCTTTTAGGAGGCCACTCATGACCATAGATCGAACCTATCTGATTTTTACAGTGCGATGGTTAGATGTTCACGGACTAGCTGTACCTACCGTTTCTTTTTTGGGGTTAATATCAGCAATGCAGTTCATCCAACGATAAACCTAATTCGAGTTATAGAACTATGACACAATCAAACCCGAATGAACAAAATGTTGAATTAAATCGTACCAGTCTATACTGGGGTTTATTACTTATTTTTGTACTTGCTGTTTTATTTTCCAATTATTTCTTCATTTGAGAGAAAGAAATAGAATAGTAGGAAATCTTTTATCCCATTCGGAAGGATATCATCCTTATAATTATCCATGACTGTTTTTGTCTATAGCATCACCACTTGATAAAATATGGAGGAAAGTGGGGGAAATGGCCGATACTACTGGAAGGGTTCCTCTTTGGCTGATAGGTACTGTAACTGGTATTCCTGTGATCGGTTTAATAGGTATTTTCTTTTACGGTTCATATTCCGGGTTGGGTTCATCTCTGTAGTAATCAGATGAACCAGACCGTAGACATGAAAAAGTAAGAACTCAACGGTATCTTACCGCTGAGTTCTTACTCTTAAAGCGAGACGGGGCTTTGATCTATTCGATAACATACAAGTTATCCAAGTTATACAGTCAACATAATCAAAATATTCTATTCATAGAAATGACAAAACGGATCATTTTCTTTGTTTGATCTTTTAATTTTAAACTGTTCTATTCCTTTGTTTCTTATGATGTTTTTGAACAACGGAACTGAATCTATTTCTATTGATTGATTTATAGTATAGTGAAGTTAAATTGAATAATAGAAGAAGTTCCATTTGCTTAATGAATTACCCCCCTCTAACCCTTTTTGTTTGTCTACTACTTCTTATGAATCTAAACAAAAGAGTTTTGATAGACCCAGAAAAGAAAAAATAGTAATCTTTGACGAACAAGAGAAAAATCATTATTATTTCGATACAAGACGACACAAGAAATGGTATAAAGTCCTTTTTCTTGTGTCGAATAGAAGATTAGGAAGACTTAGAATCCCTTCTAGAAGTATCTGTTCCTTTCATTTATATTTATACCACCCTTATCTTGTATGCTCTTCCTTTGTTTTTGTATGCCTATTGTCTAGTGCTAGGAATGGGATGGGATACAAGTAAGGAATTCCATAAAAAGCAGTATAAACAAAGTAAACAATAGGATTTATATAATTTTTTATCATACATATTTAATTGTATTGATCGAAAAAAATTCCACGCTTTTTACCAACTTGATGTTGAATCTCTGGATCTAGAAATTCATTTCGTATAATTGAACCTTTTCAAACTGTTTCTTATTAAGAACCAAAAAATTTGTGCCAAAATAACAGATGCCAAGAAGAAAAAAAGGCCTTGGACACATAATGGATCTTGAAGCACTATTTATGCATCTCCCTGACCAAACCCCCCTACGTTAGGATTGCTTGTTAATGGTTGATCAAGCTTAATGGATTCACCCTCTGAAACAAGAAGTTCTGGTCCTGAAGGTATAATATCAATCACTTGGTGGCCATCCGATGCATCAACTATGGTTATTTCATATCCTCCTTTTTCTTTATGTATTATTCTGCTTACTATACCCGCGGATGTAGCATTATAGACTGTATTGTTACTCTTGCTCCCATCAGGATAAATCTAACCCCTTCCCTTGTTCCCACCTACATATATGTGATATTTTAAGAAGTGAACGTCTTTCTTCGTAGCAGGGTCGGGAGAAAGAATGGGAAAGATGATTTCACTATATTTCTGACCGGGAACAGGACCTATCACAAGAATATTTCTTTTATTGGGACGATAACTCTGAAAAGCCAGATTTCCTATCTTTTCTTTCACCTCAGGAGAAATACGATCAGGGGGGCTAATTCGAATCCCTCGGGTAAAATAAGAACATCCCCTACATTCAAAGCCCCCCTTTTACCATTAGCAAGAACTTGTTTCAGTTGCTTATCATAAGGAATTCGAACAAATGCTTCAAATACAGTATCGGGAAGTATAGCTTGCGGAACTTCAATATCCACAGGCTTATTAGCTAAATGTCAATTGGCACATACAATTCGCCCAGTTGCTTCTCGTGGATTTTCATAACCTTGCTGCGCAAAAATAGGATACGCATTAGAAATAGATGTTCGAGTTATTACATATATCATGATCGATACAGAAATAGATCGAGTCATCTGTCCCTTTACCCAAGAAAAAGTATTTCTATTTTGCATGATCCAATCATTGATCCAGGAATTTATACAATAAATCGGATAGGTAGCTAGTATAGTTCCCTATCCACGAGTCTGTCGTTGTACTGAAATAATTCTACTGAAATAGGACGAATACCTTGAAAAGGTAGAAGCATAAAGAATAAGTAAAATGAAAAATGCTTTCTTTATACGCGAAGAAAATTTTTGATTGATATCAGGAGATCAAATAAGTTCTTCATTCATTCATTGAATGATAAATGACTACAAGCGAAGGAGATACGCGATTTAAAAAACGGAAAATCCAATATTTCACAATTGTATCTAGACTAACCGGAAAAGTGGAAATAAGACCAGATATAATCTGATCGTTATGAACCAATCCAAAATCATTGTAGATTGAACCAATCATTAGTTCCCAACCATGGGTCTATTGAAATCCGGTCCATAAATCAGTAACTAAAAGAATCGAAAAAGCTTTTATTGTGTCATTTATGTTATAGAAGAGTTCCTGAACCCAAGAATTAAGAATGACAAACTGTTCATTACCCAGAATAAAATAACCACTTACAATAGCGAAACAGATTATATTTGTCGACAAATGCAAAATGATATGGAGATTATATTCATTGTGTGTTTGACAAATTGTACTATTTCCTTGTGTATTCCTATACGAAGCTTTTGTATATGTGTTTCCGGATATTCCTTTATCATTTCATCCAACAAGAACAGCTCTTCTAATTCTAGGAATTTTTCTAGAACATTTTTCTCTTGAATATCATTCAAAAAGGTTTCGGATTGCCTAGTATTCCACCAATTAATAATCCATGGTCCAAGACTTTTTTGAAATGAGAGAGAGACCCACCAGGGTAAAAACACTATAGATAAAAGATATGGGAGGGAAGTCAATGCTTTATTTCTTTTCATTTTTTATCTGTGAATTGTTAATGAACTGCTTCATTTGTCAACTCTATCTGATATTTCTCTAAAGCACGAGTTCCATAACAAGGTATCGAACCTATCGATCTATTCCTATTTTTGTATAAAAATTGAGTCCTTAGATCTAGAAGGACTCTAGAAATAGAATAAGGGTCCCCTTTCGGATGAAAAATAATAATAATATATAATTAATAAAATTCAAAATCGAATTAAAATAGATATATTTAGTTAAGTAAATAGGATTTTCGGATATCTCAATTGGGCAAATTCGAGCGAATTCCATCTTCATTTGTTCTTTTCGATAAATACTCGAAAAACCTACTTGAAATAACGAATATTATTCGGATTTCAAGACGAAAAACCCTCCCGGAGCAATTCCATTAAATTAATTACTTCGAAATGTTGCATCGTCTAACCACAGCGTAAGAATACGGCATCAATTCAAAATCAGAGTCCTAGCCTAAAAAGATGAATTCTGTGTTATGAAATAATATTCGGCTATTTGATGAATTCATACTTAGATTAGAATTAGACTTATTAGACTTTTTACTAGTATAAAAGAATTGAGTTGGACTTTATACGCATACAAAATGGGTTAGGTATAGAAAAGGATTTCTTCTTATTTTAGTTTATTATATTTATTATAGTTCTTCCATATACGTTCTCCTACTTTTGTTTTATTCTATGTAGGTTGTTTTGTTTGTTGCGCTAACGGAACGAGAAAATGGAATCTAGTATGTCTTGCTTGAACGAACACTCTGAGGAAACTTCAATTGTATTAAAAAGGAAATTAGCGAGCTCCTTCCATTATGCGAAGAAAACATTCATTCTTCGTTCGGTTCATTTTTCAAAATACTTCAATCGATACGCGCAAGAAATATGCCAATTCGGCCGCTTTTTGTTCAACTTCTCGTGGAGTCAAATTTTCATCAGTACGAGTCAAGGGAATGGTTCATTGACCTCTGATTTCCATATAAAGAATACGACGAGGAAAAAGACCCTCTTTAACCTCCATTCTGATTGATTGGATATCTTTCAGAAAGAAACGAAGGAAAATGCGACGATTTTTTCCGGGGAATCCCCAACAAAAAATACACATTATTCCTTCTTTTTTATCGAATCGGTCATAACCACTACCTACATTCCATGAAATTGTGCACCACAAATAGGAACTAATGAATAGACCCGCGATCCCATAGAAAGACATCATGATCCCTTGTGGAAAAAAATGTTTTGCTGAGATGGAAATCCGGGTATCAGATTCCTACCAAGATAGATGTAAGTTCCAACCACTAAGAATCCTAGTGAACCTAAAAAAAGGATACATGTCCAGCAAAAATTACTTGTTTTTCGAGACCCGGTTATAAGTTCTATCCATATATGTTCTGATCGCCAGTTCATACTCATACTATACTATATCCAGTTGCATTCGATTGAAATTGAAAAATAAAATTTGACTTTCCTTTTTTTGATGCCGAAGTAACTTTCATCAACTAGCACTATTCTGATATGAGCCATTAGGAGTAATTGGTTAAATACATTAATTTTCTATTATAAAAACATTTACCGATCTTTTTTAACCAGATATGCCCGCATATACATGCACATACATTTATGCAGATATCATGTATCCGCATGCATACATAACAGCTATTTCATTTATGTTCAGAAAAAGCCACTTATCGTACCATATTACATTAAACAAATCTCTGTACCAAATAAATATCTGTATTATGATTCAGTGTTGAAATAAATTGATGAAATTTTGTCACATCGGATCTAGACAATCTTATTTTTTTGGACATGAAGAAATAAAGAAGCCATTCCAATCGCCGGAAATACTAGACCCACTAAGGGACAAAAATAGAGGGTAAGTTAAGATCTGTCATAGAATGGGTACCTCGATTTCATATTTGTACCAGTTACATTCAAGTAATGTCCTTTAATTTCACCTGTTTCGGCTTGTGCTTTATAAATTGCTTCAGCAAAAAATAAGATATGGTCTCTCCAACGCATAAAAGGTTGTGAGTTCACGTTTTCATCATCCTTGGTAAAATCAAACCCACAGCGCAGACACTCATAAACTGCTCTGCCGTAGATTTTTGTGGATAATCCCAATTTTGGTTTAATAGTACAAATATGAAATCAAATCGATCTGGATTAGAATTTTTTCTTTCCGCGATATTTGTATTTTACGTACTCGTACCGCAGTAATGTAATTAGGAATAGAGATTCTCTATCCAAAAAGCTATTGGAATAGTGATATGAATTGTTATTTGATTTGATATATTGTGGTCGGTAACGCTGGTGAATTAACAAAAAGGGAAAGAGAGGGATTCGAACCCTCGGTAAACAAAAAGTCTACATAGCAGTTCCAATGCTACGCCTTGAACCACTCGGCCATCTCTCCTACATAATCTTATTATTGACTAGAAACCGAGTGAATAGCGAGTTATTTATATTATTTTATTGCAGTACATGTTAGAATTTTTCTGTTTTTATGTTATTTTGTACAGTACAAAACCATTGTTTGTGGGATCATTTTCCCTGAGGGGGTAATGAGAAGACTTATAGAATGGATTGCTAATTATGCCTAGATATCGGATAAATGTAAATTTTATTGATAAGACTTCTTCAATTATAGCCAATATTTTATTACGAATAATTCTGACAACTTCAGGGGAAAAAAGGCATTTACCTATTATAGAGATGGTGTGATTTGATTCTTTTTTCTTATTTTTTAGCCCCAACTTCAGTCTTACGAGAAAAAGACACGGTTCGGAATAGAAAGAACCGAATTATTGAAATAAAGCTACGCTTAGTGAAGGTAAAGTTTGGAGATAGAACAATTCCTTCTGTCGTGTATCCTCGATTGATCCAGCCTCAGATACTTTAATTAATAATTAATTGTCGATTTTAGTATTGAACTAAAGGTTACACCTATAGGTTCTGTATTGCAGGTCAATC
This sequence comes from Scilla litardierei, assembly GCA_030789695.1. Classification (NCBI taxonomy): domain Eukaryota; kingdom Viridiplantae; phylum Streptophyta; class Magnoliopsida; order Asparagales; family Asparagaceae; genus Scilla; species Scilla litardierei. The sequence goes on from CM061132.1 coordinate 103,728,769, forward strand.
CTACTCCACGAGTACCATACCAATAGGCGGCATAAGGGAGAAACACTACACTAGGAATCAACAATACGAAAACTTTGTTATAAATTACCCTTTTCCTTATCGGTATCGGAACTAACAAGAATGGTTGGGACAACAAACATCCATCTCGTTTGTACTTTGGATATCCGTATAACCATCAATGATCGTTGAAGTGACAAATTCCCGGAAATAGTAGGCGTTGAGGACAAAGAAATCGTTGGAGTTTTCATTTCTATCTAGCACTAATACGATTGGTGTTAAGAAAAAACCTCTTGCGGGAAGGATGGCTAGAGATTTCTTGTAAAAATACCAGCTCCTATCAGTTCATAATGAGAATAGGGAAATTTGGATTCCATGGCTTATTCCCCTTAGTACTATGCACAGAAGGGAGGAGCCGTATGAGATGAAAATCTCACGTACGGTTCTGGAACGGAGATTTTTTGAATAAAATGAACGACCGTAACGAATGTCAGCTCAATCCGAAGGAAATTATGCGGAAGATTTACAGAATTATTATGAAGCTACGCGACCAGAAATTGACCCCTATGATCGAAGTTATATACTCTATAACCATAAGTAACGGAGAGCATACAAAGGCTTTGGAATATTATTTCCAGGCACTGGAACGAACCCCATTTTTGGCACATTCTTTGTTGCTACTATGGGGCCCCGAAGCACAAGGAGATTTTACTTGTTAGTGTCAATTAGGGGGGCTGTGGACTTTTGTTGCTCTCCATGGCGCTTTCAGACTAATAGGTTTCATGTTACGCCAATTCGAACTTGCTCGATCTGTTCAACTGCGACCTTATAATGCAATTGCATTCTCTGGTCCAATTGCGGTTTTTGACTCAAAATTTCCTTGCCAAGCTACATGAAATATATTTTCGGACATCCACAGAAAAATTATCGCTAACTCGCGAATAGTGATTCGATTGATGATGAAGAAAGAGAATTCTTGGTTCAGTTCTCCACCTTAATGACAGAAAAAAGGATTGATCAAATTCTATTGAGCCTGACTCATAGTAATCCTTTATCAAAGAATGACTCTGGTTATCAAATGATTGAACAACCGGGAGCAATTTACTTACGATACTTAGTTAACATTCAAAAAAGTATCTAATGAATTATGAGTTCAATAGATCCTGTTTAGCGGAAAGACGGATATTCCTCGCTCATTATCAGACAATCACTTATTCACAAACCTTGTGTGTGGCTAATAGTTTTCATTTTCCATCTCATGGAAAACCCTTTTCGCTCCGCTTAGCCCTATCCCCTTCTAGGGATATTTTAGTTATAGGTTCTATAGGAACTGGACGATCTTGTTTGGTCAAATACCTAGCGACAAACTCCTATGTTCCTTTCATTACGATATTTCCGAACAAGTTTCTGGATGACAAGTCTAAAGATTATTTTATTGATGATATTGATGATATCGATATTGATGATGGTGACGATATTGATGATAGTGACGATATTGATGATGACCTTGATACGGAGCTGCTAACTATGACGAATGCGCTAACTATGTATATGACGTCGAAAATAGACATATTTGATATCACCTTTCAATTCGAATTAGCAAAAGCAATGTCTCCTTACATAATATGGATTCCAAACATTCATGATCTGTATGTGAATGAGTCACTATCATAGAATATGGTACCCTTGTGGCAATCTATTTGATTGTATCAAAAAGCCCACTGAATTGGGATGGATACAGAAGAAGTGATCAGAACCTGTTGGATGGACCTCGGACGTCCGCTCCTCCGAGCGTCGGACTCTAACAGAACTCACCGATGGGCCACACGGTCTTCCGCAGATTAAGGTCATCAAAGAGAACGTCGATCCTCCGATCCCTCGTGGGGACCGCCAGCAGGGTGTTAACCGCCTCTAGCTCGACGTCGGTCGGATCGCCCAGCTCAAGAACCAGTGAGCTTGCGACACTCCAATGGGCCGGGAAATCCACCTCCGATGGGAAGTCAATGAATACATATTCCCCCTTTCAACACTTCAAAGAGCTCGGCAGTCCTATCACTAGAATCATCTTTGGCCGAGCACTGATGTAGATCCAGGCCCCCGACTGATGGTGACTCAGACAGTAGAATTGGGCGAAGAGTCAAAGGGATGGATCAATCCCCTTCAGCACGCAGAGAACGACAAACCCAACAAGGCACCCAATGGCATTGGGGAAGAATTGGCATAAGGCTGCCCTATGAGACTGCAGAAACTCGATGATGAAGGGGTGGAGGGGGAACCGGAGCCCGAACCGAAAGCACGCTTCATATACCCTGATTTCCTGAGGGCCAGGAAAGCAGACCCGCTCGTCGATTTCAGGAGCCCGGGCGGAGCATGGGGGAAGAGGATAGCTGGTACGCAAATCCCCAATGGAGGTGGCACAAATAGACGAAGGTCGCTCCAGAACCTCGGGAGGCACCCCTGAGAGCACACCCCCATAACGGCGCACCGCCGAGACAGATCCGTGAGTCTGATCGGGATCGGCGGCACCTTCCAGACGACCCGAACCAGCGGCAGAAGAGGATGACATGAGGTGGACCTTGAACAGTGCCCGGTTCGACGAAAAGAGAAAGGAAGAGGGGGGGAAGACGATTGGAGAAGCAAAACCCTCGTCCGATGGATGACGGCCTCTTTTTATGTATCGTCCCCCCGAAACTACCCCTCACGTTGCAGGGATGAACACACGGGGACATGTGGCCGCATCTGGAAGCCGACAGCGCTTCGAATCATGCACCCAGAGAAGTTTGAACGGGCCGCCTCATGATGGCATCCATTTAATGGATTGGCCTCGACTGGCGCGCCTGTCAAAATCTGCTGAAGTCACATCGCCGGAGCCGAACCGGCTAAAGCGGATCGGCACGACCGATGGGGGCAATTGATACGCCTATTTTGGAGAGGCCCCAGTGCCCAGGGCTCGAACCCAAACCAAGGGCAGGAGGCCCACAAAGAGGATGCGGCCCATTCAACGAGGCCCACGTGAAATCTCAGACTCGAGTCAGCCGTAACCCGGAACGTGCACGACCAGCCCACGACCGCTGGGGATAACCACTCATCCTGAGGTGCGGAGCCTTAATGACCATTAAGGAATCCCGTAATCGACTCCCCCATGACGCACGCAGGTGCCATCGCTGGTGCGGATCTCGGGGGCATGAGTGGGAGTCAGTCAGGGGGCATGGGACGGGGGAGAAAATGTGGGCCAAGCTCCATAAAAGGGCAAGAAGGACTACCAAGAGAGGGGATCGAATTCCAGGTATCGAAATCTGAGGTACTCCTTGAACGACCTTGCTTTTGCCATTATTTCCTTTCCCTTGACCAGACCGAGGGTCAGCGTATCGATCTCCTCTCGAGTCGAACCTTCCCCGCCGGGTACTCAACAGACCTAGATCTGACTTAAACCCCGGAGGGGACTTGGCCGGAACCAAGGTCTGGCCCCCCTGACGAGTTTTCTCGTCTGTCCAGGAAGGAGCTGATCGAGGCGATGAGGCTACTCCTCAGCGCAAGACGATCCCGCCTGCTACTAGCGTGCATCGTCGTCGAGCGGAGATCAAGCAGCAATCGAGGCACCGAGGCTACCCCTCGACGCTCGACCAACAGAGGCCGAGCACTTCGTATGGAGCCGAGACTTCCCCTCCGCTCTGCACCGGCCGAGGACCAACGCTCCGCCCGAAGCACACTCTCGTCCTCGTCTCCATCGCCGTCCCACGCTGAGAGCACGTGAGCTCGGCGTATCCAAGGGATCTCAACTGGTCCCTTGACCATGTTAACTGCTTAGTTGTTGGTCAACGAGTCAGTGGTGAGAAAACACCCGTAAACAGTTATTGACCTTACATTTGCTAACGGTATGCATATCTTATTTAACAAACAACCTTTTTCACCAGCATCATCTGTTTCAATCTAAACACTTTCTTCCTTGCTTGTTTCATTACATGCTTGTCCACCGAAATTTCTTCATTGTTTTCATTGTTTTGACTAATAGATATATTGAACATTTGGATTGCATGAAGAGAAGATCAGGTACGATGACAACCTGAGGCATGATTACTAGGTGGATATACAAGTCTACCATTTTTATGATGGAGAATTCGTGTAACTTCGAGACCATATGTGACTGCAATGAAGTATATATGTAAGGAGTTTGAGCCAAATACTTTGAGCCAAGACAGATGTTGCGATCATTGCTTTCTTTTCTAAAAATTCGGTTTTGCATTGTAACTGTAGGATTGTGTAGCAAATGGGGTCTGCCAAACATAATTGTCCTACAATTGTTGATGTTTTTGAAAGTATTTAAACCTTTTAACTGTAATGCCAAGTATTTGTATAAAACAACATTTAGTTGATCAAGTATTTTTTTGGTTTCCTTTTTTCAAACTGGCAAGGTATGATCATGTTTAACTCTTATGTGTTGGTGAGAAGAATGTGAAATTCCATTTATTTTGTTCTTTTGTTATTTCATCTATTCATTTGGAATTAAACAAAAAAACTAAGTTGTTGCATGTGTGAGCACTTAGCTCTTTGATTTCTACGTTTAGGAAACACAAGAGTGACATTTTATTAAATTACATTTGTATTTAATTTGTATCATAGGTATTTCCTACCGTTTCAAGAAAACGCCGAGGAATGTCTACGACATTTCCCATCGTTTCAAGAAAACACAGGGGAATGTTCTGAGCATTTCCCAACGTTTCAAGAAAACATCGGGGAATGTTTTGGGCATTTCCCAACATTTCAAGAAAACGCTGGGAAATGTGGGCATTTTACGGCGTTTCACCAAAACGTTGAGAAAACATTTAGCAACACCCCTTTTCCCAACGTTTTTGCGGCGTTTCGTAAAACGTTGGAAAAACATTTGCCAGCGCTTCAAAAACGCCGGAAAATGTTTAAAGAAATGTTGGCAAAAGTCCCTTTTTAGTAGTGTCAGTTCAATATATATATATATATATATATATATATATATATATATATATAACAATCAGTTCAGTATCTTAGTAGTTCAGTAGTTCGTTATCGGTGTCAGTCTGCACGACCTCTTCTGCACAACTTAGTCAGTATCTAAGCAGTTCATTCAACCTTTACATTAAACAGTCAGGTCGATTTCTATTGTATGATAGTTCACTAACAGTCACAATTAGCTACATAATTCATATCAAAATAGATCTTTAACAAGTAGTTTTACACAATGTGAAACTGAAAGATAACTTAGTAGAAAAGTAAGGGAATACACAGCTCGGGATTCAAGTTTGGGACTTATTCTATCAGGCATTACTGTTCTGCTAAGCCTAAAGAACTGGTACCCCGTCAATAAATAGCTCTGAAAATGGATTTGTATCTTAAGGATAGTTCAGCAATCAATTGATCAGACCAATGACAACAAATAATGTTGGTAATAATCATTCAAAAATAGATCAAAGTAATAGTACTAGTTCAGGTCAGAAGTTAGGTCAGCGATACTAGTTTAATAAAAGAATAGGTCGGTAAGAAACACACTAAAAATGTCGGTTAATATTCAAAATAGATTCGCAGACAGAACCGTTCGGGTTAGTTACACAAAACAGGTCAGTACGTCAGTTCAGTAACACAAACATGTCAATAACTACATTATAGATCGGTTGGAAATGCCAAGTAAGATCGGCAATGTCAACAAGTCAAGTGAGACAAGTATCACAGAACAAGTCAATAATAGTAATTAGGTCAGTGTTAGCAATAGTTGGTCAGAATGTTCAGAACAGATCAAAAATAACAAATAGACCAATGCTAGTAACATTCAGATCGGCTGATGAGAAATAGCAGATCAGATCAATAGTCTATATTACATGTCAATAAAAACAACAAGGTATGTCGGCAGTAATACAAAACAGGTCGGTAGGTGCACATATATTTAAAATGCACCAAGAATTTACACTGATAATGATTATCAAATAGTTTATTATTACTTTGAACAAGAGGTATCAACAATTATTGACGTAAAGACATACATATCCTAACAATTAAGACTTAGAGTATCCTGACAGTAAACTATGGTATTGACGAACATCATGTATTACGTTGGTAATGATAGAAGCATAATCATCACTTCATGATCCGCCTCTATAATCCATTATTTTCATTACTAAGCTATTAAATGTGTCCATGTGATCCTTTAATGAGATACCTCTTGCATCTTGAAAGTAAAGGAAATCTTTAACAAGATCTGGCTGTTGGAGAATGACTTTTTCAAATAAAATTTCTCTATTATCTTCCATAGTCCCATAGAAATATCCTCATTAGATACATGATTGATCATCTTCTTTGATATGCTCAGCTGGATAGTCATCATAGCTAAATCCTACATCTGTATCTTCACCCTCTCTAAGATATCTACTGGAAACATATTCGGTCGTATACCAATCTATGCACGCGTTCCTTTTTCAAGATTTAATTTATCTTGTATATCCATATCTCGAGATTCTTGTCATATGATACACCACTAGCAATCATATATGAACTACATGTATATAAGCTTAAAACTATTACTTCTCTTGTTAACTACTTTTTAGAGAACCTAACGACATTGCCTTGAACTTGATTTAGACACCTTACTCAGATCCACTTTCTAGATTTTAGGTGGATACTTGGAAAGTAGATAATAACCTTGTGAAAAATCATGAATCAAGAACGAAGGCTAAATGTAATCATTACACCAAATTTACAACCACAAGGTACAAATAATAGACACAAATCAAAAGAGAATCACAGCAGGAATTCAAGATTTACTGGTTCCACCTAATTCTTGATTTATGTCAATTTGGAGAGACCATTAACGCTTCAATCAATTTAGACTACAATGTGTGGCACTTGATTTCAAAGGGAAAATAAGCTCGCACGGGAATATGGTCAAAACTATATAGAAATACAAACTATGGCTCCGCTAACTATCCTCTTTTAGTCATCGCATCGCCATCTGCTTTATTATTAATCATTGGAAGGATTGAATCTGGGCAAGTGGTAGGTAGGAATGCATGCCATAGCAGAGATATTTTTAGTGACATAAGGAATTCATCTTAGGATGAGAGAAGCGTCAACATTTGAGTTGTCACAAGATCTTGTTAGGATATATCATACGATCACTTTAAATAGTTTCAAAATAGCTTTCAGGTAACAATTCCAGTTTGGTTTACAAAGATCAAGGACGTTGCCGTCTTAAGCATACAAGATGGCTCCTTACCATTTTTTGATCATAGTCTTGGAAGAAGCAAGAGTGTTACCTCAGTTGGAGACAATGGTAAGATATATGATGAGAATTTCTACCTTAAGATTGGATTCATGTGTTTGGTGTGAAAACTTTTTGCATGACCTACGATCTATGGTTAGTATATTCTTGATTTGAACAACCTTTGATGGACAGTCTCTAGTTGACAAATCCTTGAGTAAGAACACATGAGATAACATCGTGTCCATCTTTTGGTAAAGCTATTCCTAGAAAAAACTTTCAAGGAAGCCTCATTAACTAGTCATTGTAAATTATTAATTGCCAGATTCACTACCAGACTATGATGCTACAGACCAATGATGAAGGCTAGTGTATGAGAAAAGAAGGAGAAAGGACATCCCAGCTTCCGAACGATGTAGAAAGAAAGGGTAGGGTCTCACCCATACTTAAGAGAATGAAGCTATTTGTAGAAAGATAGAGACTGCAATTGGAAAGACATAAATTTTCCTAATCAATACACATTTTATATAGAACTTGTCATTAATTTTGCACCATGTAACCTGATTATTGGGAAAATATTGGAGTAATTAACCAACCCATGGTGACCTGGCCACACATGCCCCATAGTACAGGAAAGCCCCATGCATGTCAGATGAGGAAGGTAATCAAATCAGGATAACAAGTTAAAGCATAGAAACCCTTGAGAATTGACAAGATCACATAAATTGTCAAAGTAACTTTAAAAGTTTTCAAGTTTTGCTTCACCTTGGGCCGTACGTTGGTTTGGCTCATTGAGGTATGTTTTGGTTTTGCCCTTGATGGGCCCGTTTTGGTTCTTCCCAGGGGCTTGTTTTGATTTCTTCCTTACGGACTTCAATTTATAGTTTTCACCCTTCATTGCATAAGTTTTGCATATTATGGCTTGTTATGGTTTCACCCTTTGGATCTCTTTCTAGTTTGTTTGGGTAAGCATGTACTAATTGTTGAGGGTCATTTTGGCCTTGCCCTTGATGAATTTCTTGATTTTCTTAAAAAATCCTATTGGGAAGATATTAAATGGGAAAGAAAAGTTGGTTGTGAGATACATTTCTATATCCAATTCATAAAACATAGGGAATGTCCATTCAATTACGAATATACTAAGATGAATTCTCTATTAACATTATCAAAATCATCCTATAAATCAAACCCAAGACATGCTCTTGAAATCATCGGATTATTAAAGTGCCGTATCAATTCATAGGCAAGAGAGAACAGTCAGAAATTAATCTTCCTTTCAAGAATGTAGATTGGTTTTAAGAAAAATTGTCTAAGACAACCCAATTTAAATTGTTTCTGATGATCTTAGTGATAACCTTATATAGGACGTATCATCATGAAATAGGTCTATAGCAACCGAGATGTATAGAGATGTTGATTTTGGGACAAGGGTGATGATTAACCTCCTCAAGTAGCTTCCCTTACTAGAAAAAAGAATACACAGTATCTGGAAAAATTATCTTCCAATTCCTTTTGAAAAACATAATGAATTGTCACCATATGGACCTAGCGCCTTTTGCCACCTAAATCAGAGACCGCTCATCAAATTTTAGCTTCAGAGATTTTGTTCGCCAACCATTAAGACATTTCTGCACTTAGTATTTTCTTTGTTGAAACTTTTGGAAATACTGATGAGTAAAAATCTCGTGTAAATATATTTTGATAAAGTTTAGAGCTGCGGTTCTAACTTCAAATACCATTGGAGTACCAATAGTAATAACAAGATTGTTACTGCATTGGGCCGGCCCACGGGACGGGGGAAGACATTTCATTCGAATAAGGAAGCCCAAGAGGGAAGCATCGCCTTAGCCCAATGGCCCAGAGGCCCATATAAGTAGTTAACCGCTTACCCAGTCAAAGCAACAGCTCATCCACCTGTTGAGCTCCCGAATATTTAATAATGGGTCGGTTAGTAATGGAAGAGTAAATGGTCGGCTGGTATGCTCTTTTTCAGTCACAATCATGTCGACATAAAGGCAGGGCCATTATCCACTAACGACACTTAAGGGTGACCCACAGTTATAAGTAGTCTCATTGACGACAAAGACATGGATGAAGCTCCTGATATTCTAAACACTCAGTTATTCTGATACTCTATATTTCTTCCTCCATTGCTCGGGGAGATAGTGATCAGACGACCTCCCTATAGGTCGGGCCTAGCTACCCCGAGCTCCGTTTAGTCATGCACTGACTTAAGCATTGGAGGGGATTTGGTTCAGAACCCAGATCTTACACCCTGATGACTACTTTATGTTGTAGACCTACATAAGACAGCTCGGGTTTAGGTCGGGCTTCAACCCAACAACTTGGACTTAACTCTCTCCGACCAGGGATCGCCTCTCCTCAGGTCCCACTCTTCAGCCGACGAAGTACCACGTCGATCAGAGGCATCCTCGTCAGCATCCTACTCGATGGTTGGAAGATTACCCATCAACAGTTGGCACCGTCTATGGAATGAGAGTCAACATCACCGTCTCCACCTAACATTGACGATGTCGACTCACCCCACTACTCTAGGGGCAATGGGGGCACATCCTCTTTGAAACAGATACACTGACTCTTCCTGGTATCGACATGATTGATATGATATCCGATGGACCTACATCGAGCAGGTCATCAACCTCCTCTCAAGGTTTATCTGCGGGGAGTGTGATGACCACAACTATTGGGCAAAAGTAACCGAGGGACATAACACCCCCGATTTATTTTTTAGATGAAGATCTGGAGGGTGTCGAGCTGTCGTATGATGACACCATCGTTATCAGCATCATCATTGCATGATCAAGGTACGACGATTACTCGCCGACAAGGTCTGTTTGTGCGATGTGCTATTCATGACCATGTTAGAGAAGGTCGGGCTCGGATCATCTACATTAGAACCATACTCAGTCCCCATCATTAGTGCCACTGGGCATGCCACCCTTGTTGTGGGAATGATCACATTGTTGGTCACCTTCAAAAAGTGCTCGTACCAGTTCACCCAGATGACCAAATTTATGGTGGTGAGAATCAACTCAGCATATAACCGGATCATAAGTCAACCTCTCCTTAATTCGATGGAAGCGGTGGTCTTCATGTTCCACCGAATGATTAAGTTCCAGAACCCCTAATGGATCGGAAGGGTGAGAGGGAACCCAATCCACTCTAAGTCGGGCTACCACATGTCCACCAAAGCCACAGGGTTAGAGAAAACATATCCGGTGGACCTCTTTGACAGCAGTGACAACTTCATAGATCGATGTTGGTCATTTTCTTAAAGGCCAATGTCGATATCTCTGCTTGGTTACCAGATGATATGACCGGCATTGATCTGTTGGGATATTGAGAACCACCCCAGTAGATTTTGATGATGTGCTCAAGTGATATGTGTATATGCATATAGATTATTTTGTAGACATTGAGGAAAAATCGCATTGTGAAGCAAATAGAAGGACTTAGAACCTTGAATTGAAGCATATGAAGATTCAAAATTACAAAGCATATGAAGACTTAAGATTAAGAGGAAACGGCTCAAGTCAAATATTGAAGAACACGGGCTAGATGTGTGTCTAAATGAGTAGTTTACTTAGAAATGTAAAAACTAGTGTATATCTTTTACACACACACAAAATTTCTGGAAAAATCTTTTTAAAATATATTACTTAAAATAATACATTAATATAATTTTTGTAAATATTTTTCAATTATTTTAAGTATAAAAACTTATGTATCATAAAATAGCTGACTATTATTGTCATATAGCCGAATATAACTGTCTGGGTTTTACTCCCAACTCTCTGTCAAAATAATAGCTGACTATTTGGAAAAATAGCTGACTATCTGGGAGAGATAGTCGACTATTCCCCAGAATAGCTACCTAGCTGGGTCAACTGTTGGCAGATTTGGCAATCTGCGTTGATTTATGCTAGCCTTTAACTAGCCATTGGAATTGATTTTTTGATCTGTTTAAGCCGATTTTGTGCAGATTTTGTGCTAATATTTTATCTATAAATAGCTGGGATTTCAGAGTCTTCAAAATAACAATTTTCATATCTAAAGAAATCTCTATATTGCTTAAAGTGCAGAAGTCTCTAATTTCTGTTATTCATTATATTCAAAAAGGGTACGGATTTAATTTTCAGTCTCATGTCTCTTGATTTATTTTCGGTCTTATTTAGCCTCTGAATAACTTTTTTTTATCTTCAAGCTCAAAAGCTTTTTCTATTGAGATTCAAAATACAAATCTCTTGTTTTAAACTTTGAGTTTTTAAAATCATAATTTTTTTAAAGATTAAACAAAAACTTGATCTTTGATCTCTAAAAGCCCAAATGCTTATTTTTAGAAGATCAATTTTCAAGATAAACTCAATAGATCAAACTGTGCTTTAACTCATAGAAAATTATTTGATCAAGATATTTCTCGATTTTCTTAAGCAACTTATTCACACATATATACTATTGGCTTTTAGGAAATCATTGTACGCAATTCTATATTTGTTGTAAAGTCTTTGAAGAAGACTTAGTGATTAAAATTCCCACGTGTTAGGGAAATTTTTGGAAATTCCTAGGTGGTTGTAATTAGCTAGGTATGGAAATTCCAAGCTAGAGGAAGCTAGGTGCTTGTACGAAGTCCTCCTCGGTTGTGTTGAGGCAAGGTTTGCTCTCGTGGAGAGCTAGTGGATCAATTACTGGACGTAGGCCAATGTTGGGCCGAACCAGTGTAAAATTATTGTATGTTTGCGCTGTGATCGTATCTCTCTAACTCTCTATATTATTATTGCTTGCATCTTTTTATACCGATGCAACTCATATCAAGCATGTAATAATCATTGATTAAGTAAAAATTAAGGCCACTCGAATTTGAGAATTAGGCGACTATTAGAAGGATTTTTAATTAAGCGAAAAATATTATTATTTTTGACAACTCTATTCAACCCCACTTCTAGTGTTGTCTGCCATCCATCTGGATTCTACACTTGGTATGAGAGCTAGTGGGTTTGAAAGTAATGTCATCAACATCACATCACTCTGAGGGACTTAACACTATACGACCACCATTGTTCAACGAAACCAACTATGCCAGTTGGAAGATCCGAATGACGACGCATCTCCAATCCCTAGACATCGATGCATAGACCATCACCAAAGATTAATATGTATCACGTACCTACCGAGACGGATACCACAAAATGGTCTGGCGACAAAAATAAGAAAGGAAACCGAAACGCCAAAGCTATGAACACATTATTTTTAGCAGTTTCAGGTGCAAAATTCAATCGTTTGTCTCAATGTGAGACTGCACATCAAATATGGCACACTCTTGAGGTAAGCCATGATGGAACCGAAAATTTAAAGGAATCTAGAATTAATATGTTGTATTCAAAATTTGAGAGTTTTAAAATGGAAGAAGGTGAGAGTATTAGCAATGTTAATACTCCTTTCACTTACATCACCAATGAGCTTACAGGTTTAGGCAAGAAATTTTTTGAGTTTGATCAGGTGATGAAAATAGTTTGATCACTTCGACTGGAATGGAAGGAAAAAACCACCGCCATCCGAGAATCTCATAACATGAAGTCGATCACCATTGAAGAGCTAATGGAAAATCTTATGGCATATTAAATAGAGCTCGAAGAAGACAAACAGATCTAAGAAAAGCCAAAGAAGAAGAACTTGGCATTTAAAGCAAACAAAGAGAGCTCACATTCAGAATACTCCGAAAGGGACATAAAGGACATCTCTTTCATAATGAGAAAATTCAAAAACTTCCTCTAAGGTAAATTTGTAAAGCGAAGATCTCATTATACTAATGATATTATTTGTTTTAAATGTAATAAACCGGACATGTTTGGGGAGATTGCCCTTTGGAGAAAAATCACGACGAAGGAAACGGTAAAGAAAAGGAGAAAGAAAGGTTACAGAACCAAAAGGACAAAAAGTTTGTAAAGCCAAAGAAAAAGACGTTTGCGGCTTTTGATCAAAGTGACGTGTCAAGTTCCGATGAATTGTCTACATCATCTAACGAGAGAGAACAAAAAGGAGAACGAGCGCACATGTGTTTTATGGCATTAACGTCATCAAAGGCAACTAATTCTGATCCATCTTTGCATCACTATATTGACGACGACATACTTAGTAGTAACGATAGCGATGATGATAGCGATAGTGAATTTGAATTTGACATTAAGGGTGCTTACCAAGAACTATGCGCTCATAAAAACTTAAGAGGGCGCATCACAAATTGAATAAGAAGTTTAAGATTTGCACCAAGAGAAAAGAAGAACTTGAGAATGAGAATGAAGATTTGATCAAGAAAAACAAATCCCTTTTGGATGAGGTCAATGGGATGAAGACTAGAATAAATGACCTAGATGATATATTGACCACCACAAAAAGAAAATTCGATGACTTATCTAAAATTGTGGAAAAATTCAACAAGGGAAAAGGAAAAGTTGATGACATAATTGATAAACAAAAATCTTCAGGGAATATGACTGGCTTAGGACATGAAAAATCTACACCTAAGCAAATTTAAAATCATACTAGGAATGTCCACATGAAAAACATGTACATCAAAATGTGAATCCCCAAAAACGGCACGGGCAAGACGAATGAAAGGTATGTAAATGAATTTTTTCATAAAGTTCATTTAAATAAAAATTATACTTATGTTTGTAATGATTAAGCCATTTCGGGTTTGCCTTTCATCAAAATGAGATTTTGATCTCATCTAATCCACGGACCAAAAAGAAAAGGGTACCAAAAATTTATGTCTATTTTTCAGGTACAAACAGATAAGGGTTTAGCAAAGTAGTCTCACTTAAGGAATCATTTGCACGTATGGTTGAAGAGAAGACAAAAAGAGAAAACTCAGTAAGATAACTATTTTAAATATTATAAAATAGATGAATATGCTCAAAATTATCTCCTATACATTAAAATATTGTTTGAAAAATTAGAAATCAATTTGATGCAAAACTTAATGAATTTTACTTGAAAAATACTCAAACTGCCAGATAGCCATCTATCTAGATGTTTTCCTCATATCCAAAATCAGTCGACTATTGGTTTTATGATTTCGGATTTTTGGTTTTCTTATTGGGGTTTTACCACCTTTAGTCACTTACACCTATTAAGATGAACAGATCTACACCCTTGATTGAAATTCTAAGACCAAGATCTCTTGTAGTAAGAATAAAACCCTGGATTTTACCTCTTTCACCTCTTTCTCATCTATAGCATACTATCTCTCATCTCCGACTCACATCTAGCAACCTTCAGAGGAAAAAGGATTTGGAGAAGGGATTCTTGAAGGAATACTCAGCTACATCCTAAGTATATCATCCTTCACTTCATCTCTTTTAGTTTTGTCTCTCAAATCTCTTAGAACCATGGTTAGTGGAACTCAAATTAGAAGAAAATGTAAGGTCCCTGGCTATGAGGAGAACACTAGAAAGGGGTTGAATAGTGATTATACAATTTAAAATGATAATTACACAAAATTAAATTCCCAACCAACAATTAATGCGGAATGAAAATAAACCCTAAAATGAAATAATGCAAACACCATGATGTTTCAAGGGTTCGGATTACCCAAGTCAACTCCCGACTTGTTCCCGGTAATCCTACGTCCCTTCCACCAGGACACCACCGACTACTCAAGTTAGAACCCTAACTTGAGGTTTCCTTTAAACCCACTTGTAGCACTACAAGTAAAATCGAATTACACTCGAGGTCATTGACTCCCCCAACTTAGGAGCATGCAAAACACTTTCATAAACCGAGAGTTAATCTAATAACGAAAGTTATGAAATATTGAAATGACCACTTACAATCATTTATGCCTTGAAGTAGAACTTGATGGAGCAAGTGTGTTGTGTTGATGGCTCTCTTGGAAGAGAGGAAAGCCCTTTCTCTTGTCACCACCAATTGCCTAGAAGATTTCTCTTTGGTTCTAGGTTAGAGAGCAAGAGAGTAAAAGATTAGAATTCTAGGGCTGTAGGCTTTGAGAGCTTTGATCAAGGAAGATTGAAAGCTTGAATGGTTGAGTAAGTTGCTTACATCTCAATGGAATAGTAAACGTTGCCTTTATAGGTTTCTCAAATCCCTCAAACTAAATCCCCAAAAACCCCTTTGAAATCCGTGGAGAAAAAGCCTACGGATAGAATTTACACACACGACAGTCGACTGTTAAACAAAACACAATCGAATGATGCACAATGTCAGAGGGTAGGTCAGAATTCAAATGGTAACTTACCTCATTGACAGTCGACTGATGAAGAGAAGAAAGGATACTGTAAATCTAACAGGCGACTGTAAATCCTTCTACAGTCGACTGTCCGCAATATGGGTAAGTTGAAAAAATCTCAGACAATACTGGGAAGACATGGCAGGCGACTGATGTGGAATATACATGTGCCTGTGCCATGGGCAGGCGACTGTGAAACCAACATCAGTCGATTGTCACAAACCCTAACATTTTCCAGAGAGCCGAGTCTACAGAGAGTTCAAAGACAGACGACTATTGAAGCATTGACAATCGACTGTCCCATGGATATGCGACTATAAATACAACATCAGTCGACTGGCAATAGAACTGGAAAAATTCCAGAGAGCAAGTTTTACAGAGGAATTATGGACTTGCGACTATTGAAGCAATGATAGTCGACTGTGCCATGGACAAGCGACTGTAAATACAAATCAGTCGACTGGCCAGATGAATAAGAAATGATCTTTGGGCTGAAGATAGATAGGCGACTGATTAACAAATCACAGTCAACTGTCTCTTGGATAGGCGCCTGTGAAATGTACAGCAGTCGCCTGAAAGAGTTAAAGTTTAGAAAGACCAAAAATCAATTCATTAAGTATGTGCATAACATGTGACTATAGAACAAATCACAGTCGACTTTTTTTAGACAGGCGACTGTAAATTGTTCAGCAGTCAATTATTGAAATCACAACATACACATTCTTGAGAAATATGAATTGGAGTCTAAGGAAAAATTGATCTAATGATTTCCTAGGACTGAAATGAAGATGTGTGTGTGCTCTAACATAGTTCTTCTTCTAAGTTACATACTAGAAGAGAAAAAGAAGATTACATTTTGTAGAACTCTCTCTTCTATTCTAAGTATGAGCTTGAAGTCTTCTAAGAGCTTCAATCACCATCTTTGATCGTCCAATCCACTTTTCTTGATTTTATTGATCTTTAAGTGACATCCATTGCTAATTGATCTTCATGATATGCTTAGGCAATGGATTAACTACAAATAGGGGATTAGTCACAAGTATTTATGTTTACTCATCATTAACACCAAGTAGGGAGAAGTCCAATACTCAACATTCTCCCCCTTTTTGATGATGACAAACAAACATAAATAAAAAGATAAATAATTGTGCTTAAAGAAAACTTGCTCCCCCTACATAGATGCCAATCACGTTAGTCAATGAATATAAGGGCATCTATAGATCAAATGAAGCAAGTATGTAAGATATGAATGAATGAAATGATTTTCTTGAAATCTTGAAATATAGGATTTTATAATCCAAGTTCATTATATCTTACTCCCCCTGAATCTAAGGCAACTTCAATCATCGATTCAAGTTTAGAATTAGAATTTACTTAGCACATAATATGATATGTTTATTTCTCTCCCCTTATGGCATTATCCAAAAGGTGGGAGTTGAATAACAACAACAATAATGCTTAATAAGTACTAAAACAATCATGAGAGTCTAAAGATAGGATGCATATCAAAAGTGATGCCAACAAATTTTCGGAGAAAAGCTAATCACAAAGGGGCATCTCTTAGATATACATACCAAAAACTCATAAAACATAAGAAATCATAGTTGACTAAAGGAATGCGGATCCAATATCAACATTACAAACCAAATGAGTAAAACGTCTCACAACACGTCATTTATATGATATAGCATACAAAGAGACAATATCACAATTTTCACACAATTAACATTAACAACGAGACAAAGTGTGAAGCCACATATGAAGTAAAAGCAACGTCATATATATATAATCCAGAATTACAAGGAGTATAATATAAAGTAACAACTCGAAGTACATCAACAAAATGTGATCAACATACATACATCATCCTTACATCAGACCACAAAAATGTATCAAAATACAAACTGACACTCAAAACTCTCAACCCTAACAAATAAAAAATCTAGGTCAAAGGGTAAGTGCTCCCAGCGGAGTGTCAATCTATATCAGTAGCAGAGGAGGTAGCTAACACAATCTGGAACTCATGTGCCTCTGGATCAATCGTAGAATCCTCGGGAGGAGGAGGAGGAGGAGCAGCATATGAGACATCCAGACGAGCCAGAGAAGAAACCGACTGAGGAGCAAAAACACCAGGATGCTCCCAAATCTCAGAGATGACAGGTGGAGGAGGCTGAGAACGTTGAGGAGGAACAAAGGATCTGAGGTGATCAGGGAAAGTAATTCCCTGATGCTGAACATTAGATAGAATAGCTCATATAAACCAAAAATCTTCTCTTCTAACAAGTCACGAGAGGGTGCAGCTCAGGAAGATGGATGATCAATGGAGGAATGATGGATGATGATGGAGCAGAAGTAGATTGCCTCTTCTTAGATGCCGACTGCAGAGCCGAAGAGGACTTCGACTTAGCAGAAGCATCGAGAAGAGGACCAAGGGGCAGAGGCTCGTAAGGAGACAAATCAATCCCAAAGTGACGGAAGACTTGGGTGAGGAGACCACCATAAGTAATATGAGAGGAGGCAGTAGTGAAATCGACCTTGTCCATCCAATCAAGGAGGACTCCGGCCCAGTTCACTGACATACCCGAGGAAAAGCATTCATGCATCGAAGGATCTTCTGAGAGGGCTTATCGGAAGAGCTATATTTCGGCAAGATGTTGGACTTCACCACTAGGTGAACAACCCAACCCCTAGCCGAGAACATGGAGGCCCTGACTCTAGAAGAAAGGTAGGAGGGGATCACAGTGAACATATCCTGAAGAACATTCTGATCAAGATCACCAACATCAGAGATGTAGATGTCAGTAAGAAGGGAGCCAGTGGAGGGGTTCCTAAGAATGGTCCCTTGGAGTGTAGGGTCTAGCCAGATATGGGTCCCCTGAACCACTGTGTCTATCTCCTCCGTGTCAACATACTCACGCGAATGCGGTTGGTATAAAATAATTTGACCACGAAGGGATAAGCACGTGGGGGGTCGTAAAGAGAGTATCGAAGAATATCACCCAAGTCGGTCGACGAGATAATCTCTGAGAGTCTCTCATCAGTGAAGGCCTAATATACTATAAAACACTCACGAAGGAGCTTGATCCCTAGCATGGCATAGAAATTTGCCAGACAAGTATTGTCTCGACAAATAGGAACTAGAGGATCAGCAGGAGGAGTTACGGGAGGATTTTGGGCCTGGATAGAATTGGGAATACACTCTGGGTGGGTGTCTGCAGCCACCCAAGTGGGTTCAGCCTCAGGGTTAGGCTCATTGATACTAATACCAATGGGCTTCCGTGGATGCTTCACGAGAGGCTCAGTGTAGGCTTCTTCTTCGGAGGAAGAAGAAGGGGAATATGCACCCGAAGTGTCAGAGGGAGGATCAGGGTGCTTGGTGCGGGCTTTGTGGGGGTATCTTGGATTTGGCAATAGAGGGCTTAGGGTTCCTAGGTCGTCTAGGAGCAATAGCCTTCCCTTTGGTCTTGGGAGCCATTGTACGAATTGAAAGATAAGAAAGAAACGCACGAGTGAATCGACATAGGAAAATGATACCTAATCGAGAAGATCGACGGAGAAGGAGACAATTGACCAAGCAATCGAACAATTGGAGGAGTGATCGGAGAGTGGAGCTTCGAATCGGAGAGGAAATCAACGTCAACAGTGGAATTCGAAACTAGGAAGACGAGGGAAGTTGCATCGGATGAGAGAGAAGTAATCAGAACAAACCGATGGTTCCCGAAGGTAAATGAAGGGGTCCAAAGAATCTGGGCCGTTGGATCGAAAAATCGACGGCTCAGATCAAGTTAACGAACCACCACAGCAGTTGACAGTTGACAGATGAACAATCATCAGTCGATTGATTGATAAGATATAAATAAGCTTGGGTTGACAGACAGTTGACTGTTGGGTAATTCACAGTCGTCTGTCAGAGAGACAGTCGACTGTAACTTACACATCAGTCGATTAACAGAGAATCAAAAATTTGATGATAAAAACAAAGACCTCTGAAGATTTGGACAGGCGCCTGATGGCCAAATTGCAATCACCTGTCACAGGGACAGTCGACTGTAAAATCTTCATCAGTCGCATGTGCGAAAAATAAGTCTGATGAAAGAAAATATAGAGTTGGACAGTCGACTGTCGAAGGAATGACAGTCACCTGTCCTGGTCCAGAAATGCACAATGAGGTTAAAATCCAGAGGATAGAGACTACTCCCCCTAGGACCTATATCTAACATAAATCTAATCAAGAAATCAATATCAACATATTATAGATTCACGTACAAATCTCATAAATCAATCCAAACAATGGAAATCATCAAAATCTCAAATACATCTCTTAAAACAAATATATGTGAAACATATAATTTATCAAAACAAGAGAAATAAAAATGATGATATGAATTCAAGCTTGATATAACATGAAAGTATGAACTCCTACAATTCAGATTCACCCATAATCCCTAATTATCCACGCAACCTCACAAATGAATCTTCTTTAAGAAGTTTAGTGAAGATGTCGACGATTTGTTTTTGGGTTTCAATGTACTCTAAGATGATGTCCTTCTTAGCTACATGATCATTAATAAAATGATGTCTCACATCTATGTGTTTGGTGCGGGAGTGATGTACTGGATTCTTGGAAAGACATATAGCACTTTGGGTATCAACCATGATAAGGCAAGTCTCACAATTGACACCATAGTCCTTAAGTGTGTGTCTCATCCAAAGAACTTGTACACATGCAAGACCCGCGACAATATATTCCGCTTCAGTCGTGGACAGTGATACCGAGTTCTGTTTCTTGGAAAACCAAGGAACTAGGAAATTTCCTAAAAATGACAAGTGCCACTAGTACTCTTCCTATCGGATTTGCATCCGGCAAAGTCGGCATCACTATATGAGATTAACTCATATGTGCTAGACTTAGGGTGAAGTAACCCATAATCTAGTGATTGATTGAGGTAACGAAAAATTCGTTTAACCGTAATCAAGTGTGACTCTTTAGGTCTAGCTTGATATCTAGCACAAAGGCATACAGAAAACATAATATCGGGCCTACTAGCAGTTAATTAGAGTAAGCTACCAATCATACCTTGATATAGACGAACGTCTACATATTTTCTGTTCTCATCTTTGTGTAGATGGGTTGTAGTACTCATGGGGGTCCTTTTGCTTGATGACGATTCCATCCCGAATCGCTTGATAAGCTCCCCAGTGTACTTGGTTTGATGAATGAAAGTCACATCCTTCATTTGCCGAATTTGTAGTCCAAGGAAGTAGTTGAGCTCACCCATGTAG
Organism: Scilla litardierei; assembly: GCA_030789695.1. Taxonomy (NCBI): domain Eukaryota; kingdom Viridiplantae; phylum Streptophyta; class Magnoliopsida; order Asparagales; family Asparagaceae; genus Scilla; species Scilla litardierei. The sequence goes on from CM061132.1 coordinate 103,749,537, forward strand.
CTCATTTCGAATTCATCCTTCTTAGACTTAGAAAATTCTTGGCAAATATTAAAGTTAGTAGAACCAAATATAATATCGTCTACATAAACTTGAATTAATGAGATGTCACTTTCATAATCTTTAATAAAAACAGTTGAATCAACTTCATCTATTTTAAAACCTAAATCCAAAAGAAAGGTTTTGAGTCGATCATACCAAGCTTTAGGAGCTTGTCTCAACCCATATAACACTTCCTTAAGTTTAAAAACATGGTTCAGAACTTTTTCTTGAATGAAACCAGGTGGTTGATAATCATAAACTTATTCATTAACAATACCATTTAAAAATGCACTTTTAACATCCATTTGAAATAATTTAAAATTCTTATGGGATATAAAAGATAAAAGCAATCTAATAGCTTCTAATTTAGCTACGGAGTCAAAATATTCTTCGAAATCAATACCTTCTTCTTACTGATAGCCTTGCGCTACTAACCTTGCTTTGTTTCTTGTGATGACCTCGTTCTCATCGGTTTTGTTCTTGAAGATCCACTTGGTCCCACTCACTTGATGACCACTTGGAAGAGGAACGAGCTCCCAAACTTCATTCTCTCAAATTGCATAAGTTCTTATTCCATTGCAACTATCCAAAAGCTATCTTCACATGCTTCTTGGATGTTCGTTAGCTCAACGGTAGAGACAACTGTGCAGTGAGAGAATTCATCAATTCTGACCTCGTTCGCACACCCACATCAATATCTCCAATAATTTTGTCATGGGGGTGGTTACGAACGGTTGGGTAAGCTTTGGGAATCCCTGTATTACTTGGAACATCTTCAACAATCTCATTAGTATCGTTAGTCTAAATAATAGAATCATTCCTTCATCTGATCTTGGCTCAAATTTATCTAAGTTACCAAAGGTGTTCTTGATAAAACATTTTGAACCAAAAACATGAAAATATTTAACTTGTGGCTTTTTGTCATAAAATAACTCAAAACAAGGTTTGTTCGTTTGGGATCTCAGTAGGATCCTATTAAGAAAATAACATGTCGTGTGCACTACCTCCGTCCAAAATTGTAGTCCAAGACGACTATCTTGGAGCATGGTACGGGCACACTCAATTAGGGTCCTATTTTTTCTCTCTACAACACCATTTTGTGGTGGTGCGCAGGAAAAGAGAAATTGTAAGTTATCCTGTTGTCATCACAAAACTTTGCGAAAGACTCATTCTCAAATTCTCGTCCATGATCACTACAAATAGTGATAATGGTGGTTCCTAAGAAATTTTGAATCTTATTTGCAAATATGGTAAACTCTTCAAAATCTTCATTCTTATTGATTAAAAATAAAACCCAAGTAAATCTAGAGAAGTCGTCAATGACAACTAATCCATAATGAGCATTACCTAAAGAGGTGGTTCTAGTTGACCCAAATAAATCTAGATGAAGTAATTCTAGGGGCCTTTTAGAAGTTATGCCTTCTTTAAGTTTGAAAGATAATTTACTAAGTTTACCTCTTTGACATGAATCACAAATGTTTTTCTTACTAAAAGCAATTTTCGGAAAACCTTTAACAAGATCATGCTTAGCTAACTTATATAACTGCTTAAAATGAACACGACCAAAACGGCGATGTCTTAATAGTTGTCATTTGTATTAGAAACTAAGCAATGTTTTATGGCTTTAGGCAATCTCAAATAATAAAGATTTTTACGCCTAATACTGGTAAATAAAACATGTGAATAAAAATCTTCAATGTCACACATACCCTCTCCAAAGTTAACCTTTTAACCCTTGTCACAAATTTGACTAATGGAGATAAGGTTATGACATAAACCACTATCTAAATAAACATTTGTAATAAGTGGTTTGGAAGGATTACCGACTTTGCCTACTCCAATGCTGGTTCCCTTTTGATTACCTTAAAGGTGACCGTTGCACCATCCTTGATGCTAATCGGAGAGGAATGTGGGATCTTCCATCATGTATTTGGAGCAACCACTATCGAGTATCCATCCCTTTCTTTTAGAGACAATACGACCTTTATTGCTCTCTTTCTTTTTCTTGGGTACCTACATAATATACCATAAGCTCGTGGTACCCAATTTTTGTTAGGTCCAAGTGGATTAGCCCTTTGGAAGCCAAGTCCAAGTGGACTTTTTCTTTTCAACATAATTACCATTATTTATTACATCATTAAAATAGGAATCAACATAAGCATTCATATCATTTAAGCTAGTGTTCTTAGGACCCCAAATTATGTATGTTTTGGGTGTTCTTAGGACCCCACTAGTTGTATGCATAATTGATTGATTTCTATGTGGTGCATGCTTCCTAGGAACATGAGTTCTAGCATATGAAGATGGAGGTGGATAAGCATTGGACATGGTTGTATACAAACTTAGGAACTTGCATGTTATATGAAACATATGGAGCATGCATAACATGAGGTGGATGTGCATACATGGAAGAATGATGCATATAAGCATAAGAGCGTGTATGGGCACATGCATGAGTATTTCTCATGTGTGGGTTTGCACGTGTCCGTGTGTATGGAACATAAAAAGTGTCATGAGTGTCCACTTGTGAAGTAGGAGACTTCCTATGTGGATGAAGGTTGGTGTACATATAAGTATGACCTCTCTTTTGGTTTCCAGCCTTAGTGGGTTTCTTGCTAAAAGGAAGAGATTATGAAGTGGTGGCCTTCTTGGTAGGGTTGCTACAGATAGTTTTTTTGACACCACTTGTGGATGCACCAGAGGATGGGCTCACAAAATCTATAGTAACACCACTATAGGAGGTGCGTGAGTTGGATGCATTTGCTTCCATATAACCAAGTCTAACACGATGTGTGGCCGGAAATTGGTTTGCTAGCAATTCATCCAATTGTCATTTCCCTTTGTTAAATCTCATAACTCGGGAGGACATGAGCTCATATTTCTCCTTACGAGAAGAAATATTGGTATCCAAGGTGGACACCCGTGTTTTGAGCTCGTGCACTTGGGTTTTAAGAGAATCATTCTCTATACCCAATTGTGTGTTTTATGAAGCTAGATCACTATAATCCTTAGGATACGTTTGATCTAGTTGTGATTTGAGGGAATTCACCTCATTTCTCAATATATCATTTTGAGAAACCAAAGAGGCTCTCTCAAGTGTTAGTGTATTAACAATGGTGTCATTATTGATAATGCATGGAATGGATGAATTGCTAACATTCAATTTTTTTAAACTAGTATCGCTAAGCATTAGAGATTTACTTAGAAAATAGTTCTTCGTTAGCTATATGGAGTTCATCCATTGTTACCTCGGGTTCATCGATGTCGCTATCACTCTCATCGGAGAGTGGATCTTCCCGGGCCATGAAACACATTTGGGTAATTTCACCCTTTTCATCCTCAGATTCGCTTGAGGAATCTCCGATTGAATCATCGAATGTACCGATAAGTCCGTTCTTCTTATGCTTCTTGAATTTGTCGGACTTGTGGTACTTTGGAGCTTTCCACTTTTCTTTGTTTTGGAGCATTGGGCAATCCTTCTTGATGTGCTCTGGCTTGTTACACTTAAAACAAAGATATGAAGTATTGTTAGTGGAATCAAATTTATTCTTGGAGGGAAATTGACCTCTGCAAAAGAAGCGTTGGAACTTCTTCTCCATTTGAGCCATTTCCTCCAAGTCTATCTCGTTCTCTGATTCTTCACTATCGGAGGATGTAGAATTAGCCGTGAATGCTACCACTTTCTTCTTGGCCTCTGTTGGGTTCATCATAGCTCGAATCTTTAATCGGTTCTCGTGTCTTACTTCGTAAGACATGAGAGTACCGATGAGATTTACGACGGTGTAGTTCTTCATGTAGTTGACCTCCTCAATGGCGATAGCTCTTCTTTCCCATTTGGAGGTCATTCCCATTATAATCTTTCTCACCTTATCTTGTTGGGTGTAGACTTGCCCAAGAGCTTCGAGTTCATTGGTGATGTCAGTGAAATGTCAGTACATCGTTGCTATGCTCTCATTATCCTGCATATGCAACATATCGAAATTTTGTACAACAACATATAGTTTAAACAGTTTTATCTTATTCATTTCCTCGTGGGTAACAACTAGATGGTTCCAAATTTGATATGCACTCTTATATGTGCATATCTTGTTGAACTCATCGGGATCCAACGCACAATGAAGAGCATTCATTGCCTTGGCGTTGTTCACTTCGGCAGACTTCTCGAAGGGCGTCCATTTGTCAAAATCCTCTTCGGAGGGTTCGACGTATTCCTTGCAGAGGGTTCTCCAAAGAGAAGCACTCCACAGAAACGTCTCCATCCGGCATTTTGCAATAGCCGAAATTTGTGCCATTGAAACGCAGAGGACGAACCGTTGATTATCCTTTGAAGACGGTGGATGCACCATCACGGTCGTGATTGTTGTACGAAGTCGGTAGAGGAACGTTGTTGTTAGATGCCATAGCTATAAACCAGCACTTTGATACCAATTTTAAGGTCCCTGGCTATGAGGAAAATACTAGAAGGGGGTTGAATAGTGTTTATACAATTTAAAATGATAATTACACTAAATTAAATTCCTAACCAACAATTAATGCGGAATGACAATAAACCCAAAAATGAAACAATGCAAACACCATGATGTTTCAAGGGTTCAGATTAACCAAGTCAACTCCGACTTGTTCCTGGTAATCCTACTTCCCTTCCACCCGGATACCACCGGATACTCAAGTTATAACCCTAACTTGAAGCTTCCTTTAAACCCACTTGTAGCAACCCTACAAGTGAAATCGAAGTACACTCGATGTATTTGACTCCCACAACTTGGGAGCAAGCAAAACACTCTCACAAACCGAGAGTTAATCTAATAACAAAAGTTATAAAATATTGAAATGACAACACTTACAATCACCTATGCCATGAAGTTGAACTTGAAGGAGCAAGTGTGTTGTGTTGATATCTCTCTTGGAAGAGAGAAAAGCCCTTTCTCTTGTCACCACCAATTGCCTAGAAGATTTCTCTTTGGTTCTAGGTTGGAGAGCAAGAGAGTAAAAGATTAGAATTCTAGGGCTTTAGGAATTGAGAGCTTTGATCAAGGAAGATTGAAAGCTTGAATAGTCGAATAAATTGATCATTTCTCAATGAAACAGTAGAGGCTTCCTTTATAGGTTTCTCAAATCCCTCAAACTAAATCCCCAAAACCCCCTTTGAAATCCGTGGAGAAAAAGCCAACGGATAGAATTTACACATGCAACAGTCGACTGTTGAATAAAACATTGTTGATTGTTGCACTGTGTTAGAGGGTAGGTGAGAATTCAAACGGTAACTTACCACGTGGACAATCGACTCATGAAAAGAAGACAGTCGACTGTAAATCCAACATGCGACTGTAAATCCTTCTACAGCTGACTGCAATATGGGTAAGTCGAGAAAATCTCAAAAAATACTGGGAAGATAGGGCATGGGACTGATGTGGAATACACATGCGCCTGTACCATGGGCAGGTGAGTATGAAACAAACATCAGTCGACTGGCACAAACCTTGACATTTTCTAGAGAGCTAAGTCTGCAGAGAGCTCAAAGCCATACGACTGTTGAAGCTTTGACAGTCGACTGTTCCATGGATAGGCGGCTGTAAATACAACATCAGTCGACTGGCACTAGAACTGGAAAAATTCCCGAGAGTAAGTTCTGCAGAGGACTCATGGACAAGCGGCTGTTGAAGCATTGACAGTTGACTGTGCCATAGACAAGTGACTGTAAATACAACATCAGTCGACTGGCCAGATGAATAAGGAAATGGTCTTTGGCATAAAGATAGACATGCGACTGATTAATAAATCACAGTCGATTGTCTCTTGGACATGTGCCTGTGAAATGTATAGCAGTCGCCTGAAAGAGTTAAAGTTTAGAAAGCCCAAAAATCAATTGATTAAGTATGTGCATATCAGTCGACTGTAGTACAAATCACAGTCGACTGTTTTTAGACAGGCGATTGTAAATCGTTCAGCAGTCGATGGTTGAAATCACAACATGCACATTCTTGAGAAATATGAATTGGAGTTTAAGGAAAAATTGATCTAATGATTTTCTAGGACTGAAATGAAGATGTATGTGTGCTCCAACATAGTTCTACTTCTAAGCTATATACTAGAAGAGAAAAAGAAGATTACATTTTGTAGAACTCTCTCTTCTATCCAAAGTATGAGCTTGAAGTCCTCTAGGAGTTTCAATCACCATCTTTGATCATCCAATCCACTTTTACTGCTTTCATTGATCTTTGAGTGACATCCATTGCTAATTGATCTTCATGATATGCTTAGGCAATGGATTAACTGCAAATAGGGGATTAGTCACAAGTATTTATGTTTGCTCATCATTAACACCAAGTAGGGAGAAGTCCAATACTCAACAGAAAAGGATGGAAGAATCCTCATCCCAACCCTATCAGAAAGGGAACTTATCACTCCCTACCTTCTCAACCCCGATTTCATATCTACCTTTGATCTTAATGCACATATGACTATCCTCCAAGACAGGTACGTCAAGATAAATGATTTGGAAAACTATGTAATTGGCTCAATATTCCAATACTAAGGGATATCAGATTTATTTTCTCATCACAACAAGTGTAGGTGTTTTACAAGATTAATATACCTATTTTACATGGACATGATCGTGAACACCGACACTTCCACCAGAGCCCCTAGAATGTCCAACAAAGTTTTTGATGCTACCATTACCCTTGATACTGAAGGCTTAGGTTAAGACTTGGTATTAAAAGCACGGGGACACTTCTCCGTGAAATCGAAATGAAGAATGTCACGCCCCGCTTCCCAAAAACGTGGAGGTGGAGCGTGAGAAGGTCCGCTCAGACTTGAAGCTACAAAGCTACAAGTCCGATAAGCGTCAAACAACATTATATGGCAGGTCCTTGCAACGCGAAACGAAACAAAGATAATAAAAGAAAATGAGACAAAAGATAAATCTCAGAATATCCATAATAATAAACTCCAACATCGCAGAAAAGCCACCAGGCTAAAAGAAAAGAGTCTAAAAGCGGCCCCAGCATGGCCAACAAAAGTACAAAGTACAAAAGCAAAGTAATGATGCTACGCACCGACATCTAACAACAACCTAAGCAAAAGCAACTCAAATCAGTCTCTAAGACTGGTCACCGGTGTCCACAAACTCCTCGTAAAACGTAGGCTCCGGCTTAGCGTCAGCGAACACCTCGTCCTCAGCTACGGTCTCTGGCTTAGGGCCTAACATGTGACACCCAAAAGAGCAAGGGGTACATGTCAGCAAGTCTAAAAAGACTTGTTCAAGAAAACTAAAAGTAAAGCAAGACAACCTAGCAGTTCTAGCATGATGCAATGACATGGCAGTTAAAGTATGAGTGCGACAGGTAAAGTAAAGTAAAGTACAACAAGTAACTAGCATGGAATGGCAAGCGTAGCAAACTACTATCATTCACAAGTCACGTTTTCATGTCGTGCACAGAGTTCACGCCTTACAGCTGAAGTGGCTGTACGGGCACACTTCTACGCTGAGTGGTCGCTCAACCCTACCCCTCCATGTGTATCGAGTCAAGGCCTTACCCCCGAACGGGAAAGCTCGCTTCTGGATCACGAGCCAGGAAGTGTTTTTCATGATGGCATAGGGGTGCACCTAGCCTGGACAAGCAAGTATAAGTATGTAGCGTGTGCTACGAATGCAACATTCAATGCATGGTGTCATGACATGGCAAGTAGTAAATCGTACAGGTGAGGAATTTAAACATGGCAGTTAACAATGCATGAATGACATGGCAGGGTGACAGATCTAGATTCGTTGTCAAGCTAGATCTCAAAGTTGCGTCTAGACAGCTACCATTTCACTGTCTAGTCTCTTTTACGCTAAAAACAAGGAAGTGGCCTAAAAACATGGCCCTACACAAGAGTTGGCAAGTTTCACTTGCCTACAAGTCAAACGTCTGAATACACCGTCCAAAAGAGTCCAGAGTCCAATTCTACCTATGTGCACAAGTCCACCGGCCTACATCCATTTTATTAATCTTTGATTAGTGAATTTAAAACACTGTGAAAATATCGATTTTTAGTCTTGATTAACAGGCTGAGGGTTGGGGTCCTAAGTTTGCAGATCGTTACCTCAACACGACGCGAAAGCTACACTGGCGTCGGGTAGCGACGCCAGGGGTTCGAATAAAAGATCGCACTCCAAGTCCAGATTCCAAAATAGATTCCTCGCTGGAAAGATCAGAGCAGCAACCGGAGCAACGAATCCAGATTCCAAAGCTAGCACGTGCGACGACGGGCTATGACGTATCGCAACGTCGTAAATAGCAAATCCTCGAAGAGAAAGCACCTAGGTGGAGCCCACAGTAGTTCTAGGGACCAATGGGGGACCCACAATTTCTCTGGAGAAGTTGGGGGGCCCACGGTGGCAAGCTGTGTGACGGATGCGGGGTTGAGACGATTGCCTCTCGGTCGGACACTAGCCGGTGCGGGGGAATGGCTCGGTCAGACACAGCGGACGGCTGTGCACAACGTAGCGGGGTCGGGGCTCTTGGTCGGTGCGGAAGAGCGGGCCGGTCGGGTGCTTGGGCGGGTGTTGCAACGTTGCAACGTTGCAACGTTGCGGGCGATGCGGGCGTGAGCGGGGGACCGCTTCGGTCGGGCATGGGGCGATGCGGGGGTCGGTGCGGGCTTGCGAAGCGGGGGCTGCTATGCGGGGCAGGGCGTGCAGCTGAGCGGTGCGGCCTCTCGGTCAAACCAAGAGAACAGGGGCGGTTTCCTCGGTCGGTGCGGGGGCGGCTGCTGCAATGTTGCGACAATTCGTCGCAAGTGGGTTTTTGGGTTTTGGGAGCGGCTAGGGTTAATTTCTTGCGAAAATAGGGTTTCCTAGGGGTTGTTTATATAGTGTAGAGGGGTTGCCTTGGTCTAGGCTAAATCTAATAGGATTAGGATTTTATAATAATTTAAAAATCGAATCTCACCCTCTCCAACTCGCACAAGGCTTGGGTGCGACCCAAATGAGCTGGGATTCGGCTCAAAATTTGTTTGAAACATTATAAACTTAATAAAATTTTATTTGGTCGAAAATAATTTAAACCTTGGTATTTAAAAATATTTAAAACTTTTCTAAAAATATAAAATAGGTCAAATGAACTCTAAAAATTGTGAAATAAATATTGGGGTGATCGGGACGACGAGAGGAAGATAACTAAGAAGACGGTTCACGATTTCAACGTCGAACGACGAAACTAAAAATAGAAACGTCTAACGTCAAAAGCGAAAATCACAACGTCTCTTCGAATAAGATCAAATCGTGGGAAAACGACCCGAGAAATGTAGTTCCAAATTGGTGCCACAATTTAATACTCTCAGAGACGTTCACGACGACATATCACACCAAAGTGTTCACAAACCAACAAAGTTTAAAATAGATACGTGCACGGTCAAAAGCACGTCCACAAACAAAGTACAACGAAAATAGACCGTTACATCCTCCCACCTTAGAAATGATTCCGTCCTTGGAATCAACATCAAGCACTGCCTGGGAAAAGGTGCGGGAAGCGCTCTCTCGTGTCATCCTCTCGCTTTTAGTTGGACTCCCCAGGGGAACCATGACGCCACTGCACTCGAACCAAGTCGACGGTCTTATTCCTCAGCTGCTTCTGTCGATGATCCAGAATCTCAACTGGCTGTTGATCATAAGACAGATCCGGATGAACCGTGATCTCTGAGAAATCCACAGCATGGGACGGATCACTAATGTATCGACGTAACTGTGATACGTGAAATACGTCATGAACTCCCTCCAAGGATGGTGGCAATGCCAAGCGATAAGCCACAGCTCCAACTCTCTCCAGGACGTTAAACGGCCCAATGAACCTCGGATTCTGCTTGCCTCTCTTCCCAAATCGGATAACTCCGCGGTTCGGAGAAATCTTCAGAAAGACATGATCTCCAGGCTGAAACTCCAAAGGCCTCCGTTTAGCATCTGCCCAATGCTTGAAACGGTCCTGCGCAATCATCAGCTTCTCCCGAATGTTCCTCACAACATCCACGGCCTCCACAATCATCTCCGGTCCTAACAGCTCCCGATCTCCAATGTCATCCCAGCTCAGTGGCGATCGACATTTCTTCCCATATAGCACGGCAAAAGGCGCCATACCAATACTCACCTGGTAGCTGTTATTTTAGGCAAACTCAACATGATGGAGATGATCCTCCCAAGATCCCTTGAAGTCCAACATGCACGCTCTCAGCATGTCCTCCAAAATCTGAATCGTCCTCTCGGACTGGCCATCCGTCTGCGGGTGGTATGTCGTGCTGAAACTCAGACTCGTACCCAAGTTCTTCTACAGACTCTGCCAAAACTGAGATGTGAATCTCATGTCTCTGTCCGACACGATACTCACAGGGACTCCGTGAAGTCGTACTATCTCCTGCACGATTCACGTTACATCACTATCTAAACTAGGAAAAGGAAATAGAAACGGAGAGTATAAGAATTTACCTCCATGTATCTCCTCGCTAGTGTCTCAGTAGACTGTCCCACTCGGAAGGGAATAAAGTGTGAGGATTTGGTCAATCGGTCTACGATCACCCAAATCGCGTCATTCTGCTTCGGACTCCGAGGTAGTCCAGTCACGAAATCCATAGTGATGTGTTGCCACTTCCACTCCGGAATCGGAAGCGGTTGTCGCAACCCTGCCGTATGCTGATGCTCCGCCTTTACTTGTTGGCAAACCAAACACTTGGCTACACTACGAGCCACACTCCTCTTCATACCATGCCACCAAAAGTTCAGACGAAGATCCTTGTACATCTTGGTCCCACCAGGATGTACAGAATACGGCGAACTGTGTGCCTCCACCAATAATTCCTCTCTGATATCTCCAGCTGGCACACACAACCTGGCTCCAAATCTCAACGAACCATCCTCGTGAATCAAGAAGTCAGTCCGCAGACCGGCTTCCACCTGCTCCCGAATCTTCACCAGCTTAGCTTCTCCAGCCTGTCCAGCCTTGATCATATCTACGATCGTCGACTGTATCTGCCTACTCATCAACAAGGAAGCCTCTCCAGGAAGAACAATCTCAATACCAGACTCGCAAAAATCTTGCTGCAATCTCCACTGCGAAGTCAACATCATCACCGCTGGAAGTCTACTCAGCGCATCCGGAACCACATTCACCTTGCCATGGTGATACTGCAAATCAATCTCATAATCTGTCGTGAGCTCTAACCATCGACGATGTCGCATGTTGAGCTCCTTCTGAGTAAAAATGTACTTCAAGCTTTTGTGATCGGTGAAGATCTTCACCTTCTCACTCAGCAGGAAGTGCCTCCAAATCTTCAGTGTAAACACGACTACAGCCAACTCCAAATCGTGTGTCGGGTAATTCTTCTTATGAGCCTTAAGCTGACGAGAAGCATACGCAACCACGTGCCCATGCTGGTGCAACACACAACCAAGACCCTTGCCAGAAGCATCGCAAAAGATCTCAAATCCCCCACTTCGATTAGGCACAGCAAGAACAGAGGCAGTCGTCAACCTCTCCTTCAGAACATCGAAAGCCCTCTCACAATCATTAGACCAAACAAATGGTACATCCTTTCGCGTCAGTCTGGTCATCGGCTCAGCAATCCGGGAAAAGTCCTTAATGAAACGTCGATAATAACCTGCAAGCCCAAGGAAACTCCGGATCTTAGACGCTGACTGCGGAACAGTCCACTCTCTGATATCCTTGATCTTCTCGGGATCCACCGAAATTCCATCGCCTGACACCACATGCCCGAGAAAAGCAACTCTATCCAGCCAAAACTAGCACTTCGAATACTTAGCATACAAACGATGCTTCCTCAAAATCTCCAACACTGTCCTCAAGTGCGATGCATGCTCTTCCTCCGGCTTTGAATAGATCAGGATGTCGTCAATAAAGATAACGACAAACTTGTCTAGAAAGTCGTAGAAGATCAGATTCATCAGGTTCATAAATACTGCAGGCGCATTGTTTACACCAAAAGGCATAACCACGAACTCGTAGTGGCCATACTTCATCCTGAACGCTGTCTTCGGGATGTCTTCCTTCTTCACCTTAAGCTGATGGTAACCGCTCCTCAGATCCAACTTAGAGAACACCCTCGATCCTCCAAGTTGATCAAAAATTACATCTATACGAGGCAATGGGTATTTATTCTTGATGGTCACAGCATTCAGCTCCCTGTAGTCCACGCACATGCGACGCAAACCATCCTTCTTCTTTACTAGCAACACCGGTGCTCCCCATGGAGACACACTAGGATTGATGTAACCCTTCTGCAAAAGCTCATCCAGCTGCCGACGCAACTCCTCCAACTCTGCTGAGGCCATACGATACAGTGCCTTCGAAATAGGCTGCGCTCCCGGAGTAAGATCGATCGAAAACTCGAGAGCTCGATCGGGTGGCAGTCCAGACATCTCCTCAGGGAAGACGTCTTCGAATTCACGTACCACAGCTGGTCTACTCTACTCCATCTGCATAGCAACAATCTCCACCGGTCTGGCCTGAAACCTGACAGGGCCAAGCGAACTGCTACCTCGACTGAACTCAAACACTGGATGTCCTGGGATCTCGAACACCACCTTCTTCCTCTGACAATCGATCGTAGCATAGAAACTCGCTAGCCAATCCATCCCAAGCACTGCATCGTAGTTGATGTTGTCGTGGACAATAAAATCAGCGTAAAGCTCATGTCCACAGACCACCAAAGGGCAAGAATTGCAACCACGATGCACCGAGATCACGCCATTTCCCGTAACGATGTTCCAACTCTTGGGAAGAGGGGAGGTCGTCAAGGAATGCTTCTCCACGAAGCTCCGTGATATAATGCACATCGATGCACCAGAGTCAAAGAGGACTTGTCCAGGAAACGTGCAAACCAAAATCACACCTAACAGACAGTCTAACAATCAAACCCTATTCTAACAAACAATCATATGCAAGCGACAAACATAAGCTAACAACCAAACTAACTAAGAAAGGAAACAACTAGACGGAGGGTTACCTGCGATAACCTCGTCCACAGCCTCGTTCTCCACTGCAGTCATCAGGAAAGCCTGTCTCCTCGGCTGAACAGCCTGCTGAAAAGCCTGCCTCTGCAGAATAAGAGATGCTCCACACCCAGAAGGAATAGGTTCTCTCTGCTGCAAGGGCTGGGCTGCAACTGGTCTCCTCTGTTGCTGTGCTCCCTCCGGTGCTCTCCTCATCTGGTTCGCATGCTGACAATCCTTCGCTACATGAGTAGCGTCTCCACAAATCAGGCACTGCCCCAGAAATCTCCTGCACTGCTCCTTGATGTGGCCAGTCTTGTCGCAGAAATGGCAAGTCTTCACAGTAGGCCCACCTGGCCTCTTGAACTGCACTGGCTGGCTAGGCTTGAATCCAGGCCTAACCACTCCTCTGATCTGCTTCATAGGCCTCTTCCCAGCCCCAGAAGTCTGTCCTCTCTTCTGTCTCGCAATCAGCTCCTGCCTCCTCGCAGCTACCAGCAACTTCTGATATGACTCCAGATCTGACGAAGACATCAGGCTCTGCAAGTCTAGGGAAAGACCCTGCAGGAACCTCTGAGCCTTCTCCTCAGCATCCTCCACCATCTTCTGTGCGAAGCGACTTAGCCTGGTGAACTCCTGATGGTACTGGTCCACCGTCAGATTTCCTTGCTTCAGCTCAATGAATCACTGCAACATCTCCCTCCTGGCAGCCTTCAGAAAGTACTCCTCATCGAACCTGGACTTGAAAGTAGCCCAAGGTATAGGACTCGTCAATAGCTCCTCCTCTGCATCCCACCAGTTGCGAGCATTATCCTTGAGCTGCTTCTTCACCAAGTCTACCCATCCAGCCGGGTTGACCTTCGACATCTTCAGATTATCCTCGGTGTTTCTGATACACTCCTCTGCAGCCAACGGTCCTTTAGATCCATCAAAGTAAGTCGGGCCCAGCTCCCGAAACGGCTTCGCTCCTGGCTCGAAGCGAGGGGCACTCTGGGTATTCTGAAGCATACCCTGCTGCACCTGCACCATCTGATGCATTATCCTCATGATCTCAGCACTGGTGGGCTCTCTATCAGGCACCTCAACACGATTGGCCCCACCACCAGCTCAGGTCTGTCGCCTTCCAGCCATCTAATGACATAGAAAACGAACAAAATTAGACTCAATAGCTTAATGACTTAGATGTTGTAATTTATTTAATGGACATTCTGTTATTATCGTTATTCCAAAAGTTCGTAATTGCAAGACGGACCTGCATAGGCCACCAACAAAACCTATCACGCCCCGCTTCCTAAAAACGTGGAGGCGGAGCGTGAGAATGTCCGCTCAGACTTGAAGCTACAAAGCTACAAGTCCGATAAGCGTCAAACAACATTATATGGCAGGTCCTTGCAACGCAAAACGAAACAAAGATAATAAAAGAAAATGAGACAAAAGATAAATCTCAGAATATCCATAATAATAAACTCCAACATCGCAGAAAAGCCACCAGGCTAAAAGAAAAGAGTCTAAAAGAGGCCCCAGCATGGCCAACAAAAGTACAAAGTACAAAAGCAAAGTAATGGTGCTACGCACCAACATCTAATAGCAACCTAAGCAAAAGCAACTCAAATCAGTCTCTAAGACTGGTCACCGGTGTCCACAAACTCCTCGTCAAACGTAGGCTCAGCGAACACCTCGTCCTCAGCTACGGTCTCTGGCTCAGAATCTAACATGTGAAACCCAAAAGAGCAAGGGGCACATGTCAGTAAGTCTAAAAAGACTTGTGCAAGGAAACTAAAAGTAAAGCAAGACAACCTAGCGGTTCTAGCATGATGCAATGACATGGCAGTTAAAGTATGAGTGCGACAGGTAAAGTAAAGTAAAGTACAACAAGCAACTAGCATGGCATGGCAAGAGTAGCAAACTACTATCATTCACAAGTCACGTTTTCATGTCGTGCACAGAGTTCACGCCTTATAGCTGAAGTGGCTGTACGGGCACACTTCTACGTTGAGTGGTCGCTCAACCCTACCCCTCCACGTGTATCGAGCCAGGGCCTTACCCCCGAACGGGAATGCTCGCTTCTGGATCACGAGCCAGGAAGTGTTTTTCATGAAGGCATAGGGGTGCACCTAGCCTGGACAAGCAAGTACAAGTATGTAGCGTGTGCTACGAATGCAACATTCAATCCATGGATGTCATGACATGGCAAGTAGTAAAGCGTACAGGTGAGGAATTTAAACATGGCAGTTAACAATGCATGAATGACATGGCAGGGTGACAGATCTAGATTCGTTGTTAAGCTAGATCTCAAAGTTGCGTCTAGATAGCTATCATTTCACTGTCTAGTCTGTTTTACGCTAAAAACAAGGAAGTGGCCTAAAAACATGGCCTACGCAAGAGTTGGCAAGTTTCACTTGCCTGCAAGTCAAACGTCTCAATACACCGTCCAAAAAAGTCCAGAGTCCAATTCTACCTATGTGCACAAGTCCACCGGCCTACATCCATTTTATTAATCTTTGATTAGTGAATTTAAAACACTTTGAAAACATCGATTTTTAGTCTAGATTAACAGGCTGAGGGTTAGGGCCCTAAGTGTGCAGATCGTTACCTCAACACGACGCGAAAGCTACACTGGCGTCGGGTAGCGACGCCAGGGGTTGGAATAAAAGATCACGCTCCAAGTCCAGATTCCAAAATAGATTCCTCGCTGGAAAGATCAGAGCAGCAATCAGAGCAACGAATCCAGATTCCAAAGCTAGCACGTGCGACGACGGGCTACGACGTATCGCAACGTCGTAAATGGCAAATCCTCGAAGAGAAAGCACCTAGGTGGGGCCCACAGTAGTTCTAGGGACCAATGGGGGACCCACAATACCTCTGGAGAACTTGGGGGGCCCACGGTGGCAAGCGGTATGACAGATGCGGGGTTGCGACGATTGCCTCTCGGTCGGACACTAGCCGGTGCGGGGGACTGGCTCGGTCGGACACAGCGGACGGTTGTGCACAGCGCAGCAGGGTCGGGGCTCTCGGTCTGTGCGGAAGAACGGGCCGGTCGGGCGCTTGGGCGGGTGTTGCAACGTTGCAACGTTGCGACGGTGCGGGCGATGCAAGCGTGAGCGGGGAGCGCTTCGGTCGGGCATGGGGCGATGCGGGGGTCAGTGCAGGCTTGCGAAGCGGGGGCTGCTGTGCGGGGCGGGGCATGTGGCTGAGCGGGGCAGCTGCTGCAACGTTGCGGCAATTCGTCGCAAGTGGGTTTTTGGGTTTTGGGAGCGGCTAGGGTTAATTTCTTGCGAAAATAGGGTTTCCTAGGGGTTGTTTATATAGTGTAGAGGGGTTGCCTTGGTCTAGGCTAAATCTAATAGGATTAGAATTTTAAAATAATTTAAAAATCGAATCTCACCCTCTCCAACTCGCACAAGTCTTGGGTGCGGCCCAAATGAGCTGGGATTCGGCTCAAAGTTCATTTGAAACATTATAAACTTAATAAAATTTTATTTGGTCGAAAATAATTTAAAACTTGGTATTTAAAAATATTTAAAACTTTGCTTAAAATATAAAATAGGTCAAATGAACTCCAAAAATTGTGAAATAAATATTGGGGTGATCGGGATGACGAGAGGAAGATAACTAAGAAGACGGTTCACGATTTCGACGTTGAACGACGAAACTAAAAGTAGAAACGTCTTACGTCAAAAGCGAAAATCACAACGTCTCTTCGAATAAGATCAAATCGTGGAAAAACGACCCGAGAAATGTAGTTCCAAATTAGTGCCACAATTTAATACTCTCAGAGACGTTCATAACGACATATCACACCAAAGTGTTCACAAACCAACAAAGTCTAAAATAGATGCGTGCACGATCAAAAGCACGTGCACGAACAAAGTACAACGAAAACAGACCGTTACAAAGAACAATGACGTTCTCAAGCTTATGTATAAGAAAGGCAAGTTTTACGAGGCTAGTCTACCCACCGGCGACCTCACTCCTATTTGCACGAATTCTGGCAAATATTATTTTGTAAAATATCAATCAAAAAAGAGGAAGTCAAGCCGTATTATCTTTTAATCAAGCCAAGTGCGTATATGCAATGTTCTCTAAAATCAAGGTAAACTGGACACACAACATCTTCAACAATATCATCCATAATGCAAACTCCGTGAACCCCACTTCCCCAGTCCATCACGGTCACTATCTTACCTACATCTTCATCTCCGCTGGAATATACGTTGAGAGTGAGACCCACTTCATTGAACCCATGACTCTATTCGATTCGGGTGCACTCAATAGGATGTGCCTTAGTTTGGACCCTGCCTATGGAGAAAATAGTGATGATGAGGAAGTAGAAGGTGAAGAAGGTGAAGAAGAATTAGAAACAGGAGAAGAATAAGAGGAGGAGGAGGAGGAAGCAGAAGAAAGGGGACCCATTGAGATGGGCCAATCTTCATCTTCTATGGACATCCCACCATACATGCTCGCTTTTCAACAAGCCGTTTGTGTAAGTCTTGAGAAAATGGAACTGCATGTGAGTAATGTTAAAAAGGACTTGATCCAAAGGATGAACAAATTAAAGGAAACAATGAAGCACGATTTCACGGATGACGTAATTAAAGAAGTCAAAGACGAGCTTGAAGAAATCAAGAAGGAAATACGTCATGGATGAACGTCGTCGTGTATGGACTTCGTGGATATTATGCTCGTTATTATTATTATTTGGTTGTGTAACTCTTTGAACAATATTATGTTGGTTTGTAACATTTTCTACAATTGATTGATTCTCATAAATTTTGTATTATTATGTGAGAATGGTATGTAATATTTGGTTTGGAACCCACAACACTTATCCATGTAGTGATCTGGTTTTTTATATTTGAACATGTTATAATGCTCAAGCTTGCCAAAATTTTATTTTTCATGATTATGATTGCTAAATGTTGCATGATATGCTTGCTTAATGTTGCCAAAAAATATTTCTTATTGCATATGTATGGAAAATTGCAAACTGTTTCTTATGCAAATATTGAAAAAGGAAGATATTGAGACATCAAGTACAATTTCTCTATCATGAAATATTTTGGTTCTTACACTTTGTTATCATTCCTATGTCACATTTTACATCAACTCTTGGTATAATATGTTATTATTTTTGATGTGACAAAGGGGAAGAAAGCTCACAATGACATATAAATAACACTTGAATTATTTGAATTGAAACTAATATGAAAATAATTTCTATTTTATCTTATTGCTAACTAGCTTTGATGCAGGGGGATAACCTCTACATAGCAATCATGCATCTCTGCAGAGGGAGCATAAGTAATTTATTTTTATTTCATATTATTTTAACATTTTATATCATTTGTTATCATCACAAAAAGAGAGAGTGTGTGTTGGGATATTGAGACCCACCCCAGTAGATTTTGATGATGTGCTCAAGTGATATGTGTATTAATGTGTTTATTTCAAGTGCATATAGATTATTTTGTAGACGTGGAGAATAAAGCGCATTGTGAAGTAAATCGTAGGACTTAGAAGCCGAAATCGAAAGTCAACACTCGAACCTCGAATTGAAGCATACGAAGGTTCAAAATTACAAAGCATATGAAGACTTAAGATAAAGAGGAAATATCTCAAGTCAAATATTGAAGAACAAGAGCTAGATGTATGTCTAAATGAGTAATTTACTTAGAAATATAAAAGCCATGGTATATCTTTTACACACACACAAAATTTTGGAAAAATCATATTGCTTAGTATAATACTTTAATATAATTTTTGTAAATTATTTTTCAATTATTTAAGTATAAAAACTTTGGAATCCTATAATAGCCGACTATTATTGTCGTATATACGATTATATCAGTCAGTGTTTTACTCACAACTCTCTGTCAAAATAATAGACAACTATTTGAGGAAATAGCCGACTATCTGGAAGATATAGTTGTTATTCCCTAGAATAGCCAACTATCTGGGTCAACTATTGACAGATTTAGTAAACTACCTTGATTTGTGCTAGCCGTTAACAAGCCGTTGGAATTAATTTTTTGAGCTGTTTTAAGCAGATTTTCTGCAGATTTTGTGCTAATATTTTCTCCACAAATAGTAGGGATTTCAG
The DNA here is from genome assembly GCA_030789695.1 of Scilla litardierei. Lineage (NCBI taxonomy): Eukaryota > Viridiplantae > Streptophyta > Magnoliopsida > Asparagales > Asparagaceae > Scilla > Scilla litardierei. The sequence goes on from CM061132.1 coordinate 103,768,658, forward strand.
AAGTTTTAAAAGAACAATTTTCATATCAAAAGAAATCTATCTATTGTTCAAAGTGCTTAGGGCTCTAATTTCTGTTCTTCATTATATTCATATGGCTACTGATTTAATTTTCATTCTCATATCTCTTGATTTATTTTCAGTTTTATTTAGCCTTTGAATAACTTGTTTTTTTGATCTACAAGATCAAAAGTTTTTTCTATTTAGATTCAAAATACAAGTCTTTTGTTTTATTCTTTGTGTTTTTAAAATCGTAATTTTTTTAACGATTAAACGAAAAATTGACTTTTGATCTCTAAAAGCTCAAGTGCTGTCACGACCCGCTTCCATAAAATGGAGGCGATGCGTGATGAGGTCCGCTCAGACTTGGAGCTATGAGGCTCCAGTTTGTAAAGCGTCTGGATTTAAACCAAGTAGAGGTCCCTGCAAGTGCGATCCGGAACAAAAATAATAATAAAGAAAGAGACATAAAATAACCAATCTCAGAATGTCCAAAATAAATTTCAACATCTCAGAAAAGCCACTAGGTTAAAAGAAAAGAGTCTAAAAGGCCCCAGCATGGCCAACCAAAGTAAACAACGTACAGAAAGAAAGGTGTTACTCACCGACAACCTAACAACAGACTAAGCAAAAGTAACGACGAAGGAAAACTCTACGACTGGTCGACGGTGTCCTCGGACTCCACGTCAGCTATGGACCCAGGCTCAATGTCCACGAACTCCTCGTCCTCAGCAACGGACTCTGGCTCAGCAACTAACATGCGACACCCAAGAGACGAGGGTGCATGTCAGCAAAGTCTACAAAGACTTTGTGCAAGGAAACTAAAGGAAAGGTAAAGAAACCTAGCAGTTCTAAAAATGTGCAATGACATGGCATTTTACAGAATGGATGCAACAATTAAATAAATGCGACAAGTATGACATGGTAGCAAATTTAACAAGGCACAAGTATATCATGGCATGGGTAGCAGAGCTACTAAACAATCACATGGATTTCACAAGTCAAGTAAACACGTCGTGCACAGAGATTACGCCTTTTGGCTAGAGTGGCTGTACGGGACAATTCCTAAGCTCAAGTGATCGCTTATCCCTACCCCTCCACGTGTATCGGGCATTGGCTTTTGACCAACACATGTAGCCTGCTTCTGGATCACGAGTCAGGAAGTGTATTTGGCATAGGGTTGTGCCTGCAAAGCAGGTGCCTACCATGAACAAGGATGTACAAGTATAGTAGCGTGTGCTACGAATGCGACACTCAAACATGGATGACATGGCATAGCAAGTTGTATTTTAAATGCGTACAGTTAAGGAATTTAAACGTGACAGGCAGAGTACAAGAATTGAACGTACAGTTATGAAATTAAACGTGACATGCAGATATGCAAGATTGACATGGCAGGGTGACAGATCTAGCTTCGTTGTCAAGCTAGATCTTAAAATTGCGTCTAGGCGAGTATCATTTCGTCGCCTAGTCTCTTTTACGCCTAAAACAAGAAATGGCCTAAGACATGGCCTAAAGCACTAATTGGCAAGTTTCACTTGCCTGAAATCAAACATCCAGCAAATATCGTCCAACCAGTCCAGTCTACCTATGTTCTCAGATCCACCAGCCTACAGTCCCAAATTAAGTTATCTTTATTAGTGAATTATCAGACAGCTAAAATACTGATTTTTATCTTGTTTAATAGGGTTGGGTTGGGGGTCCTAAGAGTGCAGAACATTACCTCAACACGACGCAAAAGCTACACTGGCGTCGGGTAGGGACGCCAGGGGTTGGAATAAAAGAACGCGCTCCAAATCTAGATTCCAATTAAGATTCCACGCTCGCCAATCCTCGGGCAGCGTCCAGATCAGCGATCAAGATTCCAATCATCGGGTAGGGTGCCGTATCAACTAACCGGAACGAACGGTTTGACGCACATAAGGTCTACGGTGTTGTGCATCGTAGGAGACGTTCGTGACGTCAGAAAACACCCCTAGGAGCAGTAGGGGGCTGCCAGAAGTCTCCAACAGCGAGGGGATGGCGAAACGACGAAACGACACGACGACACGTAGATAAAACACAAAACAGCGAGTAATATCGCTGTTTCAAGTCTTACTGCAGCCTGAGGGACAGTCCACGCGACGCAGAGGGTGCCTGGGGGTCGACGGCGGTGACAGGGGGCTACGACGGCGACGGCGAGCTGCTGCAGCTGCTGCAGCGATTTACAGCGGGCTGGGGCAATTTGCAGCGGCCTGCGGCGGTCTCCGACGGGGATACGGCGGCCAGGGGAGAGAGGAAGGTCGGGGGAGGTGAGAGGGGGCCGCCGCCGGCGGACTTTGGCCAGAGAACGCAAGAGAAGTCGGGGTTTAGGGTTATTTGCGTGGAGAAAGTTAGGAGGCGGTGCTGTTTTGATTTGCTACTGTGAAATATTAGAAGTCCTAGGTCTATTTTTTATAGGGTGAGGGTCCAATGAGTAGGGGGTAGGACTGAACGTGGGTAGGCTTAGTCTAGGGTTTGGGTTTATTGTTATAAGAATTTTTTTGTTTTAACTATTAAAAACCGTCAAACTCTACCTCTCTCTCTCCCTGCGAGTGTTGTGTGCGGCCAAAGCTAAAAAGAGGCTGAGTCAAATCTAAGGAGAATATCATTATTAATAAGAATTATTAGGGGGACTAATCTAGGTGAAACTTCGGGCTAAAAATACAATGGGTTGGGCCAAAAAGTGAAAGTAGGTCAAACGAAGCCCAAAAATTGTAAGATAAATACTGGGGTGACCGGGACGACGAGAGAAAGAAGGCAGAGAAGACGGATCATAATTTCGACGACGAGAAACGAAATTAAAAATAGAAAGGCCTCGCGACAAAAGCGAAAATCGTGACGCCTCTTCAAACAAGGCCAAATCGTGGGAGAACGACCCATGAAATGACGTTCCAAATCAACACCACAATTTTACTACTCTCAGAGAGGGTCACAACGACATATCGCACCATAGGGTTCGGATACAGACAACGTCTAAAATAAATATGTGCATGAACAAGACTACGTGCACGTAAAGCGTACAAGAGAAAATAGACCGTTACATCCTCCCCACCTTATGAATGATTCCGTCCTCGGAATCAACATCAATCACTGCTCGGAAACAAGTGCGAGAAGCGCTCTCTCATATCATCCTCATGCTCCCAGGTGGACTCCCCAGGGGAACCATGACGCCACTTCACTCGAACCAAGTCGACGGTCTTATTCCTTAGCTGCTTCTGCCGTCGATCCAGAATCTCAACTAGCTGCATCGTAAGACAGATCCGGACGAACCGTGATCTCCGAGAAATCCACAGCATGGGACAGATCACTGACGTATCGACGTAACTGAGATACGTGAAATACATCGTGAACTCCCTCCAGTGATGGCGGCAACGCCAAGCGATAAGCCACCGTTCCAACTCTCTCCAGGACATCAAACGGCTCAATGTACCTCGGACTCAGCTTGCCTCTCTTCCCAAATCGGATAACTCTACGGTTCGGAGAAATCTTCAGAAAGACATGATCTCCAGGCTGAAACTCCAGAGGCCTCCGTTTAGCATCTGCCCAATGCTTGAAACGGTCCTGCGCGATCCTCAGCTTCTCCCGGATGTTCCTCACAACATCCATAGCCTCCACGATCATCTCCGGTCCTAACAGCTCCCGATCTCCAATGTCATCCCAGCTAAGTGGTGATCGACATTTCTTCCAGTATAGCGCAGCGAATGGCCCCATGCCAATACTCGCCTGGTAGCTGTTATTATAGGCAAACTCCACATGATGGAGATGATCATCCCAAGATCCCTTGAAGTCCAACATGCACGCTCTCAGCATGTCCTCCAAAATCCGAATCGTCCTCTCGGACTGGCCATCCGTCTGCTGGTGGTATGTCGTGCTGAAACTCAGACTCGTACCCAGACTCTTCTACAGACTCTGCCAAAACTGAGATGTGAATCTCGTGTCTCTGTCCGACACGATACTCACGGGGACCCCATGAAGTCGTACGATCTCCTACAAGATCCACGTTACATCACTATCTAAACTAGGAAAAGGAAATAAAAACAGAGAGTAAAAGAATTACCTCCATATATCTCCTCGCTAGCGTCTCAGTGGACTGTCCTACTCGGAAGGGAATAATGTGCGCAGATTTGGTCAATCGGCCTACGATCACCTAAATCGTGGCATTCTGCTTCAGACTCTGAGGTAGTCCAGTTACGAAATCCATAGTGATGTGTTGCCACTTCCACTCTGGAATCGGAAGTGGTTGTAGCAACCCTACTGTACGCTAATGCTCCACCTTTACCTGCTGATAAACCAAACACTTGGCTACGCTCCGAGCCACACTCCTCTTCACACCATGCCACCAATAGTTTAGACGAAGATCCTTGTACATCTTGGTGCCACCAGGATCTACAGAATACGGTAAACTATGTGCCTCAACCAATAACTCCTCTCTGATATCTACAGCTGGCACACACAACTTGGCTCCAAACCTCAACGAACCATCCTCATGAATCAAGAAGTCAGTCCACAGACCGGCTTCTACCTGCTCTCGAATCTTCACCAGCTTCAGATCTCCGGCCTGACCTGCCTTGATCCGATCCACAATCGTCGACTGTATCTGCATACACATCAACGAAGAAGCCTCTCCAGGAAGCACAATCTCAATACCAGACTCGCAAAAATCCTGCTGCAACCTCCACTGCAAAGTCAACATCATCACCGCTGGAAGTCTACTCAGCGCATCTGGAACCACATTCACCTTACCAGGGTGATACTGCAAGTCGATCTCATAGTCTGCCATGAGCTCCAACCATCGACGCTGCCGCATGTTGAGCTCCTTCTGCGTAAAGATATACTTCAAGCTTTTGTGATCGGTGAAGGTCTTCACCTTCTCAATCAACAAGAAGTGCCTCCAAATCTTGAGCGCAAACACGACTCCAGCCAACTCCAAATCGTGGGTCGGGCAATTCTTCTCATGAGTCTTGAGCTGACGAGAAGCATACGCAACCACGTGCCCATGCTGATGCAAAACACAACCGAGACCTTTGCCAGAAGCATCGCAAAAGATCTCAAATCCTCCACTCTGATCGGGCACAGCAATAACTGGGGCAGTCGTCAACCTCTCCTTCAGAAAAGAAACGGCCCTCTCATAATCATCGGACCAGACGAAAGATACATCCTTCCTCGTCAGTCTGGTCATCGGCTCAGCAATCCGAGAAAAGTCCTTAATGAAACGCCGATAATAACCTACAAGCCCAAGGAAACTCTGGATCTCAGACGCTGATTGCGGAACATGTGTAACGACAGGTTTTCATGTATCTGTATTTATTATAATATAATATATGTTTTGGTGGATTTTTCTCCTCATGTGTGGTTTTCGTCTCCGTAGCTTTCATTTTCGATCGATTCGTCGTATTTTCTCGTTTCTTCCTTAGGATTGTCGATTACGAAGTATGTCATTCGTGACGGGCTTCATAACGGTCGTATCTTACTATTAGATCAAGCCTAGGAGTCTTAGGAATCGATCCCGGGGCCCCGCGCTCCGTATCGGAACTTTTGGTGCTCATTAGCCGGTGTAAGAAGGGGCACCGACCGACTAGATGACGATCCAGTCGGTCGGCAATCCTTCTTGGACCGACTAGTTGGCTTTCTAAATTATTCAGGAGTTACTGTTTATCGTTAGTCGGTCTAAGAACGTTGGTTGACCGACTAGGCTGCAAACTAGTCGGTCAGCAATGCTTCTTTAACCGACTAACTCTTCAACTTATTTTTGGTATCAGTACTGTTCATTCTTAGTCGGTCTAAGTTCATCTCTCGACCGACTAGTTGCCAAACTAGTCGGTCAGCCGTTGTTCATTGACCGGCTAAATCTAAATCCTATTTTCGTTCAGAAGTTACTGTTTACACTTAGTCGGTCTACGTTGGTCGACCGACCGACTAGTTGCCAAACTAGTCGGTCAGTGGTTGCTCTTTGACCGACTAATCTGTGTTAAAACCCTAATTTCTGGGCAGCCGCCAGCCCAACCTATTTATACCCCTCCCAAACGTTTTCTTCTTCCTCCAATCGACCCAAAACCCTAAAATCTCCCCCATTGAGCCCCCATCTTCCTCCAAGCCTTATTCCTTCATCCCAAGCCCTAGATTCATCATCTAAACCCTCCATCAACTCATTATACCTCTCATCTTCCCCAAAATCCCCCAAAAACCCTAACTCTCCAAACTTCTCCATTTGTTTCCAGATCTGGTCCTAGGGTTCTCCGGAGTGTTTCTTCCGCTTCCTCTCGGTAAGAAATCGATCTCTCGATGTTTTCATAACCTATTTGTATTTTTATGAAACCCTAATGAAATTTCATGTTGTTCGATGATTGTTTCCCCAAAACAGCGATTTCCCCCGTAAATTAGCATCCGCGAGACGAACCTTCGTAATCGTCATCCCCGGTGCTAGGCAAGTGAAACTTGCCACTTAGGGTTTAGGCCATGTTTTAGGCCATCTTGCTTGTTGTAGGCGTAAAAGAGGCTAGGCGACGAAATGATACTCGCCTAGGCGCAAATTGGGGAACTAGCTTGACAACGAAGCTAGTTCCGACATATATCATGTTGCACAATTACCATGTCATGTTTAAATTCCATTAACGGTACGCGAAATAATTGTCATGTCATTGCATTCTTTAAGTGTTTCTGTGATTGCGTAGCTTCGCTACAAATGCTTGTGTTCCTGGCTCGTGTTCCAGAAGCGGGCCATGTGTTGGTTGATAGCCAATGCCCGAATTGCTTGTTTCCGGCTAGGTGCACCCCTACGCAAAATGTTTAAGAATGCGAGCTCATGTGCGGGGAAACCCCGGCTCACTTGCTGAGCTCATGTGCGGGGACCCTGGCTCCATTACGTGTCGGTATTGGGGGTAAGAGTTAAGCGGCCAATCAACTGGGAGTCTGCCCGATCAGCAACTGCAGTGGTAAGGCGTAAACTCTGGGTTTTGGGGTAGTGTTAAGCGGCCAATCAGCGTGAATGTGAAACCATTCAGCTGTAAGGTGTAAACATCTACAAAACAACGTGAAACATGAATAGTGAATTGATTGAGATTGATAGTAGCTTGGCTACTCTTGTCTTGTCCCGATGATTGTTCTCTTGTACAAATTGTCTTGCCATATCTTGATTGTGCACTCATGTTATAACTGCCATGTCATGCATACTATAACTGCTAGGTTGCTAGTTGCCTTACTTTCAGTTTCCTTGCCCAAGTCTTTTAGACTTGCTGACATGTGCCCCTTTACTCTTTTGTGTGACACATGTTAGATCCTAAGCCTGAGTACCTTGTTGAGGACGAGGTGTTTGCGGACGCCGAGCCCGAGCTTGTGTTTGACGGGGAGTACGTGGACACTGGGAACCAGTCCTAGTGTCTTCGTTGTGTTTTCCTTTTGTTTAGACTGCTGTTTTGTTGTCGGTGCGTGGCACCCATACTTTGTTATGTTGTTGTTTTTGTTGGCCTTGTTCTGGGCCTTTAGACTCTTTCTTTTAGCCTGGTGGCTTTTCTGGATGTTGAACTTATTTTCTTGTTGGACAATTTAAGAGCTATGGGATTTTATTTCAGTCTCTCTTTGTGTTATTATTGTTGTTCCGTTGTGGTTACAGGGACCTGCTTATGTTTTATTGACGCTTATCGGGTTTGGGGCTTCACAGCTCCACTCTCATGCGGACCTCTTCACGTCTCGCCTCCATTTTAGGGAAGCGGGGCGTGACAGGTTTTGTTGGTGGCCCATACAGGTCCTTCTGTAACTGCGATTATCGGAATAGCGATAATAATATTAGAATGTCCAATAAACTGAGTTCGTCGTCCGAGTCATAAGCTATGAGTCTAATCTGATTCGTTCTCTGTGTCACTAGATGGCAGGAAGACGATTCACCCGTGGTGGGGGTAGTGGTGCGCTCCCTCATGATGAGGAGCCTGAGCGGGAACCCACCAACAGTGAGGTGATGCGGATGATGCTCCAGATGATGCAAGTGCAGCAGGGCGTGCTTCTGCAAGTCCAGAATGCTCCACTTGCTCGAGCCGCCCGGGCTCTTCCGGATGCCCCTCGCTCTGAGCCAGGAGCGAAGCAATTTCGGGAGCTGGGTCCCGCATATTTTGATGGGTCTGAGGGTCCTCTGGCTGCCGATGAGTGGATTCGGAACATCGAGGACAATCTGAAGATGGCCAAGATCACCCCGGCTGGATGGGTTGATTTGGCGAAGAGGCAACTCAAGGATAATGCTCGGAATTGGTGGGATGCGAAAGAGAATATGTTGGTGGAGCCGATAGCTTGGGCTACCTTCAAGGCCAGATTTGAGGGTGAGTTCTTCCCAAAAGCTGCCAGGGAAGAGATGTTGCAGCGTTTTATCGATTTGAAGCAAGGAAGCTCGTCGGTGGACCTGTATCACCAAGAGTTCATGAGGCTGAGTCGGTTTGCACCGAAGATGGTGCAAGACGCTGAGGAGAGAGCTCAGAGGTTCCCGCAGGGACTTGCTTCAGAACTCCAGAGTTTTGTGACCTCTTCTGACCGAGAGTCTTATCAGAAGGTTCTAGTAGCAGCCAAGAGGCAGGAGCTGCTCATGAACCAGAGGAGGGGGTCTGTTGTTGGTGCTGGGAAGAGGCCTATGGAGCAGGCCAGAGCTGTGGTTAGACCTAGATTCAGGCCTAATCAGTCAGCTCAGTTTAAGAGGCCAGGAGGGCCTATTCTGAAGACTTGCCATTTCTGCGGCAAGCCTGGCCACATCAAGGATCAGTGTCGGAAGTTTTGGGCCAGTGTCTGGTTTGTGGTGATGCTTCCCATGCCGCGAAGGATTGTCGGCACGCGAATCAGCTGCGGAGGGCACCTGTTGTAGCACAGCCGTTGCAGCAGCGAGCGTCTGTTCCTGCTGGACGTGGAGCAGCTCTTGTTCCGCAGAGGCAGGCTTTTCAGCAGGCTGTTCCTCCGAGGAGGCAGGCTTTTCTGATGACCGCTGTGGAGAGCGAGGCTGTGGATGAGGTTATCGCAGGTAATCCTCAATCTAGCTGTTACTTTTCTAGCTGGTTTTGATTGTTATATTGTGTTGTTTGCTTGAACATGGTTGTTTGCTAGACTAGGGTTTGATTGTTAATTGCTTGTTAAGTGTGGTTTTGGTGTGCACATTTCCTGCACGAGTCATCTTTGACTCTGGTGCATCGATGTGCATTATTTCTCGGAGCTTCGTGGAGAGGCATTCCTTGTCGACGTCCCATCTTCCCAAGAGTTGGAATGTCGTTACAGGGAATGGCATGGTCTCGGTGCATCGTGGTTGCAATTCTTGCTCGTTGGTGGTCTGTGGACATGAGCTTTTCGCTGATTTCATTGTCCACGACATCATCAACTATGATGCAGTTCTTGGGATGGACTGGCTTGCGAGCTTCTATGCTACGATCGACTGTCAGAGGAAGAAGGTGGTGTTCGAGATTCCCGGACATCCAGTATTTGAGTTCAGTCGTGGTAGCAGATCGCTTGGTCCTGTCAGATTTCGGGCCAGGCCGGTGGAGGTTGTGGCTATGCAGATGGAGCTGGAGTGGCCAGCTGTGGTGCGAGACTTTGGCGACGTCTTCCCCGAGGAGATGTCTGGTTTGCCACCTGATCGAGCTTTAGAATTTTCTATCGATCTTATTCCAGGTGCGCAGCCGATTTCGAAGGCGCCGTATCGTATGGCACCTGCCGAATTGGAAGAGTTGCGGAAGCAGTTGGATGAGCTTTTGCAGAAGGGTTATATCAATCCTAGCGTGTCTCCGTGGGGAGCACCGGTGTTGCTGGTAAAGAAGAAGGATGGTTCGCGTCGCATGTGCGTGGACTATCGGGAGTTGAATGCGGTGACCATTGAGAATAAATACATGTTGCCTCGCATCGATGATATTTTTGATCAGCTTGGAGGGTCGAGGGTGTTTTCTAAATTGGATTTGAGGAGCGGTTACCATCAGTTGAAGGTGAAGAAGGGAGATGTTCTGAAGACAGCGTTCAGGACGAAGTATGGACACTATGAGTTTGTGGTTATGCCTTTCGGCGTAACTAACACGCCCGCAGTTTTCATGAATCTGATGAACCTGATTTTCTACGACTTTTTGGATAAGTTTGTCGTTATCTTTATTGACGACATTCTGATCTACTCGAAGTCGGAGGAAGAGCATGCCTCGCACTTGAGGATGGTATTGGAGATTTTGAGGAAGCATCGGTTGTATGCTAAGTTTTCGAAGTGCGAGTTCTGGCTGGATAGAGTTGCTTTTCTCGGGCATGTGGTGACTGGAGATGGTATTTCAGTGGATCCCGAGAAGATTAGGGCCATCAGAGAGTGGCCGTTCCGTTGTCAGCGTCTAAGATTCGGAGTTTCCTTGGGCTTGCTGGTTACTATCGGCATTTCATTAAGGACTTTTCTCGTATTGCTGAGCCGATGACCAGGTTGACACGGAAGGATGTTGCTTTTGTTTGGTCGGGTGATTGTGAGAGTGCTTTTGGTAATCTGAAGGAGAAGTTGACGACTGCCCCTATTCTTGTTGTGCCTGATCACAGCGGTGGATTTGAGATCTTTTGCGATGCTTCTGGCAAGGGTCTTGGTTGTGTGTTGCATCAGCATGGGCATGTTGTGGCTTATGCGTCTCGTCAACTTAAGGTTCATGAGAAGAATTACCCGACGCATGATTTGGAGTTGGCTGCCGTTGTGTTTGCTCTTAAGATTTGGAGGCACTTCCTGCTGAGTGAGAAAGTGAAGATTTTCACCGATCACAAAAGCTTGAAGTACATTTTCACTCAGAAGGAGCTCAACATGCGACAGCGTCGATGGTTGGAGCTTATGGCGGATTATGAGATTGATTTGCAGTATCACCCTGGCAAGGTGAATGTGGTTCCGGATGCTTTGAGTAGACTTCCAGCGGTGATGATTTTGACCTCGCAGTGGAGATTGCAGCAGGATTTTTGCGAGTCTGGCGTGGAGATTGTTCTTCCTGGGGAGGCTTCGTCGTTGATGTACATGCAGGTACAGTCGACGATCGTGGATCGGATTAAGGCTGGCAAGGCTGAGGATCCGAAGCTGGTGAAGATTCGGGAGCAGGTGGAAGCCGGTCTGCGGACTGACTTTTTGATTCATGAGGATGGCTCGTTGAGGTTTGGAGCCAGGTTGTGTGTGCCAGCTGGGGATATTAGAGAAGAGTTTATGGTGGAGGCACACAGTTCGCCGTATTCTGTGCATCCTGGTGGCACCAAGATGTACCAGGATCTTCGTTTGAATTATTGGTGGCATGGTATGAAGAGGAGTGTGGCTCGGAGTGTAGCCAAGTGCTTGGTTTGCCAGCAAGTGAAGGCGGAGCATCAGCGTATGACCGGGTTGCTACAACCGCTTCCGATTCCGGAGTGGAAGTGGAAACACATCACTATGGATTTCGTGACTGGACTACCTCGGAGTCCGAAGCAGAATGACGCGATTTGGGTGATCGTAGATCGATTGACCAAATCCGCGCACTTTATTCCATTCCGAGTGGGACAGTCCACTGAGGCGCTAGCAAGGAGATATAAGGAGGTAAAATTCTTTTACTCTCCGTTTTATTTCCTTTTTCCTAGTTTGGATAGTGATGTAACGTGAATCGTGCAGGAGGTTGTGCGACTTCATGGAGTCCCCGTGAGTATCGTGTCTGACAGAGACACGAGGTTCACATCTCAGTTCTGGCAGAGTTTGCAGAAGAGCTTGGGTACGCGTCTGAGTTTCAGCACGGCGTACCATCCGCAGACGGATGGCCAGTCCGAGAGGACGATTCAGATTTTGGAGGACATGCTGAGGGCGTGCATGTTGGATTTCAAGGGTTCGTGGGAGGACCATCTACATCTGGTAGAGTTTTCTTACAACAACAGCTTCCAGGCGAGTATTGGCATGGCGCCTTTCGCCGCTTTGTATGGGAGGAAATGTCGATCGCCATTGAGTTCGGATGACGTTGGTGATCGGGAGCTGTTGGGACCTGAGATGATCGTGGAGGCCGTGGATATCGTCAGGAATATTCGGGAGAGGTTGAGGATTGCTCAGGACCGTTTTAAGCATTGGGCGGATGCTAAACGTCGTCCTTTGGAATTTCAGCCGGGCGACCATGTGTTCTTGAAGATTTCCCCGAATCGTGGTGTGATTCGTTTTGGGAAGCGAGGGAAGTTGAGCCCGCGATACATTGGACCATTTGACATTTTGGAGAGGGTTGGCGAGGTAGCGTATCGCTTGGCCTTGCCGCCATCTTTAGAAGGAGTTCACAATGTTTTCCATGTGTCGCAGCTTCGTCGATACATTAGCGATCCATCTCATGCTGTGGATTTTTCGGAGATTACCGTTCGCCCCGATATGACGTATGACCAGCATCCAGTGCAGATTCTGGACAGGCGTCAGAAATCGCTTCGGAACAAGATTGTCAATCTTGTGAGGGTGATGTGGCGACACGGCTCACCTGGAGAGTCTACTTGGGAGAATGAGGATGAGATGCGAGAGCGTTTCCTACTTTTGTTTCCGGACACGTGAGTGTTTGGAAATTCCGAGGACGGAATTTTTCTTAAGTTGGGGAGGATGTAACGACTGGTTTTCATGTATCTGGATTTATTATAATATAATATATGTTTTGGTGGATTTTTCTCCTCATGTGTGGTTTTCGTCTCCGTAGCTTTCATTTTCGATCGATTCGTCGTATTTTCTCGTTTCTTCCTTAGGATTGTTGATTTCGAAGTATGTCATTCGTGATGGGCTTCATAACGGTCGTATCTTACTATTAGATCAAGCCTAGGAGTCTTAGGAATCGATCCCGGGGCCCCGCGCTCCGTATCTGAACTTTTGGTGCTCATTAGCCGGTGTAAGAAGGGGCACCGACCGACTAGATGACGATCCAGTCGGTCGGCAATCCTTCTTGGACCAACTAGTTGGCTTTCTAAATTATTCAGGAGTTACTGTTTATCGTTAGTCAGTCTAAGAACGTTGGTTGACCGACTAGGTTACAAACTAGTCGGTCAACAATGCTTCTTTAACCGACTAACTCTTCAACTTATTTTTGGTATCAGTACTGTTCATTCTTAGTCGGTCTAAGTTCATCTCTCGACCGACTAGTTGCCAAACTAGTCGGTCAGCCGTTGTTCATTGACCGACTAAATCTAAATCCTATTTTCGTTCAGAAGTTACTGTTTACACTTAGTCGGTCTACGTTGGTCGACCGACCGACTAGTTGCCAAACTAGTCGGTCAGTGGTTGCTCTTTGACCGACTAATCTGTGTTAAAACCCTAATTTCTGGGCAGCCGCCAGCCCAACCTATTTATACCCCTCCCAAACGTTTCTTCTTCCTCCACTCGACCCAAAACCCTAAAATCTCCCCCATTGAGCCCCCATCTTCCTCCAAGCCTTATTCCTTCATCCCAAGCCCTAGATTCATCATCTAAACCCTCCATCAACTCATTCTACCTCTCATCTTCCCCAAAATCTCCCCAAATCCCCAAAATCCCCCAAAAACCCTAACTCTCCAAACTTCTCCATTTGTTTCCAGATCTGGTCCTAGGGTTCTCCGGAGTGTTTCTTCCGCTTCCTCTCGGTAAGAAATCGATCTCTCGATGTTTTCATTACCTATTTGTATTTTTATGAAACCCTAATGAAATTTCATGTTGTTCGATGATTGTTTCCCCAAAACAACGATTTCCCCCGTAAATTAGCATCCGCGAGACGAACCTTCGTAATCGTCATACCCGATGCTAGGCAAGTGAAACTTGCCACTTATGGTTTAGGCCATGGTTTAGGCCATCTTGCTTGTTGTAGGCATAAAAGAGGCTAGGCGACGAAATGATACTCGCCTAGGCGCAAATTGGGGAACTAGCTTGACAACGAAGCTAGTTCCGACATATATCATGTTGCACAATTACCATGTCATGTTTAAATTCCATTAACGGTACGCGAAATAATTGTCATGTCATTGCATTCTTTAAGTGTTTCTGTGATTGCGTAGCTTCGCTACAAATGCTTGTGTTCCTGGCTCGTGTTCCAGAAGCGGGCCATGTGTTGGTTGATAGCCAATGCCCGAATTGCTTGTTTCCGGCTAGGTGCACCCCTACGCCAAATGTTTAAGAATGCGAGCTCATGTGCGGGGAAACCCCGGCTCACTTGCTGAGCTCATGTGCGGGGACCCTGGCTCCATTACGTGTGGGTATTGGGGGTAAGAGTTAAGCGTCCAATCAACTGGGAGTCTGCCCGATCAGTAACTGCAGTGGTAAGGCGTAAACTCTGGGTTTTGGGGTAGTGTTAAGCGGCCAATCAGCGTGAATATGAAACCATTCAGCTGTAAGGCGTAAACATCTACAAAACAACGTGAAACATGAATAGTGAATTGATTGAGATTGATAGTAGCTTGGCTACTCTTGTCTTGTCCCGATGATTGTTCTCTTGTACAAATTGTCTTGCCATGTCTTGATTGTGCACTCATGTTATAACTGCCATGTTATGCATACTATAACTGCTAGGTTGCTAGTTGCCTTACTTTCAGTTTCCTTGCCCAAGTCTTTTAGACTTGCTGACATGTGCCCCTTTACTCTTTTGGGTGACACATGTTAGATCCTGAGCCTGAGTACCTTGTTGAGGACGAGGTGTTTGCGGACGCCGAGCCCGAGCTTGTGTTTGACGGGGAGTACGTGGACACTGGGAACCAGTCCTAGTGTCTTCGTTGTGTTTTCCTTTTGTTTAGACTGCTGTTTTGTTGTCGGTGCGTGGCACCCATACTTTGTTATGTTGTTGTTTTTGTTGGCCTTGTTCTGGGCCTTTAGACTCTTTCTTTTAGCCTGGTGGCTTTTCTGGATGTTGAACTTATTTTCTTGTTGGACAATTTAAGAGATATGGGATTTTATTTCAGTCTCTCTTTGTGTTATTATTGTTGTTCCGTTGTGGTTACAGGGACCTGCTTATGTTTTATTGACGCTTATCGGGTTTGGGGCTTCACAGCTCCACTCTCGTGCGGACCTCTTCACGTCTCGCCTCCATTTTAGGGAAGCGGGGCGTGACAACATGCCACTCTCTAATAGCCTTAATCTTCCCAGGATTCACCGAAATTCCATCTCCTGACACCACGTGTCCAAGAAAATCAACCGTATCAAGCCAGAACTCGCACTTGGAATACTTAGCATACAAACGATGCTTCCTCAAAATCCCCAATACTGTCCTCAAGTGCGACGCATGCTCTTCCTCTGACCTTGAATAGATTAAGATGTCGTCAATAAAGATAACGACAAACTTATCTAGAAAGTCGTAGAAGATCAGATTCATCAGGTTCATAAAAACTGCGGGTGCGTTTGTTACACCGAAAGGCATAACCACGAACTCATAGTGACCATACTTCGTCCTGAATGCTGTCTTCTGAATATCTTCCTTCCTCACCTTCAGCTGGTGATAGCCACTCCTCAGGTCCAACTTAGAGAACACCCTCGATCCTCCAAGCTGGTCAAAAATGTCATCTATACGAGGCAATGTATATCGATTCTTGACGGTGACAGCATTTAGCTCCATGTAGTCCATGCACATGCGATGCGAACCATCCTTCTTCTTCACCAGCAACACCAGTGCTCCCCACGAAGACACACTGGGATTAATGTAACCCTTCTGCAAAAGCTCATCCAGCTGCCTGCGCAATTCCTCCAACTCGGCTGGAGCCATACGATACGGTGCCTTCGAATAGGTTGTGCTCCCGGAATAAGATCGATCGAAAACTCGAGAGCTCGATCGGGCGGCAGTCCAGACATCTCCTCAGGGAAGACATCGTCGAATTCTCGCACCACAGCTGGTCTACTTTGCTCCATCTGCATAGCAAAGATCTCCACCGGCTTGGCCCGAAACCTGACCGGACCAAGCGAACTGCTGCCTCGGCTGAACTCGAACACCGGATGATCTGGAATCTCGAACACCACCTTCTTCCTCCGGCAATCGATCGTGGCGTAGAAGCTCCCAAGACAGTCCATCCCAAGGACGGCATCATAGTTGATGATGTCGTGGACGATAAAGTCAGTGTAAAGCTCATGTCCACAGACCACCAACGGACAAGAAATGCAACCACGATGCACAAAGATCACGCCATTCCCTGTAACGATATCCCAACTCTTGAAAAGAGGGGAAGTCGACAAAGAATGCTTGTCCACGAAGCTCCGAGATAAAATGCACATTGATGCACTAGAGTCGAAGAGGACCCGTGCAGGAAATGTGCAAACCAAAATCACACCTAACAAACAGTCTAACAATCAAATCCTATTCTAGCAAACAATCATATGCAAGTAACCAAACATAATCTAACAACCAAAACTAACTAAGGAAGGGAACAACTAGACTGAGGGTTACCTGTAATAACCTCATCCTCGGCCTCAGCCTCAACTACAGTCATCAGGAAAGCCTGCCTCCTCGGCTGCAAAGCCTGCTGAAACGCCTGCTTCTGTGGAATGAGAGGTGCTCCACGTCTAGCAGGTACAGGTGCTCTCTGCTGTAACGGCTGAGCTGCAACTGGTCCTCTCCAAGGCTGTTTAGACTTCGGGCAATCCTTCATGACATGAGAAGGATCACCACAAACAAGGCAATGTCCCAACATCTTCCTGCACTGCTCTTTGACATGTCCAGTCTTGCCGCAGAAATGGCAAGTCTTCAGAGTAGGCCCACCTGGCCTCTTGAACTGCACCGACTGGTTAGGCTTGAACCTAGGCCTAACCACTGCTCTGACCTGCTCCATAGGCCTCTTCCCAGCTCCAGAAATTTGTCCTCTCTTCTGGCTCGTAATCCGCTCCTGCCTCCTAGCAACTACCAGCAACTTCTGATAAGACTCCAGATCTGACAAAGACATCAGGCTCTGCAAGTCTAGGGAAAGACCCTACAGAAACCTCTGAGCTTTCTCCTCAGCATCCTCCACCATCTTCGGTGCGAAGCGACTCAGCTTGGTGAACTCCTGATGATACTGCTCCATCGAGAGATCTTTCTGCTTCAGATCAATGAATCGCTGCAACATCTCCCTCCTGGCAGCCTTCAAAAAGTACTCCTCATCGAACCTGGACTTGAAAGTAGCCCAGTGTATCGGCTTCACCAACAGCTCCTCTTCTGCATCTCACCAGTTGCGGGAATTATCCCTGAGCTGCTTCTTCACCAACTCAACCCATCCAGCCGGGTTGTTCTTCGACATCTTCAGATTATCCTCAGTATTCCTGATCCACTCCTCAGCAGCCAACGGTCCTTCAGATCCATCAAAGTAAGTCGGGCCCAGCTCCCGAAACTGCTTCGCTCCCGGCTCGAAGCGAGGGGCATTCTGGGTATTCTGAAGCATACCCTGCTGCACCTGCATCATCTGATGCACCATCCTCATGATCTCAGCATTGGTGGGCTCTCTATCCGGCACCCATCACGGGCGGGCCCACCACCAGCTCGGGTCTGTCGCCTTCCAGCCATCTAATGACATAGAAAACGAATTAAATTAGACTCAAAGCTTGAGACTTGGATGTTTTAATTTATTTAATGGACATTCTATAATTATTATTGTTGTTCCGATAATTCACAGCTGCAAGAGGACCTACATGGGCCACCAACAAAACCTGTCACGACCCGCTTCCCTAAAATGGAGGCGAGGCGTGATGAGGTCCACTCAGACTTGGAGCTGTGAGGCTCTAGTCTGTAAAGCGTCTGGATTTAAACCGAGTAGAGGTCCCTGCAAGTGCGATACGGAACAAAAATAATAATAAAGAAAGAGACATAAAATAACCAATCTCAGAATGTCCAAAATAAATTTCAACATCCCAGAAAAGCCACCAGGATAAAAGAAAGGAGTCTAAAAGGCCCCAGCATGGCCAACCAAAGTAAACAACGTACAGAAAGAAAGGTGCTACTCACCAACAACCTAACAACAGACTAAGCAAAAGTAACGACGAAGGAAAACTCTACGACTGGTCACCGGTGTCCTCGTACTCCACGTCAACTGTGGACCCAGGCTCAATGTCCATGAACTCCTCGTCCTAAGCAACGGACTCTAGCTCAGCAACTAACATGCGACACCCAAAGAGACAAGGGCGCTTGTCAGAAAAGTCTACAAAGACTTTGTGCAAGGAAACTAAAGGAAAAGTAAAGCAACCTAGCAGTTCTAAAATGTGAAATGACATGGCATTTTACAGAATGGATGCAACAATTAAATAAATGCGACAAGTATGACATGGTAGCAAATTTAACAAGGCACAAGTACATCATGGCATGTGTAGCAGACCTACTAAACAATCACATGGATTTCACAAGTCAAGTAAACATGTCGTACACAGAGATTACGCCTTTTGGCTAGAGTGGCTGTACGGGCCAACTCCTAAGCTCAAGTGATCGCTTATCCCTACCCCTCCACGTGTATCGGGCATTGTCTTTTGACCAACACATGTAGCCCGCTTCTGGATCACGAGCCAGGAAGTGTATTTGACATAGGGTTGTGCCTGCAACGCAGGTGCCTAGCCTGAACAAGGATGTACAAGTATAGTAGCGTGTGCTACGAATGCGACACTCAAACATGGATGACATGGCATAGCAAGTTGTAATTTAAATGCGTACAGTTAAGGAATTTAAACGTGACAGGCAGAGTACAAGTATTGAACGTAAAGTTATGAAATTAAACGTGACATGCAGATATGCAAGATTGACATGGCAGGGTGACAGATCTAGCTTCGTTGTCAAGCTAGATCTTAAAATTGCGTCTAGGCGAGTATCATTTCGTCGCCTAGTCTCTTTTATGCCTAAAATAAGACATGGCCTAAGACATGGCCTAAAGCACTAATTGGCAAGTTTCACTTGCCTGAAATCAAACGTCCAGCAAATATCGTCCAACCAGTCCAGCCTACCTATGTTCTCAGATCCACCAGCCTACAGTCCCAAATTAAGTTATCTTTATTAGTGAATTATCAGACAGCTAAAATACCGATTTTATCTTATTTAACAGGGTTGGGTTGGGGGTCCTAAGAGTGCAGAACATTACCTCAACACGACACGAAAGCTACACTGACGTCGGGTAGCGACGCCAGGGGTTGGAATAAAAGAACGCGCTCCAAATCCAGATTCCAATTAAGATTCTACGCTCACCAATCCTCGGGCAGCGTACAGATCAGCGATCAAGATTCCAATCAGTGGGTAGGGTACCGGTAGGCGTTTCTACGGCTTCTGGGAAGCCGTATCAACTAACTGGAACGAACGGTTTGACTCACGCATGGTCTACGACGTTGTACGTCGTAGGAGACGTTCGTGACGTCGGAAAACACCCCTAGGAGCAGTAGGGGGCTGCCGGAAGTCTCCAACAGCGAGGGGATGGCGAAACGACGAAACGACATGACGACACATCGATAAAATGCAAAACAGCGAGTAATATCGTTGTTTCAAGTCTTGATGCGGCCTGAGGGACAGTCCACACGACGCAGAGGGTGCCTGGGGGTCGATGGCGGTGACAGGGGGTAGCGGCGGCGGCGGCTGTTGTAGCAGCGGCGGTTGTAGCAGCGGCGGCGAGCTGCTGTAGCTGCTGCAGTGATTTACAGTGGGCTGGGGCGTTTTTCGGCGGCCTGCGGCGGTCTCCAGCGGGGATACGGTGGCCAGGGGAGAGAGGAAGGTCGGGGGGAGGTGAGAGGGGGCCGCCGGCGGCGGACTTTGGCCGGAGAACACAAGAAAAGTAGGGGTTTAAGGTTGTTTGCGTGAAGAAAGTTAGGAGGCGGTGCTGTTTTGATTTGCTGCTGTGAAATATTAGAAGCCCTAGGTCTATTTTTTATAGGGTGAGGGTCACGTGAGTAGGGGGTAGGGCTGAACGTGGGTCGGCTTAGTCTAGGGTTTGGGTTTATTGTTATAAGAATTTTTTTGTTTTAACTATTAAAAAAACCTCAAACTCTACCTCTCTCTCTCTCCCTGCGAGTGTTGTGTGCGGCCAAAGCTAAAAAGAGGCTGAGTCAAATCTAAGGAGAATATCATTATTACTAAGAATTATTAGGGGGATTAATCTAGGTGAAACTTAGGGCTAAAAATACAATGGGTTGGGCCAAAAAGTGAAAGTAGGTCAAATGAAGCCTAAAAATTGTAAGATAAATACTGGGGTGACCGGGACGACGAGAGAAAGAAGGCGGAGAAGACGGATCACAATTTCGACGATGAGAAACGAAATTAAAAACAGAAAGGCCTCACGACAAAAGCGAAAATCGTGACGCCTCTTCAAACAAGGCCAAATCGTGGGAGAACGACCCGTGAAATGACGTTCCAAATTGTCACGCCCCGCTTCCCAAAATGACGGAAGCGAAACGTGACAAGGCCCGCTTAGGCCGGAGCTGTGAAGCTCGGACCCAATAAGCGTCTGTGTGGTACTCCAAGACGAAGGAACAGGTCACTGCAGGTTAGTACAGAACAACAAAAGTACTAAAAGAGATGCATTCATTTTATTCAACAGATATCCAGAAAAGTACGGGGAGTCTAAACAAAAGCCAACACTGCTACAAAACAGCTGGAATAAACTAATGGTGCAAGCACCCAACCTAGACAGAAAGTAAACTGCAGTGAATCCTCTGAATCAGCAATGTGAAGATCCCTAGCTCTGGTCCTCCTCGGGCACGTACTCTGGGTCTGCGTCCTCCGGCTCTACGTACTCTGGCTCTACACCTGACGTACATCACCAAAAGAAAGGAACTGTACGTCAGGTAAAGTCTACAAAGGAGGTCAGACTCTACTGCAAGTGTACCGAACTATTAAACAACAGTTTACTGGTTGATTAGCATGCTGGGGTTATAACAGAGTGACGAAAGAAAGTAAACGCAGCAGGAAAGTAAAGCGTAGCAAGCAGTAGTCGTAGCGTGTGCTACCGACTATGGGACTAACCTAAAGGGGTCGTGACAAGACGTGACAAGACCAGCAAGATAGGACAGGACAAGACAAGACAAGACACGTGTGACTCGAAGGGTTCACACCTTACTGTTCGAGGGGGATCAGACCCTCTCCCCGTGCGCACGCTCAACCCTACCCCGAACCCAAGTGCTCAAGACAAGACAATATAGGGCCACTCACTCTGCTAGGTGAGTGCCTCTAACCCCACGATTGGTAGCGTATCTCTCACTCTTCTAGGTGAGCGACGGACGCCTTGTAGGTGAAACTGTACTACTGTATAGGACCACTCACTCTGCTAGGTGAGAGTCTCTATCCTCTCGGTCTGCTGGGACACTCACTCTGCTAGGTGGGTGCCGAGCTTCCCTTAGGTGTTCCGTAACAAAGATCACCCACTCTACTAGGTGAGCATCTCATTGCCCACAGGCTACACAAGACACGACGTGCAAGATGTTCATGACAGGGCAAGGGCAAAGTTGTTCTAGGGTGTCCACACACACGCGCGCGCAGATGAAACCTATAGTAGCAGTTGTTGTTGATTCTAGGGGGTCCATACACACGCACACACAAGATAACCATACGGTGTCAAAAGTTGTTTTTATTACGTCTAGACTTCGTCGTCAAGTCTAGGTCGTCAGGGCGTCCCGGACGCTATCATTTCACGTCCGGTTCTCTTTGTTCATAGTTTAATAGTTCTAACAGTCTAAGGCCTAAGCACGGCCGAAAGAGCAAGTGAGTACACTTGCCTGCGGTGACGAGTGTGTCGTCCGTTCGGGGCGTCTCGTCCAGGCGTCGCGTCCGCGGCAGTCCGTCTGAAACAGTGACACGGCGACGGTGTCAGGTCGTGATTTCCATCAAATCCTATTAAGGTTTATTTCTAGGTTATCTGGGCTATCATATTCGTCACGTCACAGGTTGGTGTTTCGTTCATCCTAAATCGACCACTACCCTATATGCACATAAAAATTGTCTGATGGTCGATTTCTACAGTGATATCGTTTTACTAGTGCGGAAAAAGAAATTTAGTTCGAGTTGTCCGATTTTAGTTAGGGTTCAGTTTTGCTACGGTGTGTGTTTCGCTACGAGTTAGGGGGGAACCAACCTCTCCGGTGTCTGGAGTAGTGCGGACGTAGCGTCTAAACTGCAGGAGATCTGCGGCGTCTACGGCGTCTCGACTACGGGTAGCGTAGTGAGACTCGTCCGGGTAGCGGACGAAGTGCGGGCAGCGAGCGGGGATAGTGGACATCGAACACGCGTCCGGTAGTGGTCTATAGAAGAATAGCGGCGTTAAGTGGCCGCCAAAACAGCGCACAAGACGTCGAGATGGCGATTAGGAGGCGGGACAGCCGGGTCAGAGGCGGTTGGGGAGATAGGCAGCCACACGGTGGCTGCCGGTGGGATGCGCGACCTCTGCGTCGCGCCGGAGGGTGGCAGCGAGCTGCCGAGGGGATGCGGGCCGCTGCGAGAGGAAGAAGGCCGCACGGGGGGGGTGTGTCTTGGTGGCGCAGAGGACAGGAGAAGACCCTCCGACGATCTAGAATCTCTCCCGGCAATGAACGGCGATGCGCAGGCAACTCCGGCGATCGCGGAGCTCCTCCGGTGGTCTGTAGCAGCGATCGGGAGTAAAAGCCACCGGTCGGGGTGTTCAGGCGTTGCGAGCGGCCATGGCGGGGTTGCGGGTGATCGGGGGTCACGGTCGGGGGTCTGCAGCGGCCGCCGGCGATTGAACAGAGCCGTGCTGCGAGCGGGCGGCGTGCTGCGGCTGATGTCGTCGATCGGAGCGGTCTGCAACGCCGTCGGGGTCGCGTGGGGCTGCGGCGGTGTCACGGCGGTCTAGCAAGGGGATTGCGGCGGTCAGAAGTCGAGCGCAGCGGTCGGAGAGGGTGAGGGCTAGTCGAAGAAGGAGAGAGAGCCGGTGATGGGAGCTTCAGACTAGGGGGAGAGATGTTAGGTGGCGGCTGCGTAAAACTAAACCTAGGGTTCTTTTTTTTTGTTTGAGTATGCACGTGAAGAAAGTTGGAGAATTAGGGTTATTAATATTAATAAAATTTTGATATGTAACCTTAGGGTTTTAGCAAAAAGGGTGGAGATATATTGTTAGAGGGTGTAGAAAGAGGGGAAAAACTAGAGGGGAATAGAAGAAGCAGTTTAGGGAAGATATTAATGAAAATATTTAGGGATATAGCCAGATTTGGCTATCAAATTCGAATTTGAACAGGTTGGGCTCATCAACGGTCGAGATTTCTCCAAGCGATATCCCTCAATCCGGGCGTCAGAAAAATAATCCGAAAATACCAGAGCGATCGTGGGGAAGAGACACACAGATCTAAGGAACCTGATCGTGCGTAACGTCTACCAAGAATTTACTTAAAATCAGAAACGGCGTTTTGAGACAAATGACTAAAACGCCCCTATCATTCCAAGTCGTTTTGTGAGAAAACGAGCTGTGAAATGACGTTCCAAAATATTACTATAAAATTCTACACTCCCATACGATCACAACGGCATATCACATCGCATATACCGGAATCCAGGAATAGCCAAATAAAATACGTGCACGATAAAGCACGTGCACGCAGAAAATTCATAAGGTCGGAAAGCGACCGTTACATTCTACCCACCTTAGAAATGATTCTGTCCTCGGAATCGCTTATAATAATAATAATATTCTATAAACACTTAAGACTATAACTCCCATCTTCCACACAAAGATCTCTAATCCTATAACTTCAACATCGTTCCTCAAATAATCCATCATAACCCGTCTTTTCACTGGATAATGCCACGACTAAACTCACTTCCTAACACTTAACTATAGACCCATCACTGCTGTTCAAATTTCCAACCCCAAGTTCTCATAAAATAATAATAATCATCTTCTCATACCATACCACTCCTCTAAACATCATCGCTCAATAACATCTTTAAATTTCCCAATCTCTCCCCAATATTAATCAATTACTAAAAAGATGTTCTAGTCAATCACCAATCCAAGACAAAAACTTTGTCTATCGACAATCACCGTGTCCTCAATACATTCCTTGTCATATCTTCCCATAAATTTATCCGCTAAATAATTGAACTATTAAAATCACATCTTATCCTACTCACTATAACTAATCCCAACCAATATTAAGTCCGACTACTTAACCATCCATTTATCTCAACACGTCGTGTTATTCCCAATGTCTTCTCACGTCAACTTAATGATCAAGTCTTGATGCTTTAAATATTCTACTTATTCTCATGACCACTCTAAATCATATTATACCTCCATAGCTACTCCTATCTACCACTCGTCCAAGTTTCAGGTCGATTAAGTACTCATCTCACTGTGTATAATTTCATTCATCCAGAGTCCCCATCAAGTCTGTTACACATTGGTATCATTAATAAGTCTTGGACACCTCATTCTTTTCATCCAAAGAAATCTAATCTAATAATACCCTTGTTATTCAAAACCAACTAATCACCGATACAACATATCTCATCTCTCTCTGAGTCTACCCGTAAACATAACCCTATAACAAAATATCTAGTACTAACAACATTATAACAATAAAAATAACACTCCCGAAGAGTGAAAGAAAAGAAAGTTTAAGGACTAAGACATATTTTAAAACGTTGGGAAAAACGTGTGGAGTTGTGATTTTGGATGAGGGAAGATAGGTGGGTTGTGATCTTTGTGGGCTAATCCCAAAACATTAAAGGTTTGATTTGAAAGGAACAAAAAGTTTTGAAACATACATGAGCAGCCAAAAATAAGCTAAACTATAATATGAAAGATTAAAACTATGGAGTTACCTGCAACGACACCATCCGCTGATGTCATGACATATGCTCCACAGACAACAGCTCCTCTCTGGGTAGGGATAGGTGCTCTACTCTGCAGTGGGGCCGATGCTTCGCCCTCAGTATGGCGATACCTCGGGCAATCTATAAAGGCGTGTGTGGCATCTCCATATGCCAGACACAAACCCAGCTTCTTCCTGCAAGTGTTCTGCTGATGCCCTGGCTTGCCGCAGAAAAAGCATGGGCCCTTCATCTGATGCTGAGCAGGTGCACCTGGCCTCTTGAAAGGCACTGACTGAACTGGTCCCACTATATACCCAGCAGAAGGCCTATGCTACTCCTTCTGTCGCTTTCCTCCATCATCAGAAGGATCAGGTAGACGCGATATGGTCTCATGGTTCCTCGCGGCATTCAGCACCGCTCCCATGGTCGTGAAATCTGCCGAAGACATCGAAGCCTGAATCTTCGGACGCAGTCCCTGACGAAAACGATCAGCTCGTTTCTCCTCCTTCCTCACCATATGTGGGGCAAACTGACTTAGCATCTCGAACTCTGCCTCGTACTCGTCGACGGTCATATCCCCCTGCTTCAGATCTACAAATCTGCTCAACAGCTCCCTCCTAGCAGCCTTGGTGAAATACTTCTCCTTGATCATCGATCGGAAAGTCCTCCACTCCACTGGCTTCTGCAGGCGCCTCTCCTCAATGCGCCACCAGTTCCTAGCATTCTCGGTCAGCTGCATCTTCGCTATCTCAACTCGGGTATCATCAGGAATCTTCGCAGCATTCAGCTTCTCCTCAGTACTCAGAATCCACTCATCCGCAGCCAACGGTCCTTCCTTCCCAGAAAAAGTCTTCTGCTGAAGCTCATTGAACTGCTTCACTCTTGGAGCAGCTCTCGGGGCAGGTGGTGGCGGGCGAGCCTGGACGGCTCGAGCAGCCTGATGGGAATGCTGAACCAATTGATGTTGAACGTTCAACATCTCCCTCATAACGCCCAGTAATTGGCGTAAATCGTCACCTCGGCCATCCATGGTTCCGTCAGTTGAAGGTTCATCTTGAGCTTCACGTCCTCCCACCATCCTAAAGACAGGAAAAACACAACTTAGACTCGTACATATTACTGGATAAAATGAATGTTAATACTTCTATCGTTCCGTACTTTTTGCAGAAAAGGACATGCATGGGCCACCACTAAAACCTGTCATGCCTCGCTTCCCAAAATGACGGAAGCGATACGTGACAAGGCCCGCTTAGGCCGGAGCTATGAAGCTCGGACCCAATAAGCGTCTGTGTGGTACTCCAAGACGAAGGAACATGTCCCTGCAGGTTAGTACGGAACAACAAAAGTACTAAAAGAGATGCATTCATTTTATTCAACAGATATCCAGAAAAGTACGGGGAGTCTAAACAAAAGCCAACACAGCGACAAAACAGCTGGAGTAAACTAACGGTGCAAGCACCCA
This sequence comes from Scilla litardierei, assembly GCA_030789695.1. Classification (NCBI taxonomy): domain Eukaryota; kingdom Viridiplantae; phylum Streptophyta; class Magnoliopsida; order Asparagales; family Asparagaceae; genus Scilla; species Scilla litardierei. The sequence goes on from CM061132.1 coordinate 103,794,776, forward strand.
ACCTAGATAGAAAGTAAACGGTGCAACGCACCCAACTAAACTGCAGTGAATCCTCTGAATCAGCAACGTGAAGATCCCTAGCTCTGGTCCTCCTCGGGCAGGTACTCTGGGTCTGCGTCCTCCGGCTCTACGTACTCTAGCTCCACACCTGACGTACAGCACCAAAAGAAAGGAACTGTATGTCAGGTAAAGTCTACAAAGGAGGTCAGACTCTACTGCAAGTGTACCGAACTATTAAACAACAGTTTACTGGTTGATTAGCATGCTGGGGTTATAACAGAGTGACGAAAGAAAGTAAACGCAGCAGGAAAGTAAAGCGTAGCAAGCAGTAGTCGTAGCGTGTGCTACCGACTACGGGACTAACCTAAAGGGGTCGTGACAAGACGTGACAATACCAGCAAGACAGGACAAGCGAAGACAAGACAAGACATGTGTGACTCGAAGGGTTCATGCCTTACGGTTTGAGGGGGGATCAGACCCTCTCCCCGTGCACACGCTCAACCCTACCCCGAACCCAAGTGCTCAAGACAAGACAATATAGGGCCACTCACTCTGCTAGGTGAGTGCCTCTAACCCCACGATCGGTAGCGTATCTCTCACTCTGATAGGTGAGCGACGGACGCCTCGTAGGTGAAACTGTACTACTGTATAGGACCACTCACTCTGCTAGGTGAGAGTCTCTATCCTCTCGGTCTGCTGGGACACTCACTCTGCTAGGTGGGTGCCGAGCTTCCCGTAAGTGTTCCGTAACAAAGATCACCCACTCTACTAGGTGAGTGTCTCATTGCCCACAAGCTACACAAGTCACGACATGCAAGATGTTTATGACAGGGCAAGGGCAAAGTTGTTCTAGGGTGTCCACACACATGCGCACGCAGATGAAACCTATAGTAGCAGTTGTTGTTGATTCTAGGGGGTCCACACACATGCACACACAAGATAACCCGACGGTGTCAAAAGTTTTTTTTATTACGCCTAGACTTCGTCGTCAAGTCTAGGTCGTCAGGGCGTCCCGGATGCTATCATTTCACGTCCGGTTCTCTTTGTTCACAGTTTAATAGTTCTAACAGTCTAAGGCCTAAGCACGGCCGAAAGAGCAAGTGAGTACACTTGCCTGCGGTGGCGAGTGTGTCGTCCGTCCTGGGCGTCTCGTCCAGGCGTCGCGTCCGCTGCAGTCCGTCTGAAACAGTGACACGGCGACGGTGTCAGGTCGCAATTTCCATCAAATCCTATTAAGGTTTGTTTCTAGGTTATCGGGGCTATCCTATTCGTCACGTCACAGGTTGGTGTTTCGTTCAGCCTAAATCGACCACTACCCTATATGCACAGAAAAATTGTCCGACGGTCGATTTCTACAGTGATATTTTTTTACTGGTGCGGAAAAGTAAATTTAGTTCGAGTTGTCCGATTTTAGTTAGGGTTCAGTTTTTCTACGGTGTGGGTTTCGCTACGAGTTAGGGGGAACCAACCTCTCCGGTGTTTGGAGTAGTGCGGACGTAGCATCTAAACTGCAGGAGATCTGCGGCGTCTACGGCATCTCGACTACGGGTAGCGTAGTGAGACTCGTCCGGGTAGCGAACGAAGTGCGGGCAGCGAGCGGGGATAGTGGACAGCGAACACGCGTCCGGTAGTGGTCCATAGAAGATTAGCGACGTTAAGTGGCCGCCAAAACAACGCACAAGATGTCGGGATGGCGATTAGGAGGCGGGACAGCCGGGTCAGCGGCGGTTGGGGAGATTGGCAGCCACACGGTGGCTGCCAGCGGGATGCGCGACCTCTGCGTCGTGTCAGAGGGTGGCAGCAAGCTGTCGAGGGGATGCGGGTCGCTGTGAGAGGAGGAAGGTCGCACGGGGGGGTGTCTTGGTGGCACAGAGGACCGGAGAAGACCCTCCGGTGATCTAGAATCTCTCCCGGCGACGAACGGCGATGTGCAGGCAACTCCGGCGATCGCAGAGCTCCTCCGGTGGTCTGTAGCGACGATTGGTAGTAAAAGCCGCTGGTCGGGGTGTTCAGGCATTGCGATCGGCTGCGGCGGGGTTGCGGGTGATCGGGGGTCGCGGTCGGGGGTCTGCATCGGCCGCCGGCGATTGAACGGAGCCGTGCGGCGAGCGGGCGGCGTGCTGCGGCTGCTGTCGTCGATCGGTGCGGTCTGCGGCGTGGTCGGGGTCGCGTGGGTCTGCGGCGGTGTCATGGCGGTCTCACGAGGGGATTGCGGTGGTCAGAAGTCGAGCGCGGCGGTCGGAGAGGGTGAGGGCTAGTCGAAGAAGGAGAGAGAGCCGGTGATGGGAGCTTCGGACTAGGGGGAGAGATGTTAGGTGGCGGCTGCGTAAAACTAAACCTGGGTTTCTTTTTTTTTTGAGTATGCACGTGAAGAAAGTTGGAGAATTAGGGTTATTAATATTAATAAAATTTTGATATGTAACCTTAGGGTTTTAGCAAAACGGGGGGAGATATATTGTTAGAGGGTGTAGAAAGAGGGGAAAACTAGAGGAGAATAGAAGAAGCAGTTTAGGGAAGATATTAATGAAAATATTTAGGGATATAGCCAGATTTGGCTATCAAATTCGAATTTGAACAGGTTGGGCTCATCAACGTTCGAGATTTCTCCGAGCGATATCCCTCAATCCGGGCGTCAGAAAAATAATCCGAAAATACCAGGGCGATCGTGGGGAAGAGACACACAGATCTACGGAACCTGATCGTGCATAACGTCTACCAAGAATTTACGTAAAATCAGAAACGGCGTTTGAGACAAATGACTAAAACGCCCCTATCATTCCAAGTCGTTTTGTGAGAAAACGAGCCGTGAAATGACGTTCCTAAATATTACTATAAAATTCTACACTCACATACGATCACAACGGCATATCACATCACATATACCGGAATCCAGGAATAGCCAAATAAAATACGTGCATGATAAAGCACGTGCACGCAGAAAATTCATAAGGTCGGAAAGTGACCGTTACACAAATCAACACAACAACTTTACTACTCTTAGAGAGGGTCACAATGACATATCGCACCATAGGGTTCGGATACAGACAACGTCTAAAATAAATAAGTGCACGAACAAGACTACGTGCACGTAAAGCGTACAAGCGAAAATAGACCGTTACAAGTGCTTATTTTTTTAAAGATCAATTTTCAAGACAAACTCAATTGATCAAATTGTGCTTTAAATCATAGACAATTATTTGATCAAGAGTTTTCTTGATTTTCTTAAGCTACTTATTCACATATGTGCTAATGGGTTTTAGGAAATCATTGTATACAATTCTATATTTGTTGTAATGTCTTTGAAGAAGACTTACTGATTGAAATTCCCACGTTTTAGGGAAAGTTTTAGAAATTCCTAGTTGGTTGTAACTAGGTATGGAAATGCCTAGCTAGTGGAAGCTAGGTGCTTGTACAATGTCCTCTTCGGTTGTGTTGAGGCAAGGTTTGCTCAAGTGGAGAGCTATTAGATCGGTTGCTTGGCGTAGGCCAAGGTTGGGCCGAACAAGAGTAAAATTGCGGTGTATTTGCGGTGTGATCACATCTCTCTAACTCTCTTTATTATTATCCTTGCATCTTTTTATACCATTGCAACTCATATTCAAGCATATAATAATCGTTGATTACGTACAAATTGAGGCAACTTGAATTTGAGACTTAGGCAACTATTAGAAGGATGTTTAATTACGCGAAAAGATTATTATTTGTTGATAACTCTATTCAACTCATCTTCTAGTGTTATAAGAAACCTACATGATCCCCAGGTGATCGCTCATGAGTTGCACATGGATCTAACCTTCAAACCTGTGAAGCAGAAGAAGAAAAATATTGGGGGCAAACAAATGAAGGCAGCCATAGAATAAGAAGATCGACTACTGGAAGTTGGCTTCATTAGAGAGGTCTGGTATCCAGAATGGATGTCTAACATGGTGATGGTAAAGAAAGCGAGCGGTAAATGACGGATGTGTGTGGAATTTACCAACCTCAACAAGGCCTATCCTAAAGATAGCTACCATGCCTCGGATTGACCATCTTGTTAACAACACCTCATAATACGAGCTCCTGAGGTTCATGGATACCTTCTCTAGTTACAACCAAATCCAAATGAATCCTAAAGACGAAGAAAAGACATCATCCAATACCAATCGAGGGATTTCCTGCTACACGAAGATGCCCTTCGGATTAAAGAAAGCTAGAGCGACCTACTAAAGAATGGTGAACAAGGTCTTCAAATCTCAGATCAGAAGAAATCTAGAAGAGTATGTCGACGAAATGTTGGGTAAATTGAAGAGCTTAGCAGACTATATCGCTGACCTTTCAGAGACCTTTGAGGAAACTCAAAGGCACAATTTCTGGTTGAACCCTGCTAAGTGTACATTTGGAGTCCAATGTGGGAAATTCCTTGGCATCATGATCATGAGCCGATGTATCAAGGTCAATCCTGACAAAGAAGGAACCTAACTCCATCAGGGAACTTCAGAGATTGAATGGATATATTGCTACCGTCGGGCACTTTTTGTCCAAATTAGCAGAGAGATCCATCCGCTTCTTCAAAGTTTTGAGAAAGGCCTTAGCCGACCCAAAGGCAAGCGGAAGGTTGTCGAATGGGATGAAGACAGTACTCGAGCCTTCTCCAAGCTGAAGGACTACCTCTACAGTCACACTCTCTTGACGAAACCCAACGAAGGGGAACTGTTGATCATCTACCTGGCGGATACTCAAGAAGCAATTAGCTCAGCCCTGGTCAAAGAGGAATCTGGAGTGTAGCATCTGATCTATTACACTAGTTAGATTCTTAAAGGGGCTGAAGAGTATAGTCAGATAGAGAAATTAAATTATGCCATTGTTTTCTCAGCAAGGAGGCTCCAACCATATTTTCAAGCCCACAACATTCTGGTCCTTATGGATACTCCGTTGGAGCAAAACTTTAAGAAATTAGAGAGGTCATGACAGATGCTAAATTAGGGAGTCGAGCTTAGTGAGTTCGACATCCATTACAAGCCAAGGATAACCATCAAAGGGTAGGCATTGAAGGACTTCATATTGGAGTGTATATCTGATGGCGAGTCCTTGGCAAGAGAGATGGTTGTTACCCCGGTAGACTACCTTCCCTCCACTTCCATAACTGATGGTGACCTACCGGGAATGTCGATAGTTCACATGGATGGGTCAGTGACTAGGTTGGGCAATGGAACATGCATCATCGTCTAAACTCCCTAAGGAAACATACTGGAGTATGCCCTTCGTTTCAACTTTCTGACAACATACAATGTGGCAGAGTATGAGGCTGCCATCAATGGCCTCGGGCTAACAAGCATGTTGAGTATTAGTGTTTCATACCAATCTTATTTTGATGATGATCACAATATTATGTTGTTGCTAATGAATCTCATGTTTTAGTCTCTCAGTTTATTTCAAGTATATCTTTCTTGGAGACTAATCACTTGGTGTAAGGATGGACATCATGTGAAGAAGGGCCAAAGTTTGGACTCAAGGAGTGCCAAAGCTTGGAGATTATGGAGAGCATTCAAGGCATCAAGATTGAAGACTTAGACTCTTTTGAAAGCATTGTAATTCATGTAATTTACTTTATTGCTTTCTCTATCTTTTGAGTCTAGGGTTGATGTAATGCCTTGCTAGATGGTTTACTCATTCATGCTCATGCATTTAACCATCTTAGTGAACCTTAGGATTATCATAGAATCCAACCCAATAGGTTCACTTTTTCTGTCAGTCGCCTGTTGAGGGAAACATAGTCGACTGGGTGATTTCCAGTCGCATGTAGATCCTTCTACAGTCGCATGATATGCACTGCTCAAGTCTACATTTCTATTGACTCAAACTTGAGCTTTATGCATAGTCGCCTGTCAATCAGTTCCCAGTCGCCTGTATACTTACAGTCGCCTGAGATTTGGTCAACAGTCACCTGTCTAGCGTAAGTGCAATCTCTGCATCTCTCTGTCTTCTCTCCATACTTTACAGTAGTCGACTGATGAAGAATATACAGTCGCTTGACTATTTGACAGTCGACTGTAGTATTAACATCAGTCGCCTGTGCAAAGAATTGGAGAAAGAGTACAGCTCTCTGTTTCGATCCATCCCCTGCAGCAGTCGTCTGCTGAAGGATTTACAGGTGCCTGTCCTGTTTGTCAGTCGACTGTATTGACTTCGTCAGTCGACTGTCCTGTCTCAGATTATAGCCGTTGGATATTTTCTAACCGTTGATCAGTCGACTGTCTTATGATCATCAGTCGACTGTTCCTGTCGTTTTAACCCAGTTTCTAGCCGTTGCATATTTGTTTTTCTGGCTGTTTCTTTGGGTTTTTGGGCTTGATATAGGATTCCTAAATATATGAGTGTGCTGCCATTCTTGAGAACTCTTGACAACATTTGATAAACTCTTGACTCTATAGAAAATCTCAAGAGATCAATAAGCCACTCTCAAGCTCCCTCATTTCCCTCTATTGAGCATTCATCTTTCTTCATGCATTGAAGTCCAGCTCAAGGGAAATCATCCAAGTGCGCTCAAGCATATTCCAACACTTGGAGATCCTCTTCCATGCCTTGCATTCATTCATGAGTAAGTATCTCAAGGCATAGGTAAGAGTATTTACTTTACAAGGTGTAAATTGTTTTCCTATTTCTCTTTGTGGGATTAGGACTTTCTCTCTTTGTGGGAGTAACTCTCTTTATGGGAGTTTAGTGTCCTAGTGTAGGGCTAACCCTAATTCTCTGAGTGGGAGTTAGTGATTCTCTGTGTGGGAATCTTGATCCTTATGTAGGATTGGTTGGGTCCTTGTGTAGGGCATAAATCCTCTTTGTGAGGTATCTCTTTGTGGGATTTGTATTCACTTCTCTGTGTGGGAATATAGTGAATATTGATGTGGCTGGATGTACCCAAGTTTGGGAAACCAGGGTAATTCTTTGTGTTTGCGTTTGGATTGATTGTGCCATTTAATTCCTCTTGCATTTATAATTCCGCATTTGCAAGTTAAATTTTATTTGGACAATTTTATTGCCATTACACTATTCACCCCCCCTCTAGTGTGTGTTGTTAGTATTGCAAGGGTTAGACGATCCCTACAAAGCACTCTGGGGGCACGGACGATTCGTTTATACATCGACTCCAGCTTGATCATCAACCAGCTACGAGGAGACTATGAAGCTTGGGATGAGATGCTCCAGAACTATCTACAGATTTCAAAGGCTGAGCTATTTAAATTTGGTCACGTAGAAATCCATCATATACCACAATCGAGAAACCTCTAATCTGATGCTCTTTCCAATCTAGATTCGTCCTCACCGACAGAGTTGGGACGAGCTATATATGTGGAGAACCTCATGCACCCTTGCATGCATAAGGAGGAGTTGTTAAGCATCGATCAAGAACCAACATGGATGGACCCCCTTATCAAGTACCTCAACAAGGGAGAAACGCCAACCGACCAAGCTGAAGCAAGGAAGTTGGAGATGAGGGCTCACAAATATGTGCTACAAGAAGGCTCACTCTAAGGCGTTGTTCCAGGTTTGATGCCCTCACTCCTCAAATGCTTAACTCTGCAAGAGGTGGACAATGTAATCCGGGAGATCCATGAATGCCTCTGTAAAAATCATTATGGGGTAGAATGCTAGCCCTAAAAGCTCGAAAGTAAGCTTATTATTACTCGACTATGGTCGAGGAAGTAGCCAAGTATGTAAGAAAATACCCAACGTGCCAAAAGTTTTCAAAGCACTACTCGGCACTTCTAGTTGATATAGTCCCAATTAGTAGTCCTATCCCATTTGCCAAAGGGGGATGGGACATTCTTGGTCCTTCACTCTAGCAAGTGAGCAGCGGAAGTTCTTGATCGTGGCCATAGACTAATTCACTAAGTGGATCGTGGCTGAACCCTTTGCCAACATTACCTGAAACAGTATCAAAAGCTTCGTTTAGAAATCAATCATCTGCCGATTGAGGGTCACTTGCTCTATAGTCACAGAAACAAAACATAATACGATAGTGCTGGCTTCAAAGGATTCTGTTCTGAGTAGAAGATTAGGCTACACTTCACTCTTGTAGCTTATCCCAAGGCCAGTGGATTAGCAAAGGCAACCAATAAGTGTATTCTGGAATCTTTACGCAAGAAGGTCGGAGACGCCAAAGGCATGTGGCCTGAAGAGCTCCACAGGATACTTTGGTTGTATAGGACGACCTATAAATATTTCACGTGGGAGACCACTTTCATGCTTGCCTTTGGATCAGAGGTGGTTTTCCCTTTGGAGATCGATGAGGAGTCTCTCTGTCTCAAACATTTTGATGAGGAGAGAAATTCAGAAGGTCTCGAGCTGAACTTGGAGCTTATTGATGAAGTAAGAGATCGAGCTCTCACGACCATCATTAGGTAGAAACATCATATGACTCGATATGACAACTCCAAAGTCAATGGTCGGATCTTTCGAGTCGACGACATATTCATATGGAAAGCAGCATTTTCTCCAGAGATTGCTCGCCAAGGCAAACTTGCTGCCAAGTGGGAAGGCCCATATAAATTGATTTATGTCTTTGGCCTCGTGACATAATGGCTCTCCACCATGGATGGCAAAGAGCATGTTCATCCTTGGAACCCATCGCACTTGCAAAAGTAATATCAATGAAGGACAAGTAAATCAAGTGAACCCCATTTTTTTATTTTCTTCGATTTTTTAATTTATTTTACCTCTTGTCGAGCTAATGAATGTACTCCAAACGAGTGTAAAGTGGATTTTATCCTAATTTATCCGTATCTAGAGTACACATGTCAGCTTGATTCCCCTACCACTCTCCTCGTGGGCTGCTTAGTTATACAATCGGGGGCCATTCCCTCACAGGTCGAGCTAGTTATACGATCAGGGATGAACTCCCACCTCCCTAGCGGGCTGCTAGACTATACGATCGGCAGCCACTCCCTTGCAGGCCGAGCTTGCTATATGATGGGGACAAACTCTCACTCTTCTCACATGTTGCTTGGCTATACGATCGGGGGCCATTCCCTCGGGGGTCGAGTTAGCTATACGATCAGGGACGAACTCCCAGCTTCCTCGCAGGTTGCTCGGCTATACGATTAGTGGACATTCCGTCGTCGACTGAGCTAGCTATATGATTAGAGACGAACTCCCACCTCCCTCGCAGGCTGCTCGGCTATACGATCGAGGGCCACTCCCTCGCAGGCCGATCTAGCTATACGATTAGGGACGAACTCTCACTTCCTTCGTGGGCTGCTCTGCTACAAGATCAGGGGACAACGTCCTCGAGTTCTCATGAAAGGCTCAACAGACGCATAGTTGCTCTAGCCTCTGTAACGGTCTGTTTTCATTGTACTTTGTTCGTGCACGTGCTTTTGACCGTGCACGTGTTTATTTTAGACTGTTTGTTTGTGAACACTTTGGTGTGATATGTCGTTGTGAACGTCTCTGAGAGTATTAAATTGTGGCACTAATTTGGAACGACATTTCTCGGGTTGTTTTCCCACGATTTGATCTTATTCGAAGAGACGTTGTGATTTTCGCTTTTGACGTGAGATGTTTCTATTTTTAGTTTCGTCGCTTGACGTCGAAATTGAGATCTGTCTTCTTAGTTACCTTTCTCTCGTCGTCCCGATCACCCCAATATTTATTTTATAAGTTTTGGAGTTTATTTGACCACTTTTATATTTTTTACAAATTTTTAAATATTTTTAAATACCAAGTTTTCAATTATTTTCGACCAAATAAAATTTTATTAAGTTTATAATGTTTCAAACGAATTTTGAGCAAAATCCTAGCCCATCTTGGCCGCACCCTAGCCATGCGTGGGTTAGAGAGAGAGATTTGAATTTTAAATCTTTTTAAAATCCTAATCCTATTAGATTTAGCCCTATACCAAGTCAACCCCTCTACACTATATAAACAGCCCCTAGGAAGACTCATTTTCGCAAGCAAACAACCCTAGCCGCTCCCAAAACCCAAAAACTCGCTTGCGATGATTCGTCGCAACGTTGCAGTACCGGCCCCCGCACCGACCGAGAAAATCGCCCCCATTTCCTCGCACCGACCGAGAGGCTGCCCGCACCATCGCCCGCTCCGCACCGCACAGCCGTCCCCCGCATCGCCCGTGTCCGACCGAGAGGATCTCTCGGTCTGACCGAGAGATTTCGCCCGCACCCGCTCCGCTCCGCTCCGCACCGCTGCAGCGCCCATTCCGCTAGCCTCGCACCGACCCCGCATCCCGCCCGCACCGACCGAAGGATCCCCCGCTCTCGCCCGCTCTCGCCTTCTTCGTTGCAACGTTGCAACGCCCGCCAAGCGCCCGACCCCGCATCTCGCCCGCACCGACCGAAGGCTTCGCCCGCACCGACCGAGAGCCCCGACCCTGCATCTCCGCTCCGCACTGCACAACAGCCGTCTGCAGTGTCTGACCGAGGAAATCCCCCGCACCGACCGTGTCTGACCGAGCGACGTTCGTCGCAACATCGCAACTCCCGCACCGCTTTCCACCGTGGCCCCCCCAAGTTCTCCAAAGGTATTGTGGGTCCCCCATTGGTCTCTAGAAATACTGTGGACCCCACCTAGGTGCTTTCTCTTCGAGGATTTACCGTTTACGACGTAGCGATACGTCGTAGGCCGTCGTCGCACGTTCTAGCTTTGGAATCTTGGTTCGTTGCTCTAGTTGCTGATCAGATTATTTGAGAGATGAATCTATTCTGGAATCTGGACTTGGAGCGCGATCTTTTATTCCAACCCCTGGCGTCGCTACTCGACGCCAGTGTAGCTTTCGCGTCGTGTTGAGGTAACGATCTGCACCCTTAGGACCCCAACCATAGCCTGATAAATAAGACTAAAAAATTGATGTTTTTAAAGTGTTTTAAATGTTTTAGATTCACTAATCAAGATTAATAATATGGACTTTAGGCCGGTGGACTTGTGCACGTAGGTTACTTGTGACTTTGGACCCGTTGGACGGTGTTTCTCTGACGTTTGACTTACATGCAAGTGAAACTTGCCAACTCTTGTTTAGGGCCATGTTTTAGGCCACTTCCTGGTTTTAGCGTAAAAGAGACTAGACAGTGAAATGATAGCTGTCTAGACGCAACTTTAAGATCTAGCTTGACAATGAAGCTAGATCCGTCACCCTGCCATCTCATTCATGCATTGATATCTGCCATGTTTAAATTCCTTATCTGTACGCACTTTTATCTGCCATGAATTGCATTTTAAATGACATTTCAGTTGGTTGTTGCATTCGTAGCACATGCTACAAAATACTTGTACTTCCTTGTCCGGCTAGATGCACCCCTATGCCATCATGATAAAACACTTCCTGGCTCGTGATCCAGAAGCGGGCCTCATGTGTTGGTCAAAAGCCAATGCCCGATACACGTGGAGGGGTAGGGATAAGCGATCACTTGAGCTTAGGAGTCGGCCCGCGCAGCCACTCTATCCAAAAGGCGTAATCTCTGTGCACGACGTGCTTACTAGACTTGTCTTTATACTTGTGCTTGTTCATGTAAAATTTTACATCCATGCCATGCAATGCTCGTACTTTACTTTACTTTACCTGTTGCTTTTATAAACTGCCATGTCATTGCACCATGCTAGAACTGCTAGGTTGTCCACTTTACTTTCAGTTTCCTTGCACAAGTCTCTTGTAGACTTGTTGACATGTGCCCCTTGCTCTTTTGGGTGTCACATGTTAGACCCTGAGCCAGAGACCGTAGCTGAGGACGAGGTGTTTCCTGACGTTGAGTCAGAGCCTACGTTTGACGAGGAGTTGGTGGACACCGGAGACCAGTCTTAGAAACTGATTTTAGTTGCTTTTGCTTTAGGTTGCTGTTTAGTTGTCGGTGTGTAGCACCATTACTTTGTTTTTGTACTTTGTACTTTTGTTGGCCATGTTGGGGCCTCTTTTAGACTCTTTTCTTTTAGCCTAGTGGCTTTTCTGCGATGTTGGAATTTATTATTATGGATATTCTGAGATATTTCTTTTGTCTCATTTCCTTATTTATTATCTTGTTTCGTTTCGCGTTGCATGGACCTGCCATATAATGTTGTTTGACGCTTATCGGACTTGCAGCTTTTTAGCTTCAAGTCTGAGCGGACCTTCTCACGCTTCGCCTCCATGTTTTTGGGAAGCGGGGCGTGACAGCCTCAATGACAAAAAGCCTTAACTCAACAAAATCCGACGGGTTAAGGTTGCCCCAATGAGTGAAGAATGTTGCCACACTTCGGAAGGTAACAAAGACTAACGTGTCCTCCCAGTCAAGGACAGAACCAGGAAGATCCCAAATAATATTTCTGTTCCTCCGAGCAATGATGTGATACCACACACCCTGAGGGTCAGTTGAACCTGGAAGAAAAAGTTGAAGAGTAGAATAGTCGATTTTATCTTCTTCACCATGCAAAGCATGATAAAAGCGACCACATAGGAGACATCATGGGGTGCAAGCTTATAAAGGGAAATTTCAAGAAAATTCAAGGCCTTAAGGGTGAATGGGTGGAGAGGAAAATGAAGGCCTAACTGGAAGGCTTTGGCATAAACCTCAACCTCTTGCTTCTTAGAGAAACAGATCCTCTCGTTCAACTTGGGGATCCGATATCCATAATGGAGACAAATATAATCAGTTCAAATCTTATCAATCAAGGAGAAATAAAGCTTGGGGATTAAATTCAAGACTCCTAAGGGAACCTTGGATGACTTATCAGCACACAAAATGGGAAGCTCGAGCTCCATAAGCAAGCATTTGCCTGTGCCAGGAACCAGGCTATATCGTAGAGACTGAGAAGCACCTCGAGCTCTAAGTTGGGATACCTCTCTAATTCACAACATCTAGAACCCAATTCTATAGAAGGATCCAAGAAAAACACAGGCACTAAAGAAGGCTACCTTACTTGGTGCTGAGAACGATTGGGGGAAGCAAAGCCAGATGCAAAGCTTTCCCAGAAACAAGAACTGGATAGCTTGACACACACACACACACTCTCTCTCTCTCTCTCTCTCTCTCTCTCTCTCTCTCTCTCTCTCTCTCCCCTACTTATATCAGGGGCCATCTTTCCTGATCAAGCCCAGCCGTTCAAACAAAGGCACATGTCGACGTCCGAGAGCACTGATGCCACGAACCTTGTACTATTGCAACGAACACATTAAAGGACTGGGAATTTTGGCAGACAAAATCAAAACTCCCGCTTCATCTGACGTGTCCAATTAATGAGATCACATTACCTGACCTCAATCGTTGCCTCGTCTTAGCTCGAGAGATGCGGGTCATTGTTGCTACATTAGGCCGGCCCACGAGATGGGAAAGGATATTTCATTCTAATAATGAAGCCTAAGAGGGATGCATCACCGTGTCCCAATGGCCCAGACGCCCATATAAGCGGTTAACTGCTTACCCAGTCAATGTGACAACTCATCCACCCGTTGAGCTTCCGAATGTTAAGTGATCGGTTAATAATGGGACGGTTAGTAATGGGGGAGTAAATGATCGGCCGTTATGCTCTTTTTTAGGGACAATTAAGCCATCTAAGGGCAAGGCCGTTATCCACTAATGGCACTCAGGGACGACCCACACTTATAAGTAGTCTCAGTGATGACAAAGACATGGATAAAGCTCCAAATATACTAAACACTCAGGTACTCTGAGACTCTAATATCTACTTCCACTCTGTATTTCTTTCTTTATAGCTCAGCGAGATAATGAACGAACGACCTCCCTATAGGTTGGACCTAGCTGCCCCGAGCGATCCTTTTAGTCATCCACTGACTTAAGCATCGGATGAAATTTGCGTCGGAACACAGATCTGACTCACCTGACGACTTCTTTGTATTGCAGACATACGCAAGACATTTCGGTGTTAGGTCGGTTTTCAACCCAACAGCTTCGACTTAGCTCTCCCCGACCGGGGATCGCCTATCCTCGGGTCCTATTCTTCTGTCGAAGGAGCGTCACGTTGACCGGAGGCGTCATCAGTATCCTACTCAATGGTTGGCGGATTTACTCATCAACAAACATGTAGTGGGTCATTTTTTTGACTCTCTTGCTTTGATGGCAGCAAATAAGAACTGTGTATCTCAATGACTCATCATTAACGCTTTTTGAAAGCTTTTTGTGCCGAATTCCATCATCATCCATGTCTGCAGTGTGGAGCCTTCTCTTTCAATTGAAACTAGGCTTTTCAACTTTGGATGAGAACAGCTAGCTCCTTTGGGGACATTAACTTGGAAACAAGGCTGAACATCGATCGACGAACCATCAAAATTCCAAGGTGCCATGAAATCCATGTTGCTGTAGCCAACTGTAGTTGAAATATGAAAATGCTTTGGACCAGTGTTTTTCTGAGAGAGTAATTTTCAATGACATCTCTCTGTAAAATAATAGTAGATCCATGGCCCTATTCATTCTTCTCTCCCGCAATTTTCTGGCAGTAGAGAAACTTGTCGCCTATACGATGTCAAGCAAGACCACTGAGGTCCACACGTCGCTCGAAACTGGAGCCATGAAGATAATCATGGAGATACTCCCATCAAATAAGATGGTCTTCTGTACTATTAACGATATCACATCACGCCCCACCTTTAATTTGATGCGCATATCATTCTTGCTCCCGACAGGAAGAGAAAAGATGACCCACGTGCTATCTTCATGGGACTGTTTCAGTCCCCAGCTCTGCAGTGCCTAGTCTACCTCATCCTAGCTGTTACCTTAGATCTATTTCACTGTACCCAAATGCCTGCTGTCCCTTTGCTTTTCTATTTTCAAACTTTTTTACCCTCAGTAAACTGTCACGCTGTTTCTTGCTAGGTTTTCAAAGAGGAATGTGGTTGTTAACTAACCTAAATGCAAAATCTTACAATGCGGTCCTAAAATGCTTGTTTTGATAATTGGTACCGTTATTTTGATCTTTACAGTCTAAAACCCCAAGACACTATGTAACTAGTGAACAAATATTTTGCCGATCATCTAAAAAATAATGAAAACTAGAGTTTTGATGCCAGCATAGCAAAATTTTCCTCTTTAGATTGATCATACACATGATCTATATTATGAAATTGAACTAGAACTCATTCCTTGAGCTCTCTCCCTCTCTCTGCGCATCCTTTGATTTACACCATTTTCAGTAAACAGTTTAATGCATCTATCATAACTGTGCATATATTTAATAGGTAAGTATTATTTCTCAAACTGAGTCCAAAGCCTTAGTTTCAATCTAAAGAATAGTAACTGTTGGATCCCCGTACACCTCCCTAATACTTAGGCTAGGTACACAATGGCGCACAAATAATCACAAGCCCGAATTCCACCGAGATGTCACCTAGGCACAAAACCAAACAGCTCACAGACACAAAAAAAGTTGTCACAACCAAAAAACCCTCTTAACGATCTTGCGACAGATATATGTAACGAATATAATACGAAAGTAAGAGCAAACACAAAAGAGACGGAGATTTACCCTGGTTCGGTTGCGAACAACCTACATCCAGTATCCAATGCACCCGGTTCCACTAATGATCAAGCAAGGCATACACCGACCACATCTTCTTCTTCCTCCATAATGAGAGAATAACTCCAAGCAACAAGACCTAACCCTAGATCTCTCACCAAGCTCACACACTCTCAACCAAGTGGGAATCCTTGATAACAAAGTTTCTACAACCTGTAGAGCTTCTCAAGGGACTAATCCCACACCAATGGAGATCACTCCTTGGTAATATAGCTCCAAACTAGGAAGCTACCTAAGGGACTCAAGATCTGCAAGCTAGAGGAAGAAGCAAGACACTCACCATGGACCTCACACAAGAAGAAGCTCTCTTGGCTTTCCAACAAAGCCCTAGCTTCCTTCTCCAATTTCAAGATCCAAGCACTCCCAAAAATGGCAGCAGGGCACCCCTTGCTTTTGCTCTCGGCTCTCTGAAACTGAGAGTGTCTGCCCTCTTTTTTGCTCACTGAAAATGAGAGCTAGCCTTCTGGAAAAATGGCCCCTAGCTACTCTTCCTGTCAGTCAAGCCAAAGGGAACAAGGGCCAAGGGTGCTTTTAATTCCCAGCAACCATCATCAAGAGGTCAGGCCCCATCTTCACTCTTGATTGAGACTTTGCAGTAATAAAAACAACACTCTACCTTGTTACAAAAACAACACTCTACCTTGCTACAAAATCTCTAGCACCAACCTGCATTTGTCGTGTATGAACTCACCTTGCCTTGACCATCCGACATATAAATCTCCATCATGTGCATCGGGAATCGCGCCCTCTGGCACCTCAATCCTTTAAGAGACATGCCAAGCTCATAAGACATCTGAGCCTAGCCTCACGCATCTCCGCCTCGTCCATTGCCATGTTTGCAATGAAGTAATCTGTCTCTGAGGATAACCCTGCGAGCTCAGACTCCATGAACGAACCAAATGACACCGTGCCAGCGTCCAATGAGCCCTCTGTCGATCCATGAACATCCCTATCATCACCCCATGGGTCCACGAGCTACTCATGCTCGCCATGGCCATTATCTGTGAGAAACACGCCGTCATCCCTGCTGTTCTCTGCAGACTGACCCTAGCTGGGTCACATCGATACGTCGTCTGTATCTGCTCTGTCTGCTGATGCATGTCATTAAGACTCGCCTTCCATCGGTTCTATGCCTCAACTGACTGTGCCGACGACTTAAGACACGAATGTGCACTCACGTGAGCCAAACTGTCCGCCGCACCAACATCTAGCCTCTGGATATTGTCCTCACCTGCCATAACCTGTGATAAACTCGTTGAAGGTGAGATATGAGTGCACACTGAAGGAGCTCTACTCGACTCTGTCTCCTCCCTATATCGAGCAAAAACGCACTCGATACGTGGCCTCGTAACTCTCAGCTCTATGTCCCTAGTGGCAGCTCCACCAGGGACCACCGTCACAGTCTCCATACTTCTGTGGGAGTCTCCATGCTCCACCACTCTATCAGATTCCTTGCTCCTCTACATCTTTGCTGGTCTGTCCTCTGAAGAATCAGAAGATGCGCCTGATAAATTACCCCTAGCCAAACGAGATCCATATCGCCTGAGCCCATGCTGTGAAGACTGCTCTACCATGCACAGCGAATGCTCTATCCTGATGTCAAGCTCCTCCTCAGAAGACCTCTCTACTCTGAAGCTGAAGCTGCACACCTCAATACGGATGTCCTCCTCAGAAGCAACCAACTCATGCATGCTAGAAACGTGAGAGACATCTGTCTCCTCACCCACTGCAACCTCTGGCATCGGTGCAGAAACCAACTGCCATACTCCTCCGTAAATCGACGGCTCAACCTCGAAGCTAAAGCTGCACACCTCAGCAAGCTGGGTCTCCTCAAGGTCACCCACAACGTGCACGCTGGAACTGTGAGAGACATCCGTATCCTCACACACTACAACTGACTGCATCGATAAGACGACCGACTGCAATGCCTCCTCGTAGACCGATGTCCTCTGCTTCTCCAGCTGAACTTAACCTGGAGCTACATCGTAAGATGTCGACTGATCACTGACACTGACCACATTGGATGAACATTGCATCCTATCCGTTTGCACACACGTCTGATCACCTGCCTGAGTCTGAATCTGCACCACCTCATCATTTCTATTGAATGGGATGTCCTCTGTTCTCTGCACACAGTCATGAGTCTGCTCCGCCCTAAGCACTGCAGACTCGTCAATAATGACGTGTCATCTGACAATCACCTCGTGGGTACTAGGACACCATAACCTATACCCTCTCGCACCTCCATCATCGTACCCGACTAGGACACAATCATGCATGCACTATCCTACATCGTCATCGTCCCTATCGTATGGCCACACAGGATATCTAAACATACACAAGTGCGAGAAGTTAACGAATCTGCCCATCCATAACTCCTCGGGAATAGAACTACCTGCGGCTAGTGACGGTATTCGGTTGATGAGGTATGCCGCAGTAGCAAGGCTCTCTGCCCATAATTCCTTAGGAAAACCAGATGGTCTCAGTAGCCCCTGTGTCTTCTCTAGCAACATCCGGATCATGTTGTCTGCTACGCCACCATGAGGATCTCCATTAGGAATGGTGTATCGGTACGTGATCCCCTCTGACTTGCAAACATCTTGTATCGCTACGTCGTTGGTACAGATCTCTCCTACGGGTCTACCCATCCGCCTCTCGATTATGCTCCTCCATAGCCGTACCTTCTTATGGATCTCCTCCGAGATCCCATGAGAGTAACCATGACTCTCCTCGAGAAGTCATCTATGAAGGCTGCGAAGTACCTTGTGCCTTTTAGGGAAGGAACTGGACATGGACCCTATACACCGACGTAGACGCAGTCTAGGGGCTCCCTGATGTGTCTAACAGCTGTCCCAAACTGCACTTGCCTCGGACGCTCTGCACCACAGTCACTACAAGACTCAAACCCACGATCACCTCCGAACACACTCCTCCTCTGGAGAATGTCAAAGCTCTGCTCGTCAGCATGCCCCAATCTGTGATGCCACTGTCTCGCTGGATCTCTCCTCTCTGACTCATGTGATCTGCCAGTCTCGCCCACTGCCGTGTGCCCATCGAGCGCATACAAGTTGATATGCTTCTTCTCCCTCATGACAACCAGGCATCCTCAGAAAACACGCAGTTAATCCTCCTCGATCATTGCCCTGTAGCCCATCCCAGTCAAAGCTCCTACCTATATCAGGCCCCTGTGAAGATTAGGAACATGTCTGACACCATCAAACACATGGACGATGCCATCGTGCGTCCTGACTCTTACCGTGCCACTCCTAACCTGCTTGCACTCCATACCATTTCCCACGAGAATCCTTTCTATAATGCTTGGAATGTATGAGTCAAATGCACTCCGATATGGAGTCATATGGAATGCGCACCCCGAGTCCAATAGCCACGAACATTGCGCTTCTCCCAAGGATATGCCGCAAACACCGAGCAATCATCCTCGTAAGAAAACATCCCGTCTCGTGCTCTAACATAAGTCGAACTCTGAGCAACATCTTCCACAATGCCAATCGACGTCCTCGCTTTCAACCTCGGGCAATCCCTCTTCCAATGCCCGCTTTTCTTACATAGAAAGCATTTATTGCCATCGTGGCCCCTTGACTTGGACCGCTGCTGCCGCCAATTCTGACTCTTGGAACGGCCCTTCTTGGATCTTGGAGCGGGCCCGCCCTCTTGGCGACCCCGGATGACATTGGGTACCTCACAACCATCGGTGTCACCTAACACCAAACTCTGGAAATCCTCCGTGTGAAATGCAAACTTCACCTCATCCAACGTGAGTGAGTCTCGGCCATTTAACATCGAGCCTACAAACTTGGAATACATCGGAGCAAGATAACACAATAGTGCCATGGCATGTTGCTCGTCCTCTATCACACTCCCCACTTTCCGTAGGTCCATTACTATACGGTCCATCTCACCAACATGGTTCCACAACGAGATTTCCCTTTTCATCCTGTGAGTATAGAAGCGTTGCCACAATTGCAACCTTCGTCCAATGGGTGTCTTGGTTGAATACCGAGCTTCAATCATCCTTGTCACGCCTCTCTTCCCATTAAGCTTGGGAGCGAGGACGTGAACGGGTCCGCATGTGCAAGTAAGGATGAAGTACTTTTGCTTTTCTTCCCTTCCTGACTTAACACAATAAGCGTCTGTGTGAAATCCCACAGGTTTTTGCTTGCATTACTCAAAAACAACACAGATAAATAAAACATTATTACAAACTCAAATGTCTCAACGGAATTACAACGAATGGAGAAAAGAAGAGTGTGTCTTATGACCCGTACAACAAATGAAAAGAAGTACAATGAAGGTTCACGAGTTCAACAAGTCTTGGTCCACTAGTTCAATTATCTCAACTATTCCTCCTGATGCTATAGCTCGGAATCTGACATACATCCAAAAACATGAATGATGTTAGTAAGGGTCTGCAAGATGATGTTAGAACCCAAGGCAAGGTATACAAAATTATATTGAATTTAAGAGGCATTTATAAATTAAATGAGATCACGACAACAAGTTTAAACATGCTGATTATAAAATGAAATAAAGTGAAATAATCCTATCATGTAGTTCTATGCAATTTAACAAATAAGGTGATAAGTTATGACATGGAAGTTATAACGAATTAAAGAGGAAGCACTATAAACATAGCAATCCCAATGTGCGAGCAAGTGAACACGATTATTACAATTACAATGCAATGCTTTCTATCATGCATAGGGTTCTCGCCTTTAGGTCGTGATGAGTGAGTCGTTCTTCACACGGGGGCTTACCGTGATTGGTTCTAACCCACTGCATGCGGGTGGCGCTTTTGAAGAGAGTACACTTTCATACGCCTAGTAAGCGCTCAAGCCTAACCCCACCCAAATATGTGCTGGAACACGAGCCAGCCTAGTTATATTACAAGCACGAATTTGTCAACTCATATGACATCACGAAAATCACGATTTGTGCTGGAACACTAGCCAACCTAGTTATATTACAAGCACGAATTTGTCAACTCATATGACATCACGAAAGTCATAATTTCACCTTCGAGGCGCACGATGTCACGATGTCACGCATTTGTTAAATACTCCAAGACATGCAACAATTAAATAATGTCGTCATTTATTTTTATGTAGCATTTTTCCATGTTTACAACCGTGTCGAAACAGCATTCACAATAATTTAACAAAAGGGTTGAACATGAGAGTTTATGGATTATGACACAGAAAGCTAACTTTTCTTGTTATTGTTCTAAACTAAGGTATATCAAGTTATATGCCGTTGGATCACATTTTTAGTCACGGATGTCATGGTAGTAATTTCACGCGTATTTCAAGTGTAAATTTGAGTTATACAACTTTATAAGCAAAAGACTAAATGAGTATCCAACTTCAAAAATTCATTATAAATTGTATACTTGCTTGATTTCAGCGATTTTGGTGTCGTTGGGTACCCTTGACGGGTACTACGTATTGGTATGTCCGGTTCTCTGTTTTGGTTAAACAAATCATTGAATTAGATATATCGCGAGATAGTCAAAATATCAAGTCAATCTCTGAATTGGGTTCACCTAATTTTATTGGGTTTATATTGTGTTACACTAACATGATACGCCTTATTTTATTCTGATGTTATCTAACAACAAGCTGCTAAAATTAATACTAACCAGTCAAATTAATTTTAACAACCTATTAACACTAACCTAATATTAGTTAATAATAGGGTTAATCACCAAGTTTAATAGTACACCTACTACACACCTACCCAAACAAATATAACAATAATATCCCTCTATCATTATATTAATATATACTACCTACTCTCTCTCTCTTCTCTTATTCTTTAAGAGGCTGTCACTCTCTCTATTTCTTATCTCTTTCTATTCTTTATTAGGGCTCACTTTCTTTTATTACTGTCATTTCCTTTCTCTTTCTATTTACTGTCTCCTTCATCTTCTGTCCTCTGTCTTCTTCTTTTTTTTGTTTTCGATTAACTCAAAGTTGCAGGCAAACAAGAATGCAAGGGGACCTCACCTTCACACGGAGGAAGAGGAAGGGGCTACCGGAGGCAGCAGGCGGCGGCGGGAGCTTCTCCAGCGGTCGGCAGCTGGTGCACGCGCATAAGCACGGCGGCGGCGGCTGAGCTGGAGGGCGGCGCACGGTTGAGCTGGCCTCCAGGCGATGGAGAAGAGGATGAGGGAAGGAGGGTTTGAGGGGAGGAAGATTGTTTGTTGATCTGAAATTGTTTTTGAATCTGAAGTTGAGAGTTTTCAGATCTGAGTTCTCTTGTTTCCCATTTTCAGTTTTGAGTTTAGGGATTTGATTTGGGAAGAGATGATATGGACTTATTTGCTTTAGGGATGTAGGTTTGATTTGGGTGAAATTTTGTTTGATCAGAAACTGATTAGGGGAAGATTTTGGGAATGTGCTTACTGGTTTGTATTGATGGATTTGCAGTTTGAATTTTTTGCAGGGTAGACGATGGTGCCTTAAGAAGAGGTTGGTAGGGGACATGCTTTCCATTTAGTCAAAAGATTAGGGTTATGATTTAGACAGAATTAATTTCTAACTTTTGACTAATTTGAAGAAACGTGTTGGGTATTATTAAAGAATGGATTAAAGGTATTGTTGACTAATCTCTTAGGGGGAGGAACCTGGTTAGGCAACGTGTATGTTATCTTTAGTGATAGGTAATGTTCATGTAAGAGTTAAGGGATTTATGTGAATCTAAATGTAATTAGTAAAATAAATAGTAATTAGTGAAAGTTAAAAAAGTAATTAGTGAAAGTTAAAAATGATTAGCAAGTTGTAATTAGTAAGATAATTTAGTTAAAGTGTTTAGTTAAACTAGGTAGTTAATTATTTAGGATATGGTAAAACGAAATACAGAGATGTGTACGCATCGACGCGTAACAAAGAAAGTACGGACGAAAAGATTATCCGGACGACTGAAATAAAATACCGGCACACACGATCTAATACACGTCTAAAAATACAGGCCGTTACACTCTACCCACCTTAAGAAAAATTCCGTCCTTGGAATTCTTATCAACTAATGAGCAGGAAACAAGTATGGATAACGCTCTCGTATATCTATGAGATAAATTATGATTTGAGATACTTCGAGACGAAGAAATGGAATTGGTTAGGAAAAGACACAAGTGATGTGGTTAAGATTGAGTTTCAAAAAGAGGTTCGGATGATTAAGCACCATCGATGGCCTTAACCGTTAGTGGGCAAGTGAAAAGGCTAGGGACGGCTACCCAAGATGTGTAGGGATGATGATGAGTGATGAATAATAATGTATATATGTATCCTCTTAACAGCAACCCTAATATCCTAACACTCAGGTTGCTCAACTCATAATCTCAAACAAGTGTAACTAAAATAAATCATCACTTCTCTTCTCGTCACCGAATAATGTTACAACTATAAGCATATCCTGAACTTAAATACAGGTCCAATAATTCCCCTTTCTTTTTTATTTCTATCTCATAATTCTTGTCTTAAACAATTAATACTCTAAACAAGGTAACCTCGGAAGGGAAAATACCAACTATCCTCAACCAATATTTCTTACAAATTTTCTCAATCCTTCGCTCATCATTGCTATTTAGACAGTAACATCTTTTTGGGGGTCTTTAATGTACGATATCTTCTATACCTAAGTTCTCCAAAAAGCTGTACATTCTCATAGGTTGTCCATCCGTAGTGTATCATCTCTTGCTCATTGTATAACCTAACTTGTAGTACTATAATTATGACATCATCTAACTCCAACCTTATTCTTATCTCAAGCAATTGGTATAACGACGCTTTACCAATTACTGATATATGACAATAAGTACCAATGCGCCTAGTATACATCACCATCTACCATCAACATTTATCATGCTCCCAACTCATCCCTTATCGTGACAACTCATAAGTCTAATTAACAAATTATTAAATCACATCTCATCGTTTCTTATCGAATCTTATACTAAGCAACTTAGATCAATTTACATAACTATCCATTTGTATAAACATGTCATATCATTTCCAACGTCTCTATCACTTTACCTATATGGTGAAATCTTGTTACTTTACATATTCTATTAATCATCATTGTCATCATAAATCATGTAATATCTACAAAGTTACTCTAAGCTGCTACTAATATGAATTCCAAATCCGTAATGTACTCGTCTTCCTATGCACCACTCATAGTATGGAAACCAATTGAAGCTATTATGTACGGGTATATCCAAATATGAAATATAACTCTTGAACACATCATTCTATCTATCATATTGTAAACAATTAATACAACTACACCTTACATCATCTCAAACTACCCATATCCGTAATTATATTCCTCTAATAATAATAATCATATCTAACATTCTATCAACATAATGCATAACAAAATTCAACACTGTTGATGATAGAAATAAAGGTATAAGAAAACATTTTAAAAGGGGTTATAACGCAAATTGAAAACTAATCTCGTTAAAGTGGTAATAAGTAAATAGATTCACTAATGTGGTAACCAAGAGAAAGTGTAGGATACAGAGTTGTTAGATGTAACAAATCAAGTTTGCAACGAATGGTTTCAGGTGAGGCAAGGATATGGAGTTAGCTTGATCAGAAAGATGATCTTACAGGTGCAAGAAGTAAGAATAGACATGCATATACGAGCGGAAGGTAAGGTACTGATGGATGCTCAAGTGTGGTAAGTAAAGTGCATGTAATGTATAAAGTAAAGGTGACTGTGCAAGTGCAAAAGTAACGACAGTGGCATGACATATGATAGCAACAATGTTTTAACCAACAGGAAATGTGATGACAATAGTAAGACAACCAGGTAGACGCAATAATACGGAAAAGGACAAGTAATGAGCGAGCATGAGAAAAACAAACGTCGCTTGACTATCTAATAGCGTAGGCTGGCCTAATAATAAGAAGTCTAGCTTAACTCCCAAACCAGCCAGGCAGTCAGGGCTTGAAGGCACATGTCACTTCTATGACCGCATGACAAGTCCTTTGGTTGACCAAGCCCCTTTCCATTCATTTCTAGACATTGATCCAGTAGAAATTTAAGGCCGCTTATTATTATACCGTTCTATCACGTTCGAGTAGTCTCGACTTAGTCTGTGGAACAGTGGTATCAAATCGGTAGTCGTGACAAGAGTTAGCTTGATCAGGTGGCATAGAGATGCTTATGAATGATTAAATGGGAGAATGGGAGGCATGTATAAAATGTAACAATATCCTAATAACGTATATAAGGATACTAAGTGGGTGGTATAAGTTAAAACAGTAGATAAACAACAGACGAAAGAGTCATGGGTGTAAAGATGTAGTGTTTGTTTCGTAAGTGGAGATAAATTTTTTTACAAAAAATTTTAAAGCATAAATAGGATGAATACAGAACTAATACACTGAAATAGTTGAAGTTTTATTTAGCATAAAAAGTATTTAAAATTAGTATAAGGTCGGTTGTTTCGAAATCCGTTGTAGTATAGTAAGAAAGAAAATGTCATACATAATCATGATTCACGTCCTTGCGGTCCAGCAGACACGGCCAGGGAAGTGACTAAGCCAGGATCACTTACCCTCCCAGTCTAGCTAGGGTGATCCAACAAACTTAGCCAAGCACATTGACCGGATCATGATCCATTGAAGGAAGCTTATCATTTATATGTGTGCCATCAACAAAAAGGTTTTAAAGATAAAAATCTCCATATGTAGAAAGTAAAATATGTGAGTATAGATTAGAAATCATTAAAAATTTAGTGACTAAAAATTTGCAGCGAAGGAAACTCAAAATCAAAGACTATATTTAAGTCAGGTGAAAAACATGAGGCCTATGTATATATATCAAAGATTTTTAAAGAAGTTAAACTGGGCGAGGAATCCCATGAAAGGATATCGACAGTAGAATCAGTATAGAAATGTGGGTGATTTCAAAGGGATAATGATGGCTGTCGGGAAGATCACGTGGGTCGAAAGTAAGGATTAGAATAGGATGATCAAATGTGAGTACGGGTAGGAAATGACTTGTGAAAAGGCTACGATGGATTCCTAAGGTCATAAAGTGGAATATAAAATGAAGGGAGATAAAAATCAAGGATCTACTGTTTTGGTTGACTAAGGATCAGAAATCTTAGGACTAGGATTTTCTAATGAATTAGATCGAGGTAGAAGATTCTAGGGAAGATGTTGTTTGAGAGTCAAGATTGTAATATTATCTATGCTGTTTTAAAGTATTTTGCATGAGCATAGACCTACATGGGCCACCACTAAAAACTATCACGTCCCGCTTTCCATTAAGCTTGGGAGCGAGGATGTGAACGGGTCCGCATGTGCAAGTAAGGAGGATGTACTTTTGCTTTTCTTTCCTCCCTGACTTAACACAATAAGCGTCTGTGTGAAATCCCGCAGGTTCTTGCTTGCATTACTCAAAAACAACACAGATAAATAAAACATTATTACAATCTCAAATGTCTCAATGGAATTACAACAAATGGAGAAAATAAGAGTAGGTCTTATGACCCGTACAACAAAATGAAAATAAGTACAATGAAGGTTCACGAGTTCAACAAGTCTTGGTCCACTAGTTCAGCTATCTCAACTATTCCTCCTGGTGCTATAGCTCGGTATCTGACATACATCCAAAAACATGAATGTATGTCAGCAAGGGTTTGCAAGAAGATGTTAGAACCCAAGGCAAGGTATACAAAATTATACTAAATTTAAGAGGCATTTATAAATTAAATGAGATCACGACAACAAGTTTAAACATTCTGATTATAAAATGAAATAAAGTGAAATACTCCTATCATGCAGTTCTAAGCAGTTCAACAATTAAGGTCAGAAGTAATGACATGGAAGTTATAACGAATTAAAGAGGAAGCACTATAAACATAGTAATCCCAATGTGCGAGCAAGTGAACATGATTATTACAATTACAATGCAATGCTTTCTATCATGTATATTGTTCTCGTCTTTAGGTCATGATGAATAAGTCATTCTTCACACGGGGGCTTACCGTGATTAGCGCTAACCCACTGCATGTGGGTGGTGCCCTTGAAGAGATTACCCTTGAAGAGAGTACCCTTTCATACGCCTAGTAGCCGCTCAACCCTAACCCTACCCAAATAGGTGCTGGAACACGAGCCAGCCTAGTTATATTACAAGCACGAATTTGTCAACTCATATAACCTCACGAAAATCACGATTTGTGCTGGAACACGAGCCAGCCTAGTTATATTACAATCACGAATTTGTCAACTCATATGACATTACGAAAGTCACGATCTCGCCTTCGAGGCGCACGATCTCACGATGTCACGCATTTGTTAAATATTCCAAGACATGTAGCAATTAAATAATGTCGTCATTTATTTTTATACAGCATTTTTCCATGTTTACAAGAGTGTCGAAACAGCATTCACAATAATTTAACAAAAGGGTTGAACATGAGAGTTTAACGATTATGATACAGAAAGCTAACTTTTCTTGTTATTGTTCTAAACTAAGGTATATCAAGTTATATGTCGTTGGATCACATTTTTAGTCACGGATGTCATGATAGTAATTTCACGCATCATTTCACGTGTAGATTTGAGTTATACAACTTTACAAGCAAACGACTAAATGAGTATCCAACTTCAAAAATTCACTATAAATTGTATATTTGCCCGATTTCAGCGATTTTGGTGTCGTTGGGTTCGTCTTGACGGGTACTACGTATTGGTATATCCAGTTCTCTGTTTTGGTTAAACAAATCATTGAATTAGATATATCACGTGATAGTCAAAATTATCAAGTCAATCTCTGAATTGGGTTCGTCTAATTTTATTGGGTTCTCTGGCTAGGGTGATGTTTATATTGTGTTACACTAATATGATACGCCTTATTTTATTCTGATATTATCTATCAACAAACTGCTAAAATTAATACTAACCAGTTAAATTAAAATTAACAACCTATTAACACTAACCTAATATTAGTTAATGATAAGGTTAATCACCATGTTTAATATTACACCTACTACACACCTACCCTAACAAATATAACAATAATATCCCTCTAACATTATATTAATATACTAGTCATAACCTATGCCCTCGGGCACGGGTCATTTATGATATCCTCTCAAAATCTTTGTTCTTCCAAAAAATTATTTTCCCCTGCAAAATCTAAACGAACAAAAATCTAGTTTCGGCACATAAACCATGCCCTTGGGCACGATTTATTAAATTTATCCCATCAAAGTCTTTGTTCTCCCTAAAAATTATTCCCTCCTCCAAAATCTAAAAGAACAAAAATCTACATACGGTGCGCGCGCCTTTGGCGCATAACCGTGTTTCCGTACCCTCGGGCACGGTTCATTTAAGATATCCCCTGAAAATATTTGTTCTTCCCAAAAATTATTTCCCCCTCCAAAATCTAAACAAACAAAAATCAAGCTTCGGCGCGAGCGCCTTCGGGTGTGGAGAAAAAATTTTAATCCAGGCCAAAAGTGGGGGAAGAAATGGAATGGTAGGGTTTTTTTTAAGCAAAAAGGGAAAGGGTCAGTATTCTGCCAAATGTAGTGATTGTTTGGGGGGCACGAAAATGAAGGGGAGAAGTGCATAAGTGTGTGTGTGTGTGTGTGTGTATGGTGGGTGGATAAAAAGTGAAATGAGAGGGTTCTTTAAGCAAAAAGTGGAAATGAGTGGTATTCTGGGCAAATGTAGTGATTGTGAGGGGTTTGAATGCCAAGGGAAAAAAGTGGTGGTTTTTCCAAATACTCATCTCAACCCTTCTTTTACTAAGATTAAATCCTAGCCATTTTTCTGTCAACCTCTTTATACATCAGCATGACATCCGCTTGTCTTACTCAGCCCTAGAATTCAAAAATCGTTGTCAAATGTAATGTAGATACTACATACACACACACTCTCTTCTCTTATTATTTAAGAGGCTGTCACTCTCTCTATTTCTTATCTCTTTCTATTCTTTATTAGGGCTCTCTTTATTTTATTACTGCCATTTCCTTTCTCTTTCTATTTACTGTCTCCTTCATATTCTTTCTTCTTTCTTCTTCATTCTTCATTATTTTGTTTTCCATTAACTCAAAGTTGCAGGGAAACAAGAACGCAAGGGGAGCTCACCTTCGCACGGAGGAAGAGGATGGGGGCTACCGGCGGCAGCAAGCGGCGGCAGGAGCTTCTCCGGCGGTTGACAGCTGGTGCACGCGCGCAAGCACGGTGGCGACGGCTGAGCTGGTGGGCGGCGCACAGCTGAGCTGGCCTCCAGGCGATGGAGAAGAGGAGGATGGAAGGAGGGTTTGAGGAGAGGAAGATTGTTTGTTGATCTGAAATTGTTTTTGAATCTGAAGTTGAGAGTTTTCATATCTGAGTTCTCTTGTTTCCCCTTTTCAGTTTTGAGTTTGGGGATTTGATTTGGGAAGAGATGATATGGGCTGATTTGCTTTATGGATGTGGGTTTGATTTGGGTGAAATTTTGTTTGATTAGAAACTGATTAGGGGAAGATTTTTGGAATGTGCTTACTGGTTTGTATTGTGGATTTGCATTTTGATTTTTTGCAGGGGAGACGATGGTGCCTTAAGAAGAGTTTGGCAGGGGACATGCTTCGCATTTAGTCAAAAGATTAGGGTTATGATTTAGACAGAATTAATTTCTAACATTTGACTAATTTGAAGAAATGTGTTGGGTTTTATTAAAGCTTGGATTAAAGGTATTGTTGACTAATCTCTTAGGGGGAGGAACCTGGTTAGGCAACATGTATGTTGTCTTTAGTGATAGGTAATGTTCATGTAAGAGTTAAGGGATTTAAGTGAATCTCAATGTAATTAGTAAAATAACTATAGTAATTAGTGAAAGTTAAAAAAGTAATTAGTGAAATTAAAAATGATTAGCAAGTTGTAATTAGTAAGATAATTCAGTTAAAGTGATTAGTTAAACTAGGTAGTTAATTATTTAGGATATGGTAAACACGAAATACAGAGATGTATACGCGTCGACGCGTAACAAAGAAAGTACGGAAGCAAAGATTATCCGGTCGACTGAAATAAAATACCAGCACGCACGATCTAAAACACGTCTAAAAATACATGCCGTTACTATCCTCCATAGGTCGCTCACGACCACCTCAACATCGACAAATTGCTGAAGGATCTCATCCTCCAAGGATTTCATTATCTCACCGAGGGCTTTAAGCTCCATCATTCGCTTATCATACACCGTTGCCTTACATGGCAAGCCCGTATCACATACGGCATCGTAAACTCCATAGTGCTTCAACAAAGCCACCATCTTTTATCGCCACGGACCATAGTTGTCCCGGCCATTAAGCCTCTCTACTTCGTATGAACACCCAACCGTCTCCACACACGAGCAAGATGCTATCACAACATTACACTTCTTCGTAAGCCGGAAGCTCTGATACCACTTTGATCCCCATGCATCTCCCCAATACCTAGGCTAGGTGCACAATGGCGCACAAATAATCCCAAGCCCGAATTCAACCGAGATGTCACCTAGGCACAAAACCAAACCCCTCACGGGCACAAAAGAAAGTTGTCACCAACAAACAACCCTCTTAACGATCTTGCGACAGATATATGTAGGCATAAGAATATAATACGAAAGTAAGAGCAAACAAAAAAGAGACGGAGATTTACCCCGGTTCAGTTGCGAACAACCTACATCCAGCATCCAATGCACCTGGTTCCACTAATGATCAAGCAAGGCATACACCGACCACATCTTCTTCTTCCTCCATAATGAGAGAATAGCTCCAAGCAACAAGACCTAACACTAGATCTCTCACCAAGCTCACACACTCTCAACTAAGTGGGAATCATTGATAACAAAGTTTACACAACCTATAGAGCTTCTCAAGGGACCAATCCCACACCAATGGAGATCACTCCTTGGTAATATAGCTCCGAACTAGGAAGCTACCCAAGGGACTCAAGATCTGCAAGCTAGAGGAAGAAGCAAGACACTCACCATGGACCTCACACAAGAAGAAGCTCTCTTGGCTTTCCAACAAAGCCCTAGCTTCCTTCTCCAATTTCAAGATCCAAGCACTCCCAAAAATGGCAGCAGAGCACCCCTTGCTTTTGCTCTCAGCTCTCTGAAACTGAGAGTGTCTGCCCTCTTTTTTGCTCACTGAAAATGAGAGCTAGCCCTCGGGAAAATGGCCCCTAGCTACTCTTGATGTCAGTCAAGCCAAAGGGAACAAGGGCCAAGGGTGCTTTTAATTCCCAGCAACCATCATCAAGAGGTCAGGCCCCATCTTCACTCGTGATTGAGACTTTGCAGCAATAAAAAACAACAGTAATAACCCATAGGGACGAATGTACTACGGACACTGTAGATTTGTTTACAACGGAGACATACAATGTTGCCTCTAGAATTTGTTGTGCTAAAATTATATAAATGGAACTAACTTTGAGTAATTTTCCCTTGAATTTTGGCATTACAATTATTTTGTGTGATAATAGCAACATCATTAATTTGTATAAAAAATCCTTTTTGAACTAATAAACATAGTACATTGATATGAGATGCCCTTACTTGAAGTTTCATGTTAAAGAAAATATGTTTGTTGGGGTATAACAATCTTAGCAAGGTTAGTATTGATGCATGGATCCTTGTTAGGGCTAGTTCTAATTGTTGGGCGTCTGGACCTGCTCACAGGGACAAGCTATCTCGCAATAGGGTGAGCTCGGACATGTTGTTTTTACCGGGCTGTCCTCCTTCCTTGGTGCCTGAACAAGAAAGACAAAGGTGTCCGAGGTCCTGGTGGTGTGTGCCCCCAGGTTTCGTTTTGTTTGTTTGTTTGTTGTTTTTTGTGGGGGGGACCCCCTTAGTTAGGCAAGATTGTAGGAGAAAAGGAAGTGAAGGGCGTAAGATAGCCCATGTTCGGCGACGCATGGGTTGAGCGTGGTTGTCCCCATGGACGCAAGGGTTTGAAAGATGGAGGTGTCTTGCTATGGTTTAAGGATCTGAGAGGAGCCTACGTGTTGGAGAGTATTCTCTCTTGTTTATAGAGAGAAACCACGAACCAATGGATGCTTGCCATGTGTAAAACTGCGGTCATCTGTGTTGGATCACGTAGATATACACTGGTTCGATCGTCCCACGATTTACTCCAGTCCCCAAGCAAATACGAGCATTAATATGTTCCTTTTGTACAACTACAATGGGTCCTGAGCCCACTGCCCCCCACTTAGAATGTACCACACTCCCCGAGTGTAGAACATTATCAACCTAGTAAATGCTCTATCTTGACAAGACCATCTTGTCTAGTCCCAGACTATACAAGTCCCAAAATAACACAAAATAGGTAAAGTTTTCCCTACAGAGATCGCTACGCTAGTACATGAATATACAGAGTAAGAGTTCAGAAATGCTCAGATCGTGTCTGTGTAGTCATCTCTGTCAAATGGCACAGGCCAGCTCTCGTCTGGCAATATGTAGTCGTCTCGTCTTATCTCCTCAGCAACTCAAGATGCGGCTCTCCTCAATGATGTAACGGCTTTGCTAGTTCACTTGATGTTACGGCCTCCCTAAAAAATTAGTGCTGCTACTAGCTTCTCCACTTTAATGCATACGACCGCACCAATCCTTTGATCCACTATTTGGTTGCAGAGGGGTCCGAGATCTGTTGGACTATTTGGGCTCTCCATTCAATGATGATAAGTTGTGCCTGTTTTTAGTTCCAGCACTTCAATTAATTTTTCTTTTCATTTTCTTTTATTTTGGATAGAGATAGCCCTTCTGAATTTCAATGCTCAAAATTCCAACTTCCCACGTGATGTCCTGAACAAAGTAAAAGAACAGTAAGGGTACAACCATTCAAACCAAGTCAGGGGAACACTTAATTTCAATTAAATTGATTGTCTCCTCCTTCCCTATTAATTTTGTTGTCTCCTCCTCAAACTGATGCGTCTAGCAAACTAGGCCTGCCCTCTGAAAGTGGGTTGTTGGCATGACAGATCACAGGTCAGCAGAGCCTCTGATGAGGGCTTGATGCTGGCTGGTGAGGCCTTTCTGAGGCTGCTTGCTTGTGGGTCAGTAATGGTCAGGTGCGGCTGCAAGATGAAGGTCATCAAGCACTTGGTGATGCTCACGACAACAGTTATGAAGAACGACGGTGCTATGGGTGGTTGTACAACCTCGAGGTTGACGATGTCGTGAAGCTTGAAGAAGGCGGCAACTTGCAGACTCTTTGCTTGAGGATGTCATCGACAAAACAACTCGAAGATGATATCAACGGCCCATTTGATTTAGTTCACTTGCAGACTCATTTCACTTCGAAATTCTCTCAACCTCTTGATTTATTTCACCAGCAAAAAGAAAAACAATGGCCAAAAGTTTTGTGTGCGTGAGCGGACACAGAATTTAGATACCTACTCAATTTGATTGGCTTTGTTCCCTTTGTATTCAATCCTTTGCTCTTGGAGAATGGCAGCTTGCATAAAATTTTGACCTGGCCTTGGTTCTTTGCATTTTTCGTTTTGGCCCTGGGATTTGTGGCTATATGAGGTAGATGATGCTTGCGTGAGGCTTGGTTGTATGATAGGGTTTTGCTCTTGTCGAATCCTCTTTTCTTTGGCCGCACCTTTTAGCTCTTCTATTGAGGGGTTTTTTATAGGATGTGCTAGGGTTTCTTGCAGCAAGAGGAAAATTAACCTAGGGTAGGTCGGCATATGATGAGGCTATTGGAGAATCCCTTGAATGAAGGAATTGTGATTTGAATAGGATATGGAAGAGATTTGAATGGGGATTGAATATGTATTTGGATGGCAATAATATTTTGGCTCAATCTTTAATTGATTTGAACAGATCCAAAGTGATTCTCTCCATCTCACCCCATATTGGACCAAGTCCAATTTGATATAGTCCAATTTGCTATAGGAATGGCAATCTCTCTTTCTTCGAATAAATATATGATTAGCAATTTCTCCATCGCTTGATTTATTCATCTCTTTGAAAAATTACCGCTTTGACATTCCTGAAACACACTTAGCACACACGTTAAATAGTTTGTACACGTTTGTTATCATCAAGCATTACTAATATGCACAACAATATAGAAATAATGATAAGAATGCTCCCCCTTGAACATATATTCAATACTCACAAATACCGAATACCATATGAAGCACAAGTACCAAATACCAAATACCACATTCCATGTAGTAACTACACACAAATAATACCAAATCTTCCCAATTTTTCTCCCATTTGTTATCATCAAAAGGATACTCATGAAGTCCATTAAATACCACATGCAAAAATAAAATATTATAAGTTACAAATATCACTTGCATGTCATTATTCATAGAGTAAGCTATCCAAGTTCAATGAAGATTACAATTTAGACATCAACACCATTGTGTAAGTGTGATAATTAAAACGTTGAAGTACAAAGGGAGATTCAATCTAGAACATCATCTAAAACCAATCCACATTTTCCAATTAACATGAATTTCACCTAGGATTGATTTTTTCCACCTCATTAAAAATGAGTTCAAGGTACCAAACCCCAAAACATAGCCTATAAGGACTCTTAGATGTGGGGTTGGTATTGCTTGACGAGTAAAATACACCAACGCTAAAGATTACCCATAAAGCATATGTTGGATACTCGTGGGTGGTGTACTTGCCATGAATTATATCCATTTTTCATATGGAGCAATATTCATGTATAAGTTTTTTTTGTACTCAATTTTTATTCATTGCAATACACATCATATCCATTAGATTATTCAGTTATTATCAACCTACATTCACTTTCCAATATTCATATAAAGAATCTCCAAATGTACAACAAGTTTAATATTCGTGGAAGTGAGCATGTAGGTGTAGAAATCAAATCATTCATTTCATGAAACATGCCATGGCTACTAAATAAAGTGTAACATGTGCATGTAGCTATAACGATAATACAATGATTTCTACAAGGGTATGAATGAACATTTAATAATATCACTTATAAAGACTCATAAAGAGGTATTCATTGAGCACATTTTTTTATTTTTTTATTAATAATAAACTAAAACAAACTAAGATGCAAACAAACAAGCAAACAAACAAGAAATAAATCAAGCACACACAAAATAAAACTATGAAGGTATGCAATGAATGCAAAGAGGGAAATAAATATACCTCCGCGTTGCCATTTGACTAAGGAGCTAAAAATGAACTTTCGATTCATTACTCCTCACCAAATCTCCATCTCACCTATATGAAAGGTGCCATGTGTGACCTTGGAATCCAACAAGGTCCACTAGTGTTAGTCATCAAAGTTTTAGTAACCCACATTTGTTTGAACTTTATGTTTGTGTTGCTAAACTTACAATAATAGGATGTGTGACCAACACTATCACAAGTAAAGCACTTTGCATGCATATTTTTGACAATTGAAGGCACATTGTGAATTTTCTTAAATTTAGGCTTTTCAACATTTTTCAAACCAAATCCAAGTCCACGTTTATTATTGCCATATAATTGATTTCCAAGAATGATATCTAAAGATTGTTTTTCTATGGAAAATTTTTTAATGGACAATTCAAGACTAGAGACTTTGGATTTCAATAATGCATTCTCATTCACAAGCAAAGTACATTTACTTATAAAAGCTTTCTTGTTTTTCTATTCCTTCTTTTTAAATTCATCCATTTTCCTTTTAAGCTCGTTATTTAACATGCACAATTTTTCATTAAGCTCATTAATTATATAATCCTTTTCAGTTTCAAGCTTAATTAAGTCTACCTTATGCATGCTAATTTTATTCAATAAGAAAGGACAAGAACCACAAACAGCTTTTTCAGATGAGCTAGAGTTTTCTCTTTTTAGCATGGCAATGGTTGATTTGCATTCTTCACGTTCTTTTAAGTTTT
The DNA here is from genome assembly GCA_030789695.1 of Scilla litardierei. Lineage (NCBI taxonomy): Eukaryota > Viridiplantae > Streptophyta > Magnoliopsida > Asparagales > Asparagaceae > Scilla > Scilla litardierei. The sequence goes on from CM061132.1 coordinate 103,830,166, forward strand.
TAAATTCTTCAATCATATCACAGTTTTCTTTTTTGCAATTCACAACGCGAATTTCTATAGCATTCAACAATATTATCTAGCTCTTCAATTTCATCTTGCATTTTCTTAAAGAGTTCTCTTTAGTATAAGTTATTACCTCATTATACTTTTCCATTCATTCTCCTCGAGCTCATCTCCACTATCCATGTCCCACGTTAGCACAATGGCTTTTCCTTTCTCTTTTGCAACCTGAGCCGTCTCTTGTAGGCAATTCCTCATATAATGTCCATTTCTCCTGCATTTAAAACATTCAACTTTATCGTTAGTAGTATTCTGTTTACAAGTATTTCTAGCAGGATTATATTTATTGGAGCAATTAAACCTTTGCGCCATCTCATCTCTTCCTTGCTTTGTCTTGATGTATCTGTTGAATTCTCGTACCATAAGAGCATGCTCATCGTCATCCTTACTAGCTTGAAGAGCTAGTGGTTTTGGAGCTTTTTCCTTCGCCTCAGGTTTCTCTCTCTCCTCTATATTCAGCAACTCAAGCTCGTGGGACATTAGGTTACCTATCAAGTCCTCCACCCTCATCTGTGATAGATCTTTTGTTTCTTGGATGGCGGTGACTTTAGGCCTGAAAGAGCTTGACATTGCTCTTAATAATTTCCTCACCTGTTCAAGGCTAGAATACGGCTTACCGAGCAAGCTAGACTTGTAGACGATGTTGGTGAACCTCGCAAACATATCTGATATGAACTCTGATGGTTGCATGGGAAAGCTCTCGTACTCTGTGCTCAGAAGTGCAAGTCTAGACTCCTTCACGTGTGACGTTCCCTTGTGCGCCACCTCCAATGTATGCCATATTTCATGCGTAGTTACACAATGTGAGATGCGATTGAATTCAGATTTCTCTAATGAACAAATAAGCCCATTTATTGCTCTAGCATTAAGAGCATAAAGTCTCCAATCATTGTCATCCCATTTATCATCAGGTTTAAGCATATCATCATCTCCAACTTTAACGATATGTGGCTTATAGCCTTTTTCAACAATTTGCCAAGCTTTATAATCAACAGAGATAAGGCAGTTTCTCATTCTATTTTTCCAATATGCATAATCTACACCATTAAATATAGGGGGACGAGATATGAACTGACCCTCAGAAAAAGCACTATCAATGGGGTTCATGGTCAATCCTAGGCTAGATCCTTATAAACTGGCTCTAATACCACTTGTTGCATCTGGATCTTAGCCTATAGGAGGGAAATAGGTTAATAAAAATTCTCGCGTAACCCACGAGAAATCACACGCAGTTAATAATCACAAGCAGGGTAAATATGAAGCTTTCACAGAATACGCACAGATATACCCTGGTTCGGTCGTTCCACGACCTACTCCAGCCCCCAAACAAATACTAGCATTAATATGTTCCTTTGTACAACTACAATGGGTCCTGAGCTCCATGCCCCTCCACCTAGAACGTACCACACTCCCTGAGTACATAACACTGTCAACCTAGTAAATTCTCTATTTTGACAAGTCACACTTGTCAAGACCATCTTGTCTAGTCCCAGACTAAACAAGTCCCAAAAGAACACAAAAGAGGTAAAGTTTTCCCTACAGAGATCGCTACGCTAGTACACGAATATACAGAGTAAGAGGGGGTTTTATAGGATGTGCTAGGGTTTTATAGTAGAGGAGGTAAAGTACCCTCTTTGCTCTTGCCGAATCCTCTTTTCTTTGGTCGCACCTTTTAGCTCTTCTATTGGGGGGGTTAGGATGTGCTAGGGTTTGTTGCGGAAAGAGGATAATTAACCTAGGGTAGGTCACCATATGATGAGGAATAAGAGAAGTAATTGTGATTTGAATAGGATATGGAAGAGATTTGAATGGGGATTGAATATGTATTTGGATGGCAATAATATTTTGGCTCAATCTCTAATTGATTTGAACAAATCCAAAGTGATTCTCTCCATCTCACCCCATATTGGACCAAGTCCAATTTGCTATAGGAATGACAATCTCTCTGTCTCCCAATAGCTATATGATTAGCAATTTCTCCACCACTTGACTTATTCATCTCTTTGAAGAATTACTGCTTTGCCATTCCTAAAACGCACTTAGTACACACGTTAAATAGTTCGTACATGTTTGTTATCATCAAACTAGAGATCCTAGATCATTGCTTCCAACAATCTAGGTATAGCCGACTTTGTATGCAAGAGGCCACCGACAGCGTTGGCAAATAAGGCAGGCATTGAATGTGAGTCGTACTTAGAGAGAGAACATTGATCGTTTACCTATGATCGTGCCACGTGGACCATGTAGGCTAGGTTGAGCTGTTGGTGGTGGCCCCGAGCAGCCAAGTCGAGAGGTCCCTGCTGATGGGCCACGTGTCGGGAGGTCCTCACAGATGAGTCACATCCGACATATTGGGCCAGGCATTGCTGCCAATGGGCTGGACGCCACTGCTGGGATTGGTATCTACTATGGCCCCTCGTCTTATAAGCCATGCATTGTAGGCCCGAGCCATCACTGAGGGGTCAAGAGTGGAGATACAAGGAGATGAACTGAACCGAAGATACTACTTGATTTGCATGACCTTTCCTTAAGGACGAGGGAACGAGGGGGTGCCTTGTTCGTATGGATACCCATGATGGCAAACAACCGTTGGTGACACGCCTCATGAACTGGAGTGTCAGGTTGTGAAGGACTATCTTTTGGATTGACCAGCATTAAATGCAGAATCTGAGTGGGTAGCGCTGCTTTTCGAGAAACCGTTGACTTGTCATCATCTGATTGGTGCTTGTGGCAGCTATCTTGTCGTGACGATCGGAGCACCAGGATTTCCTTGATCCGATGGGTTGGGTTGATTCCCGCTGCAATGTGGTTTATAAAATGGGGGAACGATCAGTATGCATCAGCATACCTTATTCTTCTGATCTTTCCTACATTTTGAGAAAATATCTGAGTGGGGAACGATCAGTATGCATCAGCATACCTTATTCTTCTGATCTTTCCTTCATTTTGAGAAAATATCTGAGTTTCCAGTTCCTCTGATGCTATGGACTCTCAGGCAACACCACCATTGATGCTAATGTTGTCATCTTTCGGCTCTCCAACGAGTGAGGATGAGGCCAATGGAGAAGATGTAGACATCATGCACTTCTTTGAGGTTGAGGGGTGATCCGATAGTGATAGGTATTCCTGAATGGAATTATTCGTTGCTGTCTTGCAGGCTATTGGTGATAAACAGGGACCTCCAGTGATCGAGGAGGAAGTGGACTCAAATTACGAAGCCCTAGCTGAGCAAGCACGGAAGGGTAAGAGGACCACCGGTGAAGGACCACTCACCGCATTTCCACCGAGGTGGAGGAGGGGGGCTCAACCTAAGTGATCGTCATGTTCACTTGGGGAGAGCCCCCCAACTTGGCGGGAATCAGATGCCAATTGCTAGGGCGTCGAGTCATGAAACATCATCGTTATCCGATCTGAAAGTGGTCTCCAAGATCCTCGGCCTAGAAGCATTGGAGCAGATATTGAAGTCGACCGGGGAGGCATCTGCTAGCCATCCCACACCAAGGATGGATAGTCTGTCCAAGGATTTGAGGCACTTCGGCATGGTGAGTCCCTTCGATGATTCTGAATTGGATGCTTCTGGCCTCGACTGACCTTTCTATCTTCCATTTGCATGACTTGGGACACCTCTGCCATTTCTGCCTCAGCTTTTACTGGTATAAAAAGCGGGTGATGGACTTGGAGAAGTTGAACGCCTTCCTTAATAGTCTAGTCGACGGGATGAAGAAGGATATGGAGGAGAAGAAGGACCACTTGACGCAGGTTGAATCAGAGTTAGAGAAGGTCGTGGTTGTCTGAGTGATGGAGATGTACCCGATGATGACAGATCTGACATGATGTCGATTATGTCATATTGGCCTTTTCTTCTTTTGTTTATTTGTCTTCTTTTGAAAGGTGTACGCAGCTGAGTTGGCCAATTCTGTAATCCTTCACCAATGAATGGAAGGAATTTTTTGATGCGAATGTCTATTCCCTGGGCTTGTGTAAGCTTATCAATTTAGGAGTTGCACTGTGTTAAGCATAGGAGATTCGGGTTAGAATGCCTTTACCGGGTCCGGAGGAGCATCAAGTTTGAACTGCTTAGTCAAGCATTAGACTTGGCCCTCTAGGCTGGAAGAGCATACAGTCACTGCTGCTTGGGCCTCTAAAGAAATTACCCGTGGGGCTAGAACTATGAGCATGATCTGTATTAGGTGCGGTTGCTAAACTATAACCTGAAGAGGACTAGATGATTTGGTAGAGCAAGAGATGGTCCTAGTCTAGGCTGGGATGTCAGTCTTAATTAGATCATGTGTTAACTGATGTTCAATGCCGAGGTGTTGAGGTCAGGTATGGCTAACCCAAACTTCCATCATGGGGTCGGGAGGCAAAGCTGGCCTTTCACTGACTTCTTCTGATGGGACAGGGTCCCTTACCTTGATAAGGAAAGAATCCATGTTCTATGCAATGGAAAGAGATGTCGCAACATTCTGAATGATATAAGTAATTGTCCTTGGAATGCGAGGCAATGACGTCGAAGAGACCCGCATTTAATGTAAATCTTGAAAAGATAGGTCCACTCGCCAGGGGATACTGACGGAGAGGGGGACGATATGCATGTACGCCATGCGAGGGCTAGCCAGTTGCGTCAATCTTGGATGACCATAATTGGTGTTGAGTAGATCAGATGGGTGTCATGATATCCCATTAATCCCTCAGAAATTAGGTTCAAAGGGAAGAAAGGCCCGCAGTTCTATATGGTCGCGCCCCGGATACACGTCCCGAGGCGATGGTTGTAGTTTTACCGCAAGCGCACGGTATGGTGGCGAGCGGGTATCGAACACAGGGAGGACGAATGACCGTGCTTGCTCCTGATCAACCTGGCTATTTAGGAACAGAGATAATTGCCTTGGGCGATCCTGTCACAATCGTCAGACAAATTTGCGAAATATCAAATCAAATAAAGAACGTCTAGGGAAAGGGGAATCCCCACTACTCACCGTATTTCATAAATGTGGTTCGCCGGTATCGAAATCGCTAGAATGAGAATTTGGATGAACTAGTTGCAACTAAATGTGGAACCAAGCTCACGCTCTCGCGCTGTTGCTGGTCGATAGCTATCCTAGGTTTGGGTCCAATCTCTTGCAAACCCTAGCCTAGGGAGGCTAGCATTAGGATCAACATCATCGTCCAATTGCGCACCGAGCCCAATCTCTTGCAAACTCGGTCCACAATCTAAATTAGGATAGTTCCTACCCGTCCAATCTCTTGCAAACGGGTATCGGCATGGAATTGCAACCGGAGGTCCTAGTATCGGTCCAATCCCTTGCAAACCGATACTTCGAAAATCCGACTCCAACCCAATTCGGATTTCTAGGGCTTCCTATCAAATTGGGATCCAATCTCTTGCAAATCCCAATTGATATGAATACCTAGCTATCCGTAGTAATTCGATCCCAATCTAATCCCTAATAACAATCCTAGCTCAATTTCTACCAATTCAACACAAATAGGAAATAGGGCTTGTAGGGTTCATCCCCACGCCCCGGGACGTGGAGACTACTCACAAATCATAGCAATAGCACAAAAATAATCAATGAAATAGGCAATGGAATTCATCACAACGATGATATAAACAATAAAAATAGAGTTTTTGGGGAAGAGAAATGCAAACCAATGTAGATCTTCAATTAATCAAACAAAAATCCAAGTTTTTCTCTTCTCCAATCACAATTAATAAAGCTAAAAAGTAGACTCAAAAAGCTGCAAAAAATCTGAGAGATAGCCCCAAAACTAGGGTAAAAACAGAGCTTAAATAGCCCCAAAAATCGTCTAAAAATCCTGACCAAAACGCCCCTGCACAGCCTGTTTTCCGCAAATTTCGCTACACGCAGCGCATCGCACTCGGCCGAGTGACAAAAGTCGCTCGGCCGAGTGAAAACCCTGTCATTTTCCAGTAAGTCGTGGGCTTCAGGGGTCTTCAGTTCGGGGGCGGCTCGGCCGAGTGAGTTGTCGTCACTCGGCCAATGGCTTCACTTCACTCGGGCGGACGGGATTTACCACTCGGCCGAGTGGGTCTTCTGAAGCTCAGGTGGCCGAAAAACAGAAACTTCGATATTTTGAAGGGGCTTCGTCTGGGCGCCACTCGGGCGGACGTGGTATCGTCACTCGGCCGATGTGGTCTCCGTCGCTCGATCGAGTACACATGGAAATCGTGTCTGAACGGGTCGGCCGAGCAGTGTCTCGCTGGTCGGCCGAGTGGCTCCTCCACTCGGCCGAGTGGGACACAAAAAATGCCCAATCTGATTGTTTTGGCCTCCTCGTCGCTCCTGCGACGTCCATTCTTCTTCCGCTCCTCTCCAACAGCAAAATACCCCTCGGGGAGGTCGTCGGTGGCCGTCTAGATTACGCGCATCTCGAGATCACTCCTAATCGCGCCAAATCACCTGAAATGCGACAAAAACAACAAATCGTGAAAAGCATCGCAATATCGTCGATATATCGTGAAAAACATGATTTGGGCGATCAAAATGGCATGCAAACATGCGGGAAAAGGGTGTAAAATAAGGAGTGATCAAAATCCCTCAAGCTTGCCTCTTACTCGTCCTCGAGGAAGATAAGTAAAAGGCGAACCCGGTGGATTCGGAAAAAGAAAACGGCGAAAAAAAAACGAGAAAAAAAGAAAAACGAAGAAGAATGAAAACGAAATGAAAATAAAGAAAGAAAGAAACGAAGAGGAAGGATGCTAGATCATTTTCTCAGGACGTGGGTTTCACTTACTCTTATAGCATGCACCGAATGAGAAATACATGTCAAAGAATCTTATTTTGATATCATAGTATAATAGTGCAAATAGAAATAGAAATCCCACGAACAACGATATAATCATGAAAAACGGAATGATTTTAAAATCAACATCGTCTGAATCATTTAAAGCGGTATACAAATCACAGACCACACACTTTTCAATTGAACGCTTTCTATCTGGAGTATAAGAGTATCACACTATAGAATAGAGAGAATGGAAAAGTTTGGATTTCATGAAATGAACGCTAGGCTTAGATTTCTGGATTTCGTGAAGCTAGAAACAATCTCACCGAGTATAGAATATTACTTAGCCTAGGTTGTCGTGCAATGTCAAGTAGTCACTCTCTCACACATCAATGGATCCCCTCCCCCAAGCTTATCTATAAGCGTGGTGGCATAAAAAAAAAAATTTAAATCCCCATTTTTCATACATATAGCTCCAAAAAGCAAAGAAGAGAAAGAAGAGAGAAAGTGGGATGGGATATTTTATTGAGGATTTTTCCTCCATTTCTTTTCTCTTTTTTTTCTTCTTTTTTTTTCTTTGCAATAAGCAATATATACACAATGATCCCAACTCAGAGAGAGGTAATGATATACAAGAATGTTTTTCTCTCTTTTATTCTTCTCTCTTTTTTTAGAATAAGAAACTTGGAGCTAGGAATTAATAGTGGGGGAAATGCCATAAAAATAGAATCACTAAGGGGGGGATTCACCAATGATTTTAAAAGTAGAGAAATGATGTTCAAGATTTGTGGAGAAAGAAATAAATGTAACTCTCAGTTCACTCTATAAGACATGCACGACAACTTCAGCAGGGTAATCTAATCTACTCAGTTTCGATCACAAAAAAGCTAACTAATCCAGATATATCATAGCTAACATCATTCAATCATCCTGAAGTGAAGTGTACAATTCATGCATATAGAAGTGATATAGGAAAAGAAATCAGTACTCCAGATATAGGCATTCAATGCGTGAATCTTGGTGTGTTTTCTGTGATAGCATACATATAAATATTCAGGCTCAGCTAATAATAAAACTTCACCCATTTTCATGTGGAAAAAGTGTGGGTTACTATTTCTAAATGCAAAGCAAGTCATAGAATATGATATCAGAAATAAAACCTAAGACATGACAAATATAGCATGCATATAGAATAAGCTAACTCCACATAGACATCATCACAGAAAATTCATCTCTAGCATGAGATGAAAAAGGAAAGAAGTAAAGATAAAAGGAAAATAGAACTATGCAATGCGGCACACAGGAAAATAAGAAAAACGTGATGCATGGCAAGATAAAGGAAAAATAATGAAAAATAGGTGCAAAAGTGAAAAACTGTGTGAAAAACTGAAAATAAAGGTGGCTAAACGAAAAAGAAAGTGAGGACTCACTCCCCCAAGCTAAACGGCACAGTGTCCTCAATGTGCAAAGTGTGGCACACAGAGAGACAAGTAATGAGAGGTGCAAGTGAGGATGCATGCATGATGGAAAGAAAAAAGATAATAAAAGGAAAAATAAAGAAGTGAAAATATGATGCGGATATGATGCATGCACAGATATGAGTGATACGAGTATATATGTGTCACCGAAAAGCTCTCCCTCTCTCCCAAAAAAGATATATAGAGATACGGCAAAATGAGAAACCCAAAATAAGTGAGGGGAGGGGGGGTGGAAAAAAAGACATCAGGACCCAGCAGAAACGGGCAGCACAACGGCAAAAGGAATCGATGGCATCAAGGGTGCCTAGGAAGGTGGTGCTGCGCCGTCTCCGTCCTGAGGCGGAGGAGGTGGTGGTGGTGGTGTGGGCTGCTGAGCTGGGGTGAGGGTGTAAGTGGAAGCAGGTCTAGTGTATGTGGAAGTGTGTGTGGGAACCTGCTGGGTGGGCGGGGGTACGCGTGGGAGACGCTCCAGAACCTGTGTAAGGCAGTAGTGGATCTGGGGGATCAGCTCGAAGCGTCCAGCCATCGTAGAGACGGTGGAGGACAGGGTCCTAAGGTCTCCTCTAAGACCACTCACCGCCAACTCAAGAGCACGTATGCTCTGCAGTACAGTGTCGGGCGGGGGTGGTGCAGAGGGACGCACCGGTCTAGGCTGCGCAGGGCGAGGCTGGCGTACGCGAGTGGAGTATGTAACGGGCTCAGCAGGGAAGGGGACAAAAGGTGCCGCGCCAGCAAATGTGGGCCTGGCCTCAGTGTGAGGCCGGGACGCCGGCTGGTGAGAAGTGGAGGCAGCGGCAGCAAAAGAAGCGTGCAAAGGTGGCAACGAGGTGGCAAGAGAGGTCAGTGGCCCAGAAGTGTGGACAGACGCCACGACGCTCTCGGAGAATACGGCGGCTGTGGAGACAGAGGAATCTCCCGCTGGGGTGGAAGTGTGTGGACCAAAAGGCGCAATCCCAGCAGAGATCATGCTAGCCATGGTCTCCACGACCGCGGCAAACGAGGGCTCTCCACTCTCGACAAAGGTCGGTGGGTGCTCGGGGAGTGCTGAGGAAAGAGGCTCCACGGACAAAGGGCCGGAGGCGGAAGTGGGAGTGGTGGTGACAGCCTCGGAAGTGGTGACAGTGGTGGAAGTGGGCTCAGCAAAAGTACTCTCGACACTGGCAGAGGTGGGGACAGAAGTGTCAGGAGCAGCAGAAACGTCAGGAACAGGCTGAGGGGCCACAGGGTCGACAGTGTCGGCAGCAGGCTCGGCAGGGTGTGCAGCAGGGTCTGCGGGGGCAGCCTGGGCAGCGTGGGCAGCGTGGGCCTGCTCGGCCTCCTCGGCCTCGAGCACGTAGGCGGCGGGGATGAGGACATCCATCGCCGGAATCCAGTCAACGTGGGCTGGTGCAATCAGAGTCCGAGCAGGGCTCGGGAGAATCATGTAATCGGCCCCATAGGGGCCGTGCAACCAGACCCAGTGACGCTCACCATGCGGACGAAGCATCTTCATCCGGGCCATAACGTCTATCGACAGAGAAGTGTGGCCCGATACTCGCCGCAGGTCGTCGGGTAGGTCCTCGCCGGTCATCATGGTAAGCAAGGTGATCAGACCGCCGCAGCATATCGGTGAGCGAGCGCCCACCGACACAATGATACGGTCTAGAAACCAAGCCGCAATGTCGATCACGACGGCGGGGACAAGCTCGTGTCCATCCCTAGATAGAGCTCTGGGACGTGTCATCGCATAGAGCATGTAGAGCTCTGGCGTAGACATCGTGCCCGGCTCATATCTGGCCAGAAAGGTGGTCGCCATAAGGCGCTGGGCAATACGTAGGCAGGGGTGGACAATGGCCGAGGCCTTGGCCCTACTAGGGTCAAAGGCGGCGTGGTGGCCTGTAATCCGGGCCCAGAAGGCGCCGGCGTCGAAAGAAGGTGGGGGGATGTGGGTAGGGCCGTAACCGCGATCGGCACCGGGGACGGCGGGCCATGAGAAAAATGCTCTCATCATATCGAGAGTGACCTGGCACTCTCGATCCATGAACCGGAATGAGCATCCCTCATCGGTCCGGGCGATCGAACTCAAAACCTCAAGTGTCGGGCGGGTAAAAGTATCCGCCGACACCTGAAGGAAGTCGTGCCAACCCACGTTGTCGTACAACGTGAGTATCCCCTCAAGTACCCCCAGGCGTCCTAGGTCAGCGAGGTGTGCAAACCTGGAGGGTACGATCGAGCGCTGGGAGATACGGTCGAAGACGGCGCGGTGTGCATCGTCTCGGAACGTAATCCCGAGCGGCCCGACCAGTGGAGCCGGTGGTGGTGGCTGTGGATCGGCAGGGAGAGGCTGTGCGGGCTGTGGGTGCGCTGCAGGCTGTGCGGGGTGTGCGGAGCCTGCAGGCTGTGCGGGGTGTGTGGGAGAAGGTGGAGGAGAGTCCTCCACCAAGTGGGATGGGCCGGGCTCGTCCGACCGCTTCCGCTTGGCGGAAGCTCTCGTCGACCGCGGCCGTGTCCGGGGCGGCATATCGGCCCCGAGCGCGCGCCGAAAAGTGAAAAGTACGGCGTGTGCACAAAGAGTGGAAAGAGTATACCCAAACACGCCGCGAGTGCTAAGCAGTGGAAGTGTGCGAAGTCCGCGCCTCCACGAAATCCAAAACAGCCCGTAGAAGCTCCCCTGAGCTCCCCTAAGCTCCAAAAAGCAACCTGCGCATGGAAAAGCGATATCAGCGAGTAATAATCAAAATGTATGGAGCAATATGGGTATAACAGATAGATATGGGAATTGATTCGGGTTAGGGGTTCGATTAATACACGGATCCTCAAAAACTACGCAAAAAGAGAAGAAAATGGTGAGAACGAGCGAACCGGAGGTGATCGGAGACAAGGCCGCCGGCGGCGACTCGGGCGAGGCGTCGGCGGACTCGGCCGGCGGTGGCGGGGCGAGCGGCGGCGGGGCAGCGGCGGTCGGGCGAGTGAGGGTCGAGCGAGGGGGAATCGGGCGTGGGAGCTGAAGGGGCGCGGGCGAGAATTTGGGGGTTTTCGTTTTCGAATTCCGCGCCCCCCTTCAGCTTATATATAGAAAAGTTACGACTCGGCCGAGTGACGTGGTCACTCGGCCGAGCGAGGCAAATAAAAATTTCTCCCCGATATCGCTTCGGCCGAGTGGCTTTGCCAGACTCGGCCGAGTGGAGTAAGTCCATTCGGCCGAGTGACTCAAGCTACTCGGCATGACTCGTCCTAGGAGGGTATCCGTTTTACTCGGCCGAGTGAATATATATACTCGGCCGAGTAGCAGTTATAATGAAATGAGGAAAATAGACAGAGAGTTGGGTACAGCAGACTTCCCTCGTTCGTGAGCGGCTCGGCTGGACGAACTTCTGGACTCGGCCGAGTGACTAGTATACTCGGCTGAGTGAGCCTTGTATTCTGCTGTTTGTCTTCGTTTGGGCTCTAAACTCCGTCTTTCTTTCTCCAGTCGATTTCATGCTCCTCCTAAGCGTCGAACGCCTTCTTGGGGCGCTCCTCATCGTCTCGTTCATCCTCCTCATGATGATCTACCTATCTTCTCTCCTGTCAAGAAAAATAGGACCCGTTATCACAAAATTTTTGGTCGGATGACTCAAAACACTAAAAGTCTCAAAAACGAAAATAAAGAAAAAGTAAAAATGAAGCAAAAACCGTCGGGTTGCCTCCCGACAAGCGCTCGTTTTAGGTCGTGAGCTCGACCCCCTATAATTTTCAATCAATGCGGGATGTTTGGTGCATATGAGATGCACCCGTCAAACTTGCCGGGGAGCGCGCTTGGATTCGAACGTGGCGGCGTAGCATTCTCCCGCGGTGGTCTCCTATCTCGAATAGTGTTGGGGGGAGGCTCCCCCAAGCTAGCATTTGCCCCGGTCAACGGCTTAACCGGTGATGCCGATTTCCGTGCCGGCGGAGCTTTCTTTGGAGACTTTTATTTCGAGAGCTTGCAGAGCTCTCGAATCCTCGCGACATCAGCGTCGCCTTCATCTTCATCAGCGGAGAAGTCGGGGGAATCGTCTTCAATCTTTTCATCTTGGCCTAAATCCGGGCCTTCATCAAATTCTTCATCAAAAAGGGCACCAATTGAGTGAGGAATCGCCTCCTCTATCACCTCATCAAGGAGGTCCATGTAATCGAGTTCCTCGTGATAAGGCATATGCTTCATAGCCTTAGGAATGTGGAGCTCCACCTCAATGTTTCCGACGTTCAAGGTTAAGGTACCTTCGCGCACGTCGACGATGACTCCGGCGGTGGCGAGGAATGGGCGTCCAAGTATCAATGAGGTGTCTCCCTCCTCCTTAACGTCCATGATGACGAAGTCACATGGCAAGCATATTCCACCCGGGACTTGAAGTGGGATGTCTTCGGCAATCCCCACCGGCCTTGTTATCCGTCCATCGGTTAATTGGATGCGCATGTCGGTGGGTTTCAACTTTGTCCCGGTGTTAAGCTTTAAGAACATGGAGAGGGGCATGCGACTCACACTAGCCCCAAGATCGACCAACGCCTTTTGAAGAGGCACGCCGCCCAAGGTGCAAGGAATCCGAAAACTCCCCGGATCTTTGAATTTTGCCGGCTCCTCTCTCTTGGTGAACCAAGAGCCCTTCTCGGCTAGCATGATCTTCTCCTTCCTTTTCCTCCCCGAGATCAAGTCCTTCAAAAATTTAGCGTACGTGGGGATCTCGACGATGGCGTCAAGGAAGGGGATGTTAAGGCTAACTCCTCTTAGGTACTCGAGAAATTTTGCTAGCCTCTTTTCCATTTTCGCTCTAGCGAGCCTTTGGGGGAAAGGGACCGGTGGCATGAAGCGCCTCTCCTCAATTAATTGCTCCGCCCTAGATTTCTCCTTGTCTTGTGGCTCCTTCTCCTTTTCAACCTCGACTATCGGCTCAACCGGCTCCAAGCTTTCCTCCACGGCCTCCTCAATAGGAATCATGGCGGGGGTGGTGTCCTTCCCGCCTCTAGTAGTGACGGCAACCACGGCATTGATGTGGCCCGTGTTGCCCCGTGGGTTTTGCTCCGGTTGCGCCGGCAATCTTTGAGTGTTCCGATTGAGCAACGCCAATTGCTCCGATATTTGAGCCACTACGGTGTTAAGGGAGTCTTGCCCCGCCTTCAAAGTAGCATTCACCTTATTTTGCTCAACCATGAACGCCTCCACTCTAGTTTCGAAGTCGGATCGTTGTGGAGCTTGTGGAGGGTTTTGATTTTGATTCCTCCACCCTTGGTTGTATCCGGGAGGCCTATATGGTGGAACTTGTTGCTTCGGTTGAAAGTTTTGTTGTGGAGGCCCCCTCGGCGGATAGTATTGTTGTTGGGGTGGTGGTGGTCGAGCTTGTTGAGGTGGTGGTGGTGGCGGGTTCAAAGCTCCTTCATTGTTGGCGTAGGAGAATCCCGGATGATTTCTTGCGGCCGGATTGGACCAATAGCCTTGGTTCCCCGCAACATACTGTATTTGCTCCATGGATCCTTCTCCTTGCTCTCCTCCCGAGTACATGACTTGAGATTGGTCTTGCCAATCACACATTTGGTTGGTCGGCGCGGAGGTGGAAGGTGCTCCCTGGGGCTCAGTGATGAACTTCTCCAATCTCTCCACCACCTTGTGGAGAGAATCAAATTTGCTCGTGAGCTCCGCTACGGCCTTTGCCTCGTAGATGCTAGTTGGCTTTAAGGAGGACGTGGAGTGTCCTCTCTCATCGCCCCATTGTTGATTATTTGAGGCCATCTCCTCAATTAGGGCCGTAGCTTCCTCGGGAGTCTTTGACAAGATTGCACCATTCGCCGCGGCATCAATAATTTGTTTGGTCCCCGGTTGGAGACCGTTGTAGAAGCTATGAACTAGCTCCCAGTCCTCTGTACTGTGGTGCGGGCATTGGTGCTGCAAATCCTTAAATCGCTCCCAAGCTTCATAGAGCGTCTCCTGTGGTCCTTGCTTGAAGGACATGAGAGCGCTCCGGATCTTCACCGTCTTGGATGGCGGATAGAATTTGTCAATAAATGCGCTCGCCAACTCGTCCCAAGTAGTGAAGACTCCGTCAGCCTGCGTCCTCAACCAATAGAGTGCCTTGTCCTTAAGCGTGAAGGGGAAGAGACGCAGTCTGATAGCATCATTGGAGACCCCCGGCATCTGGAACGTGGCGCACTTTGACAAGAACAGTTGGATGTGGTAGTGGGGGTTCTCATGTGCGTTCCCATGAAATGGGTCTTGTTGCATCAAAACCACCAATCCAGTCTTTAGCTCGAAGTTCTTGTCAGCCGCCAACCCCGGCATGGCAATGGATGAGGTGGTAGAAGAAGTCTTAGGCCGAAGCCTATCGCGAATAGAGATTATCCTCGCCATCCTTGCCGCCAATTCTTCAGGAGTTTCCGGGTTGGTCATATAACGCCCTTCCGGATCTTGTCTCTTTTCCGCTCTAAGTCTCCGCGCGGTACGTTCGATCTCGGGATCAAATAGTAAGTCTTCCGGGTCCGCCGTAGATCTCGTGTTCATGCACAGAGGAAACAGAGTTTCAAAGAAATGATTAGTACCGTGGAAGGGTTAGACAAGAAATAAGAAATAGAAATAATGAAAATAAAAAAAAGGGAAAAAGAATAGCTAGGGTGAAAATGAATCAAACGCAATCGCCTCCCCGGCAACGGCGCCAAAAACTTGGTCACGCCCCGGATACACGTCCCGAGGCGACGGTTGTAGTTTTACCGCAAGCGCACGGTATGGTGGCGAGCGGGTATCGAACACAGGGAGGACGAATGACCGTGCTTGCTCCTGATCAACCTGGCTATTTAGGAACAGAGATAATTGCCTTGGGCGATCCTGTCACAATCGTCAGACAAATTTGCGAAATATCAAATCAAATAAAGAACGTCTAGGGAAAGGGGAATCCCCACTACTCACCGTATTTCATAAATGTGGTTCGCCGGTATCGAAATCGCTAGAATGAGAATTTGGATGAACTAGTTGCAACTAAATGTGGAACCAAGCTCACGCTCTCGCGCTGTTGCCGGTCGATAGCTATCCTAGGTTTGGGTCCAATCTCTTGCAAACCCTAGCCTAGGGAGGCTAGCATTAGGATCAACATCATCGTCCAATTGCGCACCGAGCCCAATCTCTTGCAAACTCGGTCCACAATCTAAATTAGGATAGTTCCTACCCGTCCAATCTCTTGCAAACGGGTATCGGCACGGAATTGCAACCGGAGGTCCTAGTATCGGTCCAATCCCTTGCAAACCGATACTTCGAAAATCCGACTCCAACCCAATTCGGATTTCTAGGGCTTCCTATCAAATTGGGATCCAATCTCTTGCAAATCCCAATTGATATGAATACCTAGCTATCCGTAGTAATTCGATCCCAATCTAATCCCTAATAACAATCCTAGCTCAATTTCTACCAATTCAACACAAATAGGAAATAGGGCTTGTAGGGTTCATCCCCACGCCCCGGGACGTGGAGACTACTCACAAATCATAGCAATAGCACAAAAATAATCAATGAAATAGGCAATGGAATTCATCACAACGATGATATAAACAATAAAAATAGAGTTTTTGGGGAAGAGAAATGCAAACCAATGTAGATCTTCAATTAATCCAACAAAAATCCAAGTTTTTCTCTTCTCCAATCACAATTAATAAAGCTAAAAAGTAGACTCAAAAAGCTGCAAAAAATCTGAGAGATAGCCCCAAAACTAGGGTAAAAACAGAGCTTAAATAGCCCCAAAAATCGTCTAAAAATCCTGACCAAAACGCCCCTGCACAGCCTGTTTTCCGCAAATTTCGCTACAGGCAGCGCATCGCACTCGGCCGAGTGACAAAAGTCGCTCGGCCGAGTGAAAACCCTGTCATTTTCCAGTAAGTCGTGGGCTTCAGGGGTCTTCAGTTCGGGGGCGGCTCGGCCGAGTGAGTTGTCGTCACTCGGCCGATGGCTTCACTTCACTCGGGCGGACGGGATTTACCACTCGGCCAAGTGGGTCTTCTGAAGCTCAGGTGGCCGGAAAACAGAAACTTCGATATTTTGAAGGGGCTTCGTCTGGGCGCCACTCGGGCGGACGTGGTATCGTCACTCGGCCGATGTGGTCTCCGTCGCTCGGCCGAGTACACATGGAAATCGTGTCTGAACGGGTCGGCCGAGCAGTGTCTCGCTGGTCGTCCGAGTGGCTCCTCCACTCGGCCGAGTGGGACACAAAAAATGCCCAATCTGATTGTTTTGGCCTCCTCGTCGCTCCTGCGACGTCCATTCTTCTTCCGCTCCTCTCCAACAGCAAAATACCCCTCGGGGAGGTCGTCGGTGGCCGTCTAGATTACGCGCATCTCGAGATCACTCCTAATCGCGCCAAATCACCTGAAATGCGACAAAAACAACAAAGCGTGAAAAGCATCGCAATATCGTCGATATATCGTGAAAAACATGATTTGGGCGATCAAAATGGCATGCAAACATGCGGGAAAAGGGTGTAAAATAAGGAGTGATCACTATACATGTGCATCACTTCTTGGCCCCCCTCTTTTTTGGCTGATCTTATGTTATTGTGACTTTCTCCTTCAAGGCCGATGGCTATCTTCTCACGTTCACCGTCAGATGATCAATTGTCTCCTGCGAGGTGGGAGGAAGGGTCTAGCTTTAGGAAATTGGGATGTCATGTTACCACGACAGGAAGGTATTTGTCCCATTGTAGTGGCACTAGGGCAGTACAGTCTACTGCTCACTGGCTAGGCTTCGAGGTTAGTTAGCCTTCTTTGATGGTCCAAGATGATCCGATTGAAAGGGTTAAGATTCATCGCCATGCCCGAGATGATCATACATAAAAGAGGAAGAGCAAAGAAGGAGAAGGGACAGCTAACCTACAGTTACACAAGAAGATTAGGATCTTGTGTTTTGTCGCGCTCCATCCTCCCAAGTACCCCAGGAATACAGATCTTTCCAAGATAAAGGAAGAATGGGGGAGTGACTTGGCTGCGGCATTTTATGTACCAAGCGTAAAAGTGTTAACAATAGATGGGCAGGTCACTGCAACGGATAGATTATACAGACAACAAAAGTACTGAAAAGTGAGTAAAGTAAATTGCTCCAACACAAACAGAAGTAAGTACTACAATCTCAGATAGGTACACATACAAGAGAACAGCTCCAACACAGGCTGAGAAACAACAACTAACTACACAAATCTACACAAGCAAAAGTATAGCTGACATACAAAAACCAAGAACTCCTAACATGGACATAAAGGGGGTACAAAAGTGAGCATCAGACTACACTACTCAACACTCCCGACCCTAGTGTCCATGATGCCGAAGGGTACAACTCACACCCAAGACTAACACAGAAAGCCCGACAGTGTGGTAACATCCTCTGGAAGCTTCGACTCCGGCTCCAACCCTCTCGCCAACGGTCCTGAACCTGGAAAGATGGCAGACACGTCACAACATGCCCAGTAGGAAACATAACAAGATAGGAAGTTTTATTTAAGGGTCATTGGTTGGCAGATTCTACATGGGATCAATTACAAAAGGAGCGACGAAAGTAAATAGATTAATTTATTTGTTTAGTTAGTCTTTTGCTTTCGAAACCGGGGTATCGAATGTAGCATAAGGAACTGGACATCACCCAGGTTGGGTGGAAGAATCATAACCCATCAATGGTACACGAGCACTGCAAGTAACGTGGCCTCTTGAACTCATCCGTTTCGGGAGTGAGATAAATAGAGGGAGATAGAAGGAGCCACTACTTATGGTGCATCATGAGTACATATATGAGCCTCTCTAACCCTGTCCACTCCCTGCTACTGACTGTCAGGAGTGCGAGTGAGACATCTCTAACGAGTCCAGTCCTTATGCCTATGCGACACTCAGGTTTCCCCCCAACCCCATCCCAGGGAGCTCACCCACCATAGGGTGGAACGAGACATCCTAGGGCATATATTTTAGTATATTAATTAGAGCTTCATTTCTTCATGGTATTTGTCATATAAACATAAGAGAAATGGAATTGCATTCATGGCAATTGAAACATACTGTCACGCCCCGCTTCCCTAAAATGGAGGCGAGACGGGAGAAGGTCCACACAGACGTGGAGCTGTGAAGCTACACGAAGCATCAAATCTGAATATATGCAGGTCCATGTGAATGCAAACGGAACAACAACAACAATAATAATATGGTAAGGGAGACTGATAAAAGTTAACCAATCTCAGAATTCGTCCACAATAATATTCAACATCACAGAAAAGCCACCAGGCTAAAGAAAGAGTCTAGGTCCAAACATGGCCAACAAAAGCCAACACGAACAAAGTATTGGTGCTATGCACAAACAACAAAAGCCGTCTAAACAACAACACAAACAGTCTCTACGACTGATCGCCCGTGTCCTCAAACTCCTCGATGAACGTGGGCTCTGACTCAGCGTCAGCGAACACCACGTCCTTAGCAGCAACCTCAGGATCAGGATCTAACATGTGTCACCCAAAAGAGTAAAGGGCACATGTCAGCAAGTCTAAAAGACTTGGGCAAGGAAACTGAAAGGAAGGTAAACTAACAACCTAGCAGTTATAGTATGATGCATAACATGGCAAGTATAGGATGGATGACAAGTTGTACAAGTATAAACACGGACGAGTACAAGTCAAGTAATCACGTCAAGTAAACACGTCAAGTAAACACGTCGTGCACAGATATTACGTCTTCTGGCTAGAGTGGCGGATCAAGCCAACTCGTAAACTCAGGTGATCGCTTATCCCTACCCCTCCACGTGTATCGAGCCAGGGCCTTACCCCCGAACACGTAATACTCGCTTCTGGATCACGAGCCAGGAAGTGTATTTGGCATAGGGTTGTGCCCGCCAAAAGCAGGTGCCTAACCGGATCAAGTAGTACAAGTAATGTAGTGTGTGCTACGAATGCAACATTCAACATAATAATTTGCGTACAGTTAATTGAATTTAAACATGGCAGTTAAGATGCATGGGTGACAAGAAGCGCAAATAATTAAAGTAGTCGGATCTAGTTTCGTTGTCAAACTAGATCCTGAGATTTACGCCTAGGCAAGTATCATATCATCGCTTAGTCTCTTTTACGCCTACAACAAGCAAATGGCCTAAGGCATGGCCTAAAACCCTAAGTGGAAAGTTTCACTTGCCTGGCACCAAGGATGAAAATCAACGAGGCACGTCACAAAAATGTTAACTACGGAGATGAGATCGCTGCCATGGCAAAACAACATCAGCACAATATCCAATCGATATTATTAGGGTTTAACAAAATCACCATGTGGGTTATGAGAATATTAAAGGGTTTATTTACTACCGTATTGTAGTGGAAGAACGATGCCGAGCAAGCACGGCAACGGAAGAACGATCCGGAGAACTAGGGCTCAGATCTGGAAATGGGGAAAAATTCTGGAGAAATTGGGATTTTGGGGGTGTTTTGGGGTTGGCCGGCGGCCTAAGGGAGGTGGCCGGTGCAAATGAGGGTGAGAGGGGGCTCCGGGGATGAAGGAATGGCTTGGGGAGTGTTGGGGAAGATCAGAGCTCTAAGGGGAAAGGAAATAGCCAAGAGAAGTGAAAGAAAGAAAGAGAAACGATCGGTTGTTTAAATAGAAAATCGTGTGGCGGCTGGGCAAACCCTAGGTTTACAGGGTCAATTAGTCGGTCAAAGAAGAGTGGTTGACCGACTAGTTCGAGAACTAGTCGGTCGGTCGACCAACTGTGAACGACTAAGAGCAAACAGTAACTCGGCATCAAAAATGGTCAATGAATTAGTCGGTTAAAGAACAATGGCTGACCGACTAGTTTGCAACCTAGTCGGTCGAAAAACGTTCTTAGACCGACTAAGATAAACATTAACTCCTGTATAATTGATTTAATGAACTAGTCGGTCCCAGAAGAGTTCCTGACCGACTAGATTGGAATCTAGTCGGTTGGTACCCCTTCTTGAACCAACTAAAGTGCACTAAAAGTCTCGAATCGAAGCGCGAAGCTCCAGGAAGATTCCTACGGCTTCTAAGATCAACCTATCTCTAAGATATGAGCGATTTGAAGCTCGTCACGAATGACTTACTCCAAACCCAACGATCTAAGGAAGAAGCTAAAGAATCACAACGAAATGAACGAAAACGAAAGCTACAGAGACAGAAAATCACACATAAGGAGAAAATCCACCAAAACATATATATAATATAGATAATCCAAATACATGAAAAACCAGTCGTTACATCCTCCCCAACTTAAGAAAAATTCCGTCCTCGGAATTTCCCAACACTCACGTGTCCGGAAACAAAAGTGGGTAGCGCTCTCGCATCTCATCCTCTCTCTCCCAAGTAGACTCTCCTGGCGAGCCGTGTCGCCACATCACCCTCACAAGATTAACAACCTTTTTTCGGAGTGACTTCTGACGCCTGTCTAAAATCAGCACTGGCTGCTGGTCATACGTCAAATCTGGGCGAATGGTGATCTCCGAGAAATCCACAGCATGAGATGGATCGCTAATGTACCGACGAAGCTGCGACACATGGAAAACATTGTGAACTCCTTCCAAAGATGGCGGCAAGGCTAAGCGATAGGCTACCTCGTCAACTCTCTCCAGAATGTCAAACGGTCCAATGTATCGCGGGCTCAACTTCCCCCGTTTCCCAAAGTGAATCACACCACGATTCGGGGAAATCTTCAGGAACACATGGTCGCCTGGCTGAAACTCCAAAGGACGGCGTTTAGCATCCGCCCAATGCTTAAAACGGTCCTGAGCAATCCTCAGCCTCTCCCGAATGTTCCTGACAACATCCACAGCATCCACAATCATCTAAGGTCCCAACAGTTCCCGGTCACCAATGTCGTCCCAACTCAATGGCGAACGACATTTCCTCCCATACAACGCGACAAAAGGCGCCATGCCAATGCTCGCCTGGAAGCTGTTGTTGTAAGAGAACTCCACCAGATGTAGATGGTCCTCCCACGAACTCTTGAAATCCAACATGCACGCCCTCAGCATGTCCTCCAAGATCTGAATCATCCTCTCGGACTGGCCGTCTGTCTGCGGATGGTACGCCGTGCTGAAACTCAGACTCTTACCCAAACTCTTCTACAAACTCTGCCAGAACTGAGATGTGAACCTCGTGTCTCTGTCCGACACGATACTCACGGGGACTCCGTGAAGTCGTACGATCTCCTGCACGATCCACGTTACATCACTATCTATCTAGGAAAAGGAAATAGAAACGGAGAGTAAAAGAATTTACCTCCATGTATCTCCTCGCTAGCGCCTCAGTGGACTGTCCTACTCGGAATGGAATAAAGTGCACGGATTTGGTCAATCGATCTATGATCACCCAAATCGTGTCATTCTGCTTCAGACTCCGAGGCAGTCCAGTCATAAAGTCCATAGTGATGTGTTGCCACTTCCACTCCGGAATCGGCAGCGGTTGTAGCAACCCTGTCGTACGCTGATGCTCCGCCTTTACCTGCTGGCAAACCAGACACTTGGCTACACTCCGAGCCACACTTCTCTTCATGCCATGCCACCAAAAGTTCAGACGAAGATCCTTGTACATCTTGGTGCCACCAGGATGTACAGAATACGACAAACTGTGTGCCTCAACCAGCAACTCCTCTCTAATGTCCCCAGCTGGCACACACAACCTAGCTCCATACCTCAGCGAGCCATCCTCATGAATCAAAAAGTCAGTCCGCAGACCAGCTTCTACCTGCTCCCGAATCTTCACCAGCTTCGGATCACCAGCCTGGCCATCCTTGATCCGATCCACGATCGTCGACTGTATCTGCATACACATCAACGGAGAAGCCTCCACAGGAAGAACAATCTCAATTCCAGACTCGCAAAAGTCCTGCTGCAGTCTCCACTGCGAAGTCAACATCATCACCGCTGGATGCCTACTCAGCGCATCCGAAACCACATTCACTTTGCCAGGGTGATACTGCAAATCAATCTCATAATCCGCCATGAGCTCCAACCATCAACGCTGTCGCATGTTGAGCTCCTTCTGAGTAAAAATATACTTCAAGCTTTTGTGATCGGTGAAGATCTTCACTTTCTCACTCAGCAGGAAGTGCCTCCAAATCTTGAGCGCAAACACGACAGCAGCCAACTCCAAGTCGTGCGTCGGGTAGTTCTTCTCATGTGTCTTGAGCTGACGTGAAGCATACTGTAACGACCGGTGTTTGTAATAAATATTTTATATGAATAATATTGAATTTCCCTTCCTTGTATGTTTTCTCAATTGAATCCTCATTTTAGCTTATATAACGCTGTAATTCTAGAGTTAGAACGATCCTAGAAGCCATAGAATCTTTCCCGAAGCTTCGTGCTTCGTTTCGGCACTTCTGGTGCATCTTGGTTCACGAAGGAGAACCAACCGACTAGAATGAGATCTAGTCGGGCGGCAATCCTTCATGGACCGACTAGTTCAACGTATTAAAAATAGTAGAGTTACTATTTGTCGTTAGTCGGTCTAAGTTCAACCTTCGACCGACTTGTTCTCAAACTAGTCGGTCAAGCATTGTACTCAGACCGACTAATTCTGAGTTTCACTGAACAGTAGAGTTACTGTTTGTCGTTAGTCGGTCTAAGTTCAACCTTCGACCGACTAGTTCTCAAACTAGTCGGTCAAGCATTGTACTCAGACCGACTAATTCTGAGTTTCACTGAACAGTAGAGTTACTGTTTGTCGTTAGTCGGTCTAAGAACGATTTCCAACCGACTAGGTTGCAAACTAGTCGGTCAGCTGTTGTTCTTCAACCGACAAATTCTTGTACAGTCTTTTCTACAGTAGTTACTGTATATTTTTAGTCGGTTAAGAGTTGCTCTTCAACCGACTAGTTCTAATTCTCTTCTTGTACCTTTTGGTTGCATTTTAGTCGGTCAACGTTGGTCGACCGACCGACTAGTTCTTAAACTAGTCGGTCACCAGTTGTGCTTTGACCGACTAATTTAGTTGACCTGTACCAAAACCTATTCTCGGTTTGCCATTTAGTCAGTCTACGTTAGACGACTAACTGACTAGTTCTTAAACTAGTCGGTCAACCACTCTTCTTTGACCGACTAGTTGACCCCGAAACCCTAGATCTATTTTCCAGCCGCCATTTTATTTTTATTTAATCTGTCGATTCCTTCATTCTTCATTCATTCTTTCTGAGCCAAGATCATTCACAAATCATCCCTAATCTTCCCCAAAACATTTCTTTCATCCTCGGAGGTTATTTCTCGCCGTATCTTCCGCCGGATACCGATCTAGGTCACCGAGATCTCGTTTTTCGGCCGTAGCTTCCCGGGATTGTTCTTCGTCGCCAAAACATGATCTGTTTTGGTGTCTTCCATCTGCTACTCTACGGTTAGTAATCCTAATCTCGTAACCTCTATTAACCCACACCGTAAACTTGAAACCCTAAATTAAAAATGGATTATTAGACATTGGATTTCAATGCAAAACGATTTAGAACTTCCGTCTAATCTTTATTTTGCCATAAACAGCGAATTCATCTACCGTAGGACATCGTTCTCGTTACTCACGTCGATCAACAATCCGGTACCAGGCAAGTGAAACTTGCCAACACTTCTTTAGGCCATGTTTTTAGGCCAATTCTTGTACTAGCGTGAAAGAGACTAGATCGTGAAATGATAGCGATCTAGGCGCAACTTTGGGATCTAGCTTGACAACGAAGCTAGATCCGACACCTTGCCATATCATTCATGCATAGATATCTGCCATGTTTAAATTCCTTAACTGTACGTATTTGAATTGTTAACTGCCATGCATTGCATCTTACATGTCATCCTATTTAAACTTGCATCGTAGCACACGCTACACTACATGTACCAAATCTGTGTTTCCATGTTACCGGCTAGGCACCCATTATGCGGGCATAACCCTACGTCATCCGTGTTAAAAACACTTCCTGGCTCGTGATCCAGAAGCGATCATTCCGTGTTCGGGGGTAATGCCCTGGCTCGACACACGTGGAGGGGTAGGGATAAACGATCACTTGAGCGTAAGAGTTGGCCCGTACATCCACTCTAGCCAAAGGGCGGAATCTCTGTGCACGACGTGATTACAATTTCAGTACTTGTCTTTTACATGTTTACTTTCCATGCCATGTCATTTGTCATTTTATATCCATTTCATACCTTACTTTAGAACTGTTAGGTTTCTTTACTTTTATAGTTTCCTTGCACAAGTCTTTTAGACTTGCTGACATGTGCCCCTTCTCTTTGGGTGACGCATGTTAGTTGCTGAGCTAGAGACAGTTGCGGAGGGTGACGAGTACGTGGAGTTCGTGCCCGAACCTGTTGGTGACGTGGAGTACGAGGACACCGGTGATCGATCTTAGAGATCTTCCGTACTTTTCTTTTGTTAGATGTGGTTGTCGGTGAGTAGCACCGTTTTGTTAGATTCTGTTGGCCATGCTAGGCCTTTTGCTTTTGACTCTTTTGTTGCCTGGTGGCATTTCTGGTTGTTGGACTTTTTGTTGGACTATGAGTTGGAATAATGTTATATTATTGTCTCTTTTGCTATTATTATTATTGTTGTTCTGAGTCACATTACAGGGACCTGCTACTTCTTTTTATTTGACGCTTATCGGTCTTGCGGCTTTGCAGCTTCAAGTCCGTGCGGACCTTCTCTCGCTTCGCCTCCATGTTTTTGGGAAGCGGGGCGTGACAGGTTTCTTTTGGTGGCCCATGCAGGTCCATTTTTTTGTAACTGTGACTTAATCGGAATGAAAATAAGAAGCAAGTCCAATAAATAAATTCAACACCATGTCATAAGCAAAGAGTCTGATCTGTTCCGTTTTCCTGTGTCAATAGATGGCTGGGAGACGGAATACCCGTGTTGGTGGTGGTGTGCCCCCTCGTGACCAGGAGCTGGACCGCGAGCCCACCATCGGGGAGATGATGAGGATAATGCATCAGATGATGCAGGTGCAGCAAGGAATTTTGCAGACTTTCCGGAATTTTCCGCCTGCTCGTGCAGAACCGGTTGTTCAGGCTGCCCCTCGCTTCGAGCCCGGAGCGAAGCAATTTCGGGAGCTGGGTCCCGCTTACTTTGACGGAACTGAAGGACCCCTGGCTGCAGATGAATGGACCAGGAACATGGAAGACAATTTGAAGATGTCGAAGGTCGACCCGACTGGATGGGTTGATCTTACGAAGCGGCAGCTGAAGGACAACGCGCGGAACTGGTGGGATGCCGAGGAGGAGTTGCTGAAGGAGCCCATTATTTGGGCTACCTTCAAGTCCATGTTTGATGAGGAATATTTTCCTAAGGCCGCTAGGAGGGAAATGGCTCATCGCTTCATTGATTTGAAGCAAAGGAATTTGACGGTGGACCAGTACCACCAGGAATTTACGAGGCTGAGTCGTTTTGCACCGAAGATGGTGCAGGATGCTGAGGAGAGAGCCCAGAGGTTTCTGCAGGGGCTTTCGTTGGATCTGCAGAGTTATGTCACTTCTTTTGATGCGGAGACTTACCAGAAGGTTCTGATTGCGGCCAAGAGACAGGAGAGGATTGTGAATCAGAAGAGGGGACAGTTTTCTGGCACTGGGAAGAGGCCTATGGAGCAGGCCAGGGCAGTGGTGAGACCGGGGCACGGGCCCAACCAGCATGTGCAGTTCAAGAGGCCTGGAGGACCTCCTACCTTGAAGACTTGCAATTTCTGTGGCAAGACGGGGCATGTCAAGGAGCAGTGCCGGAAGATGCTGGGGCAGTGTTTGGTTTGCGGTGATCCTGCGCATACCATGAAAGACTGTTCGAAGTCGAAGCAGCCGTGGAGGGCACCTGTTGCAGCTCAGCCGTTGCAGCAGAGGGCACCTGTTCCTGCTGGTCGTGGAGCGCCTCTCGTTCCACAGAGGCAGGCTTTTCAGCAGGTTGTCCAGCCGAGGCGACAGGTGTTCCTGATGACTACTGCTGAGACCGAGACGCTGGATGAGGTTATTGCAGATAACTTTCTATCTAGCTGTTTCTTTCTTAGTCAGTTTGGTTGTTAGATATGATTAGTGTTTGCATATGTTTGATTGCTAGAATAGAATTTGATTGTTAGACTATCTGTTAGGTGTGATTCTGGTCTGTGCTTTTCCTGCACGAGTTCTCTTTGACTCTGGTGCATCCATGTGCATCATTTCTCGGAGTTTCGTGGAGAGGCATTCCTTGTCGACTTCCTCTCTTCCCCAGAGTTGGAACATCGTCACAGGAAATGGTGTGATTTCGGTGCATCGTGGGTGCAATTCTTGCCCGTTGGTGGTCTGTGGACACGAGTTGTATGCTGACTTTATTGTCCACGACATCATCAACTATGATGCAGTGCTTGGGATGGATTGGCTTGCGAGCTTCTATGCTACGATCGACTGCCGGAGGAAGAAGGTGGTGTTCGAGATTCCCGGACATCCAGTGTTTGAGTTCAACCGTGGTAGCAGTTCGCTTGGTCCGGTCAGGTTTCGGGCCAAGCCGGTGGAGGCTGTGGCTATGCTGATGGAGCAGGGTAGGCCTAATGTGGTGCGTGAATTCGATGACGTCTTCCCTGAGGAGATGTCTGGTCTGTCGCCCGATCGATCTCTGGAGTTTTCGATTGACCTGATTCTGGGAGCGCAGCCCATTTCAAAGGCACCTTATCGTATGGCTCCGGCGGAATTGGAGGAGTTGCGGAAGCAGCTGGATGAACTCTTGCAGAAGGGTTACATACATCCCAGTGTGTCTCCGTGGGGAGCATCGGTCCTGCTGGTGAAGAAGAAGGACGGTTCGCGTCGCATGTGTGGATTATCGAGGGCTGAATGCGGTAACTGTGAAGAATAAGTACCCATTGCCACGGATTGATGATATTTTTGATCAGCTGGGAGGATCGAGGGTATTCTCCAAAATGGACCTGAGGAGTGGATATCACCAGCTGAAGGTGAGGAAAGAGGATGTTCCGAAGACGGCGTTCTGGACGAAGTATGGTCACTACGAGTTCGTGGTCATGCCTTTTGGTGTGACCAACGTGCCCGCAGTATTTATGAACCTGATGAACTTGATCTTCTATGACTATTTAGATAAGTTTGTCGTTATCTTCATTGACGATATTCTGATCTATTCTAAGTCAGAGGAGGAGCATGCGTCGCACTTGAGGACGATATTGGAGATTCTGAGGAGGCATCGGTTGTATGCCAAGTATTCGAAGTGCGAGTTCTGGCTGGATAGAGTGGATTTTCTGGGGCATGTGGTGACTCGTGATGGGATTTCGGTGGATCCTGAAAAGATTCGGGCTATCAGAGAATGGCCTATTCGGCAGTCAGCGTCTGAGATCCGGAGTTTCCTTGGACTTGCAGGTTATTACCGGCGATTCATCAAGGATTTCTCCCGTATTGCCGAGCCGATGACCAGGTTGACGCGGAAGGATGTATCTTTTGATTGGTCCGTTGGATGTGAGGAATATTTTGGTGTCCTGAAGGAGCGGTTGACGTCTGCCCCTGTTCTTGCTGTGCCCGATCGGAGTGGAGGATTCGAGATCTTTTGCGATGCTTCTGGCAAAGGTCTTGGATGTGTGTTGCATCAGCATGGGCACATGGTCGTGTATGCTTCTCGTCAGCTTAAGGCTCATGAGAAGAATTACCCGACGCACGATTTGGAGTTGGCTGCTGTCGTGTTTGCGTTGAAAATTTGGAGGCACTTCCTACTGAGTGAGAAAGTGAAGATTTTCACCGATCACAAAAGCTTGAACTACATTTTCACGCAGAAGGAGCTCAACATGCGACAGCGTCGGTGGTTGGAGCTCATGGCAGACTATGAGATCGAGTTGCAGTATCACCCGGGTAAAGTGAATGTGGTTCCTGATGCGTTGAGTAGGCTTCCGGCGGTGATGTTGTTGACTTCGCAGTGGAGATTACAGCAGGATTTCTGCGAGTCTGGAGTTGAGGTGGTTCTGCCTGGAGAGACTTCTTCGTTGATGTGTATGCAAATACAGTCGACGATCGTAGATCGGATCAAGGCTGGGCAGAGTGGTGACCCGAAGTTGGTAAAGATTCGAGAGATGGTGGAAGCAGGTCTGCGGATTGATTTCGTGATTCACGAGGATGGCTCGCTGAGGTTTGGAGCCAGGTTGTGTGTGCCTGCGGGAGATATCAGAGAGGAGCTGTTGGTAGAGGCACACAGTTCGCCGTATTCTGTGCATCCTGGTGGGACCAAGATGTACAAGGATCTTCATTTGAATTTCTGGTGGCATGGGACGAAGAGGAGTGTGGCTCGGAGTGTGGCCAAGTGTTTGGTTTGCCAACAGGTGAAAGCGGAGCATCAGCGTACGGCGGGGTTGTTACAACCGCTTCCGATTCCGGAGTGGAAGTGGCAACACATCACTATGGACTTCGTGACTGGACTACCTCGGAGTCCGAAGCAGAATGACGTGATTTGGGTGATCGTAGACCGATTGACCAAATCCACACACTTTATTCCGTTCCGAGTAGGACAGTCCACTGAGGCGCTGGCGAGGAGATATATGGAGGTAAACTCTTTTACTTTCCATTTTCATTCCCTTTCCCTGGAATAGTTAGTGATGTAACGTGTTTCGTGCAGGAGATCGTTCGACTGCACGGAGTCCCTGTGAGTATCGTGTCGGACAGAGACACGAGATTCACGTCTCAGTTCTGGCAGAGTCTGCAGAAGATTTTGGGTACGAGTCTGAGTTTCAGCACGGCGTACCATCCGCAGACGGATGGCCAGTCTGAGAGGACGATTCAGATCTTGGAGGACATGTTGAGGGCGTGTATGTTGGATTTTAAGGGTTCGTGGGAGGACCATCTACACCTGGTGGAGTTCTCTTATAATAACAGCTTCCAGGCGAGTATTGGCATGTCACCATTCGCTACGCTTTACGGAAGGAAATGTCGATCGCCACTGAGTTGGGATGACGTTGGAGATCGGGAGCTGTTGGGGCCTGAGATGATCGTGGAGGCTGTGGATGTTGTCAGAAACATTCGGGAGCGGCTGAGGATTGCCCAGGATCGGTTTAAGCATTGGGCTGATGCTAAATGGCGTCCGTTGGAGTTTCAGCCTGGTGACCACGTGTTTCTGAAGATTTCCCCGAATCGAGGAGTGATTCGCTTTGGGAAGCGCGGGAAGCTGAGCCCGAGATACATTGGACCGTTTGACGTCCTGGAGAGGGTTGGCGAGGTAGCCTACCGCTTAGCCTTGCCGCCATCTTTGGTTGGAGTTCACGACGTCTTCCATGTGTCGCAGCTTCGTCGTTATGTTAGCGATCCGTCTCACGATGTGGATTTCTCGGAGATCACCGTTCGCCCTGATCTGACGTATGACCAGCTACCAGTTCAGATTTTGGATAGGCATCAGAAGTCACTTCGGAACAAGACCGTAAATCTTGTGAGGGTGATGTGGCGACACGGCTCGACAGGAGAGTCTACTTGGGAGACTGAAGATGAGATGCGTGAGCGCTACCCACTTTTGTTCCCTGACACGTGAGTGTTAGGAAATTCCGAGGGCGGAATTTTTCTTAAGGTGGGGAGGATGTAACGACCGGTGTTTGTAATAAATATTTTATATGAATAATATTGAATTTCCCTTCCTTGTATGTTTTCTCGATTGAATCCTCATTTTAGCTTATATAACGCCGTAATTCTAGAGTTAGAACGATCCTAGAAGCCATAGAATCTTTCCCGAAGCTTCGCGCTTCGTTTCGGCACTTCTGGTGCATCTTAGTTGGTTCACGAAGGAGAACCAACTGACTAGAATGAGATCTAGTCGGTCGGCAATCCTTCATGGACCGACTAGTTCAACGTATTAAAAATAGTAGAGTTACTGTTTGTCGTTAGTCGGTCTAAGTTCAACCTTCGACCGACTAGTTCTCAAACTAGTCGGTCAAGCATTGTACTCAGACCGACTAATTCTGAGTTTCACTGAACAGTAGAGTTACTGTTTGTCGTTAGTCGGTCTAAGTTCAACCTTCGACCGACTAGTTCTCAAACTAGTCGGTCAAGCATTGTACTCAGACCGACTAATTCTGAGTTTCACTGAACAGTAGAGTTACTGTTTGTCGTTAGTCGGTCTAAGAACGATTTCCAACCGACTAGGTTGCAAACTAGTCGGTCAGCTGTTGTTCTTCAACCGACTAATTCTTGTACAGTCTTTTCTACAGTAGTTACTGTATATTTTTAGTCGGTTAAGAGTTGCTCTCCAACCGACTAGTTCTAATTCTCTTCTTGTACCCTTTGGTTGCATTTTAGTCGGTCAACGTTGGTCGACCGACCGACTAGTTCTTAAACTAGTCGGTCACCAGTTGTGCTTTGACCGACTAATTTAGTTGACCTGTACCAAAACCTATTCTCGGTTTGCCATTTAGTCAGTCTACGTTAGACGACCGACCGACTAGTTCTTAAACTAGTCGGTCAACCACTCTTCTTTGACCGACTAGTTGACCCCGAAACCCTAGATCTATTTTCCAGCCGCCATTTTATTTTTATTTAATCCGTCGATTCCTTCATTCTTCATTCATTCTTTCTGAGCCAAGATCATTCACAAATCATCCCTAATCTTCCCCAAAACATTTCTTTCATCCTCGGAGGTTATTTCTCACAGTATCTTGCGCCGGATACCGATCTTGGTCGCCGAGATCTCGTTTTTCGGCCGTAGCTTCCCGGGATTGTTCTTCGTCGCCAAAACATGATCTGTTTTGGTGTCTTCCATCTGCTACTCTACGGTTAGTAATCCTAATCTCGTAACCTCTATTAACCCACACCGTAAACTAGAAACCCTAAATTAAAAATGGATTATTAGACATTGGATTTCAATGCAAAACGATTTAGAACTTCCGTCTAATCTTTATTTTGCCATAAACAGCAAATTCATCTACCGTAGGACATCGTTCTCATTACTCACGTCGATCAACAATCCGGTACCAGGCAAGTGAAACTTGCCAACACTTCTTTAGGCCATGTTTTTAGGCCAATTCTTGTACTAGCGTGAAAGAGACTAGATCGTGAAATGATAGCGATCTAGGCACAACTTTGGGATCTAGCTTGACAACGAGGCTAGATCCGACACTTTGCCATATCATTCATGCATAGAAATCTGACATGTTTAAATTCCTTAACTGTACGCATTTGAATTGTTAACTGCCATGCATTGCATCTTACATGTCATCCTAGTTAAACTTGCATCGTAGCACATGCTACA
Source organism: Scilla litardierei (assembly GCA_030789695.1). Lineage (NCBI taxonomy): Eukaryota > Viridiplantae > Streptophyta > Magnoliopsida > Asparagales > Asparagaceae > Scilla > Scilla litardierei. The sequence continues at coordinate 103,861,599 of CM061132.1, forward strand.
CTACATGTACCAAATCCGTGTTTCCGTGTTACCGGCTAGGCACCCGTTATGCGGGCATAACCCTACGCCATCCGTGTTAAAAACACTTCCTGGCTCGTGATCCAGAAGCGAGCATTCCGTGTTCGGGGGTAATGCCCTGGCTCGACACACGTGGAGGGGTAGGGATAAACGATCACTTGAGCGTAAGAGTTGGCCCGTACAGCCACTCTAGCCAAAGGGCGGAATCTCTGTGCACGACGTGATTACAATTCCAGTACTTGTCTTTTACTTGTTTACTTGCCATGCCATGTCATTTGTCATTTTATATCCATTTCATACCTTACTTTAGAACTGTTAGGTTGCTTTACTTTTATAGTTTCCTTGCACAAGTCTTTTAGACTTGCTGACATGTTCCCCTTCTCTTTGGGTGACGCATGTTAGTTGCTGAGCCAGAGACAGTTGCGGAGGGTGACGAGTACGTGGAGTTCGTGCCCGAACCTGTTGGTGACGTGGAGTACGAGGACACCGGTAATCAATCTTAGAGATCTTCCGTACTTTTCTTTTGTTAGCTGTGGTTGTCGGTGAGTAGCACCGTTTTGTTAGATTCTGTTGGCCATGCTAGGCCTTTTGCTTTTGACTCTTTTGTTGCCTGGTGGCATTTCTGGTTGTTGGACTTTTTGTTGGACTATGAGTTGGAATAATGTTATATTATTGTCTCTTTTGCTATTATTATTATTGTTGTTCTGAGTCACATTACAGGGACCTGCTACTTCGTTTTATTTGACTCTTATCGGTCTTGCGGCTTTGCAGCCTCAAGTCCGTGCGGACCTTCTCACGCTTCGTCTCCATGTTTTTGGGAAGCGGGGCGTGACACATACGCCACAACATGCCCGTGCTGATGCAACACACAACCGAGACCCTTGCCAGAAGCATCGCAAAAGATCTCAAATCCTCCACTGCGATCAGGCACAACAAGAACAGGGGCAGTCGTCAATCTCTCCCTCAGAACACCAAGGGCATTCTCACAATCACCCGACCAAACAAAGGGTACATCCTTCCGCGTCAATCTGGTCATCGGTTCAGCAATACGGGAAAAGTCCTTAATGAAGCGCCGATAGTAACCGGAAGCTCAAGGAATCTCCGGATCTCAGATACTGACTGCGGAACAGGCCACTCTCTGATGGCCCTGATCTTCTCGGGATCCACTGAAATACCATCTCCAGATACCACATGCCCGAGAAAAGCAACTCTGTCCAGCCAAAACTCGCACTTCGAAAACTTAGCATACAAATGATGCTTCCTCAAAAACTCCAACACTGTCCTCAAGTGCGAGGCATGCTCTTCCTCTGACTTTGAATAGATCAGTATGTCGTCATCGAAGTCCCGCACTACCACTGGCCTCTCCAGCTCCATCTTCACAGCCACAAACTCCACCGGTCTGGCCCGAAATCTGACAGGGCCAAGCGAACTGTTACCCCGGCTGAACTCAAATACTGGATGCCCGGGAATCTCGAACACCGCCTTCTTCCTCCGACAGTCGATCGTAGCATAGAAGCTCGCAAGCCAATCCATCCCAAGGACCGCATCATAGTTGATGATGTCGTGGACAATAAAATCAGCGTAAAGTTCATGTCCACAGACCACCAACGAGCAGGAATTGCAACCACGATGCACCGAAACCACGCCATTCCCTGTAAAGATATTCCAACTCTTGGAAAGAGGGGACGTCGCCAAGGAATGCTTTTCCACGAAGCGCCGCGCCAAAATGCACATTGATGCACCTGAGTCAAAGAGGACTCGTGCAGGAAATGTGCACACCAGAATCACACCTACAACCAATCTAACAATCAAGCCCTATTCTAGCAAACAATCATGTAAAAGCAAACAACATAATCTGACAAACAAAACTAACTAAGAAAGGAACAGCTAGATTGAGGATTACCTGCGATAACCTTATCCACAGCCATGCTCTCCACCTCAGACATCAGAAAAGCCTGCCGCCTTGGCTGAAAAGCCTGCTGAAAGGCCTGCCTTTGCAGAACCAGAGCTGCTCCACGCCCAGCAGGAACAGCCGCTCTCTGCTGCAACTGCTGTGCTGCAACAGGTGCTCTCCAAGGCTGCTTTGACTTCGAGCAGTCCTTCATGGTATGGGTAGGATCTCCACAGACAATACACTGGCCCAGGAATCTCCTACACTGTTCCTTGATATGCCCGGTCTTGTCGCAGAAATGGCAAGTCTTCTGAATAGGCCCTCCTGGCCTCTTGAACTGCACAGGCTGATTAGGCTTGAAACCAGGCCTAACCACCGCTCTGGCCTGCTCCATAGGCCTCTTCCCAGCCCGAGCAACATGTCCTCTCCGCTGGTTCACAATCAGCTCATGTCTCTGTGCCGCTATCAGAACCTTCTGATAGGACTCCAGATCAGAGAAAGACACAAAACTCTGAAGCTCCAAAGCAAGCCCCTGCAGGAACCTCTGAGCCCTCTCATCAGCATCCTGCACCATCTTCGGTACGAACCGACTCAGCCTGGTGAACTCCTGGTGGTACTGATCCACCGACGAGCTCCACTGCTTCAAATCAATGAAGCGCTGCAACATCTCTCTCCGGGAAGCCTTCAGAAAATATTCCTCATCGAAACTGGACTTGAAGGTAGCCCAAGATATCGGCTCCTCCAACAGCTCCTCCTCAGCATCCCACCAATTCCGGGCATTATCCTTAAGCTGCCTCTTGGCCAAGTCAACCCATCCAACCTCGTTGACCTTGGACATCTTCAAATTGTCCTCGATATTCCTGACCCACTCGTCAGCAGCTAGAGGACCTTCAGTACCATCAAAATATGCAGGACCCAGCTCCCGAAACTGCTTCACTCCTGGCTCAGAACGAGGGACCTCCGGAACTGCCTGAGCAGCTCGAACAACTGGAGCATTCTGGACTTGCAGAAGCACGCCTTACTGCACTTGCATCATCTGAAGCATCATCCGCATCATCTCCCCATTGGTGGGCTCCCTATCAGGCTCCTCGTCATGAGGGGGCGCACCACCACCAGCTCGGGTATTTCGCCTTCCTACCATCTAATGACACAGAAAACGAAACAATTAGACTCATAGCCTATGACTCGGATGTCGAATTTTTATTTGTGGATAATCAAATATTATTATCGTTATTCCGTTAGTTGCAGTTACACATTGGACCTGCATGGGCCACCAACAAAACCTGTCACCCCCCGCTTCCCTAAAATGGAGGCGAGACGGGAGAAGGTCTGCACAGTGACGTGCGTTTATATTTCATATATTCACGCACGTTTTCTTTTGTGTTTCTCCGTGTTTTCCGCCGTCTTTTATTCGTTTTCTCGTATTTTCTCGTTTTCTTTCACTTTTCTTTGTTTCTCCATGTTTGCAGGAGATTGACCGCGTAGGGGACGTTTAACGATGATATCTCAAGTCCCCGGAGCAACGGGAGGAGTCACGCGTGATCCAGGGGGTCAAACGTCAAAGAATACATCTTTCAGCCACTCACCCGGTCGGTTGGTCATCTCCAACCGATCAGGTGATGCACGCGTGCACCACCCGGTCTCGGCCGGAGCTTAAGCGAAAGTCACCCGACTGGTTCACAGGTCAGTTCAGCGGGGGCATGTTCTCTGTCTTTTCGATCCAAATTCCAACCGATCGGGTGACTCTCACCCGATCGATTCATCTGTAGCTAATGCTGAGGAGCTGAAGACATGGGCACCCAACCTATCACTTCACCCGATGGCGCCAAGATCCAACCGGTCACTCCAAGAACTCACCCGACCGGTTCATATGACCGGGTGAAAGCTCGCCGTTTTCTGTTCATTATCTGTAACGGATCAACCGATCGGTTGACTTGTCAACCGATCGGGTGATACGAGAGTCTATAAATAGAACCCCTAGGGTTCCAGAAACGGGGAGCTGCTAGTTTTTACTGTTTTCTCCCATAGTGACGGCTGTAATTACTGTTCTTTTGTAAGTTTTCGGATCTTTCTCAAATTTTAGTATTGTCTTAATTACTCTATTACTTCCGCATTTCAATCGTCTGATTATGATTCCAACGGTTCATTTTCATTTAGATCGCTTTTTAATGAATTTTTGTGAGTAGTTCCCAAATCTGGGATTTTGGTGGAAACCCCTTCGGGGGCTCTTCCCGATGCGTCCATGGGGTTAGGAAATCGATAGGGATTAGGAATCTAACGGTTACGCGGGGTTTTTCATTGTCATCGGCGGGAAAAAGACCGCCTTTGACCGTTGGGCCACGGGGGAATAAACTTGGCGGTTGACTTCCTAGCCATAGCTCACGCCCTTAGCGTAGACGCCGAATCCTAGCACGCGGGAGCGGCAGGATGAGACGTTGGGAGTTATCATTGCGAGCTTAGTGCTCCCGGAATCGATCAGTGTTAATGGACACGGGAGTGCCCACTGATCGAATCCGGGAAGTCCGGTGTATCATCCTGGGCACCGACCGGAATATCGGGCCCATGGGATGCCGGTACCACTTTCAGAGGAAACGTCTCACCATTAGACCCTAATTCCGATCGCCATCCATACCCGTAGGTCGCATCGGCGAGAGTCGCTCGTTGGAGTGGAAACCAAAGTCACGGGTTTATTTTCTTATTGTTCATACCCTTCATTCCTTTCCGTGACAACCATTTACCAATTCGGGCTAGCTCGCCCACGGGGTGATTTTGGTCCTCCTTTGACACAAGCACATCCTAGCCTCCCTGTGTTCGACCCCCAAGCCACACTACAACATCGCGCGCTTGCGGTTACAAATATTTAAACCCCTTCCCTGCCACGCGGCCACGCGCCGGCGCGGCGGGCACCGGTCAAGTTTATGGCACCGTTGCCGGGGAGGCGTTCGGTTTGATATTAGCTTAGCTTGGGTTCGTTAGACTACGCATAAAAACACAAAAAAAAAAATTAAAAAAAATATTCAATAACCAAGAAATTTTCCCCCACCATTATATTATCTTTTTGTTATTTTCTTGTACTATTGACGCTCCTCTCTAGTTTTCTTATTTTTGTTGTCCAGGTATCTTTGATATTACCATGTGGAGATCAAATTTCGATGCTCAGATGGGAGGATATGATCCTTATCCAGTTGTGGTTTGTGAGACTTGTGGGATGGCGGGGCACGTGTATTATGATTGCCCATTTACGCTTGAGAGCCTCCCCCCACTCCAAGGCCAAACATTTTCCCACAACCTTAGCCCAAACACCTCCCATCCATTTCCTCAACCTTTACCCCTCTGAAAACACAAGAAGAATCAAGCCTCGTGTCTCTCCTTGAAAGTGCCATGTTTAACCAAGGCCAAATATTACAAAACTTGATGGTACCAATCACCGAGCCGACACCGAGGAGAGGGGATGAAGGAGAGGATATACCCACTTTCATGGTTGAGACCACCATGCCATCGGCCACCATAGACACATCTCAAGCCGATACCCCATTTTTCCATTACTACCACTTGGATGACGAAGCATTTTTTGATGATGATAGTGAGGATGGGGAGATTTATCTAGGATCTGTGGGAGAGATTTCTTGTCTTGATTTGGATACCCCACATGAGTCCTATGAGAGCACTAAGGAGTTTATAGAGATTATGCATACCGGCGAGGAGGATGTGCGTGAGGACGAGGACACCACGACCACATACGAGGGGTCCGCTCCACATCCACCTCCACAACCATCTCTGTCACAGCTTCCTCCTTGGTCGGTGGTCAACCATGAGGATGTCATTCAGGACATCGGGCAGATGGAGGAGTATGAGCATATCATCGAGGAGGACGTGTATGAGGGCTTGGATACGATGGTCCACTCCATGGAGCCCGAGTCACATCTACCTTTACCGTCTCTCTCCACTTCTTCTACGGCTGAGCATCTACTTGAGCATATTGCCCCTATTCAGGGATATTTTCATACTCACTCTCACTCCACATTTAAGTCTCGCTTTTCACGTCATATTCCTTTAGACATATATATTTTTGACACACCATATCTCTCGCAGGACATAGGATCGACTTCCCTTGAGGTATGCTGCGGTGTGTCACCACCTGGAGAGCCACTTCTCATGGAGAGCGGGGGTTTGATCGTCACTAGCACAGAGGATAGCATACCATTTCCATGGAGTGTTCGCCACATTTCATATATTTTACCATCATTTACCGGTGACTATCTCTGGGATACATTTATTTTGGGAAATAATTTCTTGCCATGGACTAATGCACCTCGTCCTTTGCAGGTCACAGGTGGACACCTACGAGGGATGCTTGGAGGTGCATTGCTTGGGTCCATTGGCACACGTGGCACAGCGCTTCTGGCAGAGCCACATAAGGAGCAGTTAGAGCAGCTACCTGCCCCACTCCAGTTCTTGGATCCGCCTATGCTCAGGTGTATCCTAATCCAGTAGTGTAAAAATTTACCGCTTTCTAGTTTAGATTTGAATAATCTCGTCTCCTCTCATTAGCGAGGGGATCGTATCTAGGATTTGCTTTTGCATCATAATAACCCATCATGTCGTGCCCTTCTATCATTTCACCCCCATCCTCTTCCGAGGAGAACGAGCACTGTCTCTCCTGCATTCTGATTTCTTTCTTTTCCGATTTTCCCCCTAGCATATCTCTACATCCCCATTGGTCATATCATTTTGCTAGCATTGTCATGTTCAGCTGGGTGGAAATCGACTTTTGTATGCATGTTTTCGTGTGTCGTTGTCGTGTGTTTGTGTCTTTGAGTCCTTCGTTGCGTTTTATATCTTTTATTTTGTATGTTTCTTTCTCTTTATTTTCCAGTTTCGTTCGTGTCTTTTTCGTGTTTTTCATTTTTTGTGTCCGTGCACCCCCCCATTTTCATTGACCTTCCGTATTCACTACTATTGCATTGAGGACAATGCAAGTTTCAGCTTGGGGGAGTCACACTTCGTGCGTCATTTGTCTCTTTTTCTTCGTTATTTGAGTCGTTTTTCTCCGTGTTTTTCTTTTTCTTTTTCTTTTCTTCTTTTTATCTCTTTCTCCTAGAGATGAACCCTATGATGAATCGCCACAAAATCACACATGGCATCGATAATCACATTCACTAACCCTAGGATTTCGAGTTCTCTTGCATTTCACGCATCGTTGGTCCACTTAGCTCTTTGTGAGTCGTCCGTCGTGCCTAGCTATTTGGTGTGCTTCTACTTTGTGATTTTATTTTATATACATGTCCAGGAATGACCCCTAGATTATCATGCTTCGATTTGAATATGCGGTACTTGCTTCCACTATATGCATGCTATATTTATATTGTATATTTCAATTCGCATGCGTTGGGATTCCACGATTAAGGACTAGGATAACCCATTTAGCCTATGCTCTATTTAGCGAGAATAGTTTCCTTTGCCCAAGTGTTTAGATTTCGACTTCTTTTTTGTTTTACTTGGTGCAAATCCCCTCGTCGTGTATTGTTCTCCCACTTGGGAGGGTACACATGTGTACAGCCAAAAACCCAAAAAATCCAAAAAAAAAGATGAGGAAAGAAAAGAAGAAAAATTGTATAGCCAAAAAGCCAAAAAAATACAAATACCCAAAACCCAAAAAAATTTTAATGTGAATATTTATCCTACCTACCGAGAATAAAGGGAAGGCGAGAATTTGCACCGAGTGTTCTACTCCACATCATCTCAAACCCCATCGTTTTCGAAAACACTTGGCTTAGGAACTTTTTAGCTAGTATCTAGGTTATAGTGGCGTGATTTCCTTAACCCTAGTTGTGGAGTCCCCGATGCATGATACGCTTCTATTCTTATACTTTTCTCATGCATGATTGAACTAATATTCACCGCAAATTTCAAATTCGAATCGGTATTTGGGTCATTTCCTTGATTTGCGTATATGAGCTCATAGCACATTGTAGAAAGCGACACCATTTGCTAGCACACGACCGCACTCACTCGCGCTTCACCGCGTGGGCCCACGACACTTATTTGGACTCGTTTTCCTAGGTTTAGTGGTGTGATTTGACGTCTGCTTGCTTGGTGTGTCGTTTTTGATTTTGTTGGCTCTGACGGACGATCTAGGATATAGAGTTTTCTTTTTCTCTCTTTCTCTCTATTTTTCCCCTCCGAGCTCCTACTCTCACTCGTCTTCCTCGAGGACGAGAAAGAGTTCAGCTTGGGGGATTTTGACGTGCGTTTATATTTCATATATTCACGCACGTTTTCTTTTGTGTTTCTCTGTGTTTTCCGCCGTCTTTTATTCGTTTTCTCGTATTTTCTCGTTTTCTTTCACTTTTCTTTGTTTCTCCATGTTTGCAGGAGATTAACCGCGTAGGGGACGTTTAACGACGATATCTCAAGTCCTCGGAGCAATGGGAGGAGTCACGCGTGATCCAGGGGGTCAAACGTCAAAGAATACATCTTTCAGCCCCTCACCCGGTCGGTTGGTCATCTCCAACCGATCGGGTGATGCACGCGTGCACCACCCGGTCTCGGCCGGAGCTCAAGCGAAAGTCACCCGACCGGTTCACAGGTCGGTTCAGCGGGGGCCTGTTCTCTGTCTTTTCGATCCAAATTCCAACCGATCGGGTGACTCTCACCCGATCGGTTCATCTGTAGCTGATGCTGAGGAGCTGAAGACACGGGCACCCAACCTATCACTTCACCCGATGGCGCCAAGATCCAACCGGTCACTCCAAGAACTCACCCGACCGGTTCATATAACCGGGTGAAAGCTCGCCGTTTTCTGTTCATTATCTGTAACGGATCAACCGATCGGTTGACTTGTCAACCGATCGGGTGATACGAGAGTCTATAAATAGAACCCCTAGGGTTCCAGAAACGGGGAGCTGCTAGTTTTTACTGTTTTCTCCCATTGTGACGGCTGTAATTACTGTTCTTTTGTAAGTTTTTGGATCTTTCTCAAATTTTAGTATTGTCTTAATTACTCTATTACTTCCGCATTTTAATCGTCTGATTATGATTCCAACGGTTCATTTTCATTTAGATCGCTTTTTAATGAATTTTTGTGAGTAGTTCCCAAATCTGGGATTTTGGTGGAAACCCCTTCGGGGGCTCTTCCCGATGCGTCCATGGGGTTAGGAAATCGATAGGGATTAGGAATCTAACGGTTACGCGGGGTTTTTCATTGTCATCGGCGGGAAAAAGACCGCCTTTGACTGTTGGGCCACGGGGGAATAAACTTGGCGGTTGACTCCCTAGCCATAGCTCACGCCCTTAGCGTAGACGCCGAATCCTAGCACGCGGGAGCGGCAGGATGAGACGTTGGGAGTTATCGTTGCGAGTTTAGTGCTCCCGGAATCGATCAGTGTTAATGGACACGGGAGTGCCCACTGATCGAATCCGGGAAGTCCGGTGTATCATCCTGGGCACCAACCGGAATATCGGGCCCATGGGATGCCGTTACCACTTTCAGAGGCAACGTCTCACCATTAGACCCTAATTCCGATCGCCATCCATACCCGTAGGCCGCATCGTCGAGAGTCGCTCGTTGGAGTGGAAACCAAAGTCCCGGATTTATTTTCTTATTGTTCATACCCTTCATTCCTCTCCGTGACAACCATTTACCGATTCGGGCTAGCTCGCCCACGGGGTGATTTTGGTCCTCCATGACACAAGCACATCCTAGCCTCCCTGTGTTCGACCCCCAAGCCACACTACAACACCGTGTGCTTGCGGTTACAAATATTTAAACCCCTTCCCTGCCACGCGGCCACGCGCCGGCTCGGCGGGCACCGGTCACACAGACGTGGAGCTGTGAAGCTACACGCCTGATAATCGTCAAATCTGAATATATGCAGGTCCCTGTGAATGCAAACGGAACAACAATAATAATAACAACATGGTAAGGGAGACTGATAAAAGTTATCCAATCTCAGAATTCGTCCACAATAATATTCAACATCACAGAAAAGCCACCAGGCTAAAGAAAGAGTCTAGGCACAAACATGGCCAACAAAAGCCAACACAAACAAAGAATTGGTGCTACGCACCAACAACAAAAGCAGCCTAAACAACAACACACACAGTCTCTACGACTGATCGCCCGTGTCCTCAAACTCCTCGATGAACGTGGTCTCTGACTCAGCGTCAGCGAACACCACGTCCTCAGCAGCAACCTCAGGCTCAGGATCTAACATGTGTCACCCAAAAGAGTAAAGGGCACATGTCAGCAAGTCTAAAAGACTTGGGCAAGGAAACTGAAAGGAAGGTAAACTAACAACCTAGCAGTTATAGTATGATGCATAACATGGAAAGCATAGGATGGATGACAAGTTTTACAAGTATAAACACAGACAAGTACAAGTCAAGTAATCACGTCAAGTAAACACGTCAAGTAAACACGTCGTGCACAGAGATTACGTCTTCTGGCTAGAGTGGTGGATCAAGCCAACTCGTAAACTCAGGCGATCGCTTATCCCTACCCCTCCACGTGTATCGAGCCAGGGCCTTACCCCCGAACACGTAATGCTCGCTTCTGGATCACGAGCCAGGAAGTGTATTTGGCATAGGGTTGTGCCCGCCAAAAGCAGGTGCCTAGCCGGATCAAGTAGTACAAGTAATGTAGCGTGTGCTATGAATGCAACATTCAACATAATAATTTGCGTACAGTTAATTGAATTTAAACATGGCAGTTAAGATGCATGGGTGACAAGAAGCGCAAATAATTAAAGTAGTCAGATCTAGTTTCGTTGTCAAACTAGATCCTGAGATTTACGCCTAGGCGAGTATCATTTCGTCGCCTAGTCTCTCTAACGCCTACAACAAGCAAATGGCCTAAGGCATGGCCTAAAACCCTAAGTGGCAAGTTTCACTTGTCTGGCACCAAGGATGACGATCAACGAGGAACGTCACAAAAATGTTAACTACGGAGATGAGATCACTGCCATGGAAAAACAACATCAGCACAATATCCAATCCATATTATTAGGGTTTAACAAAAATCACCATGTGGGTTATGAGAATATTAAAGGGTTGATTTACTACCGTATTGTAGTGGAAGAACGATGCCGAGCAAGCACGACAACGGAAGAACGATCCGGAGAACTAGGGCTCAGATCTGGAAATGGGGAAAAATTCTGGAGAAATTGGGATTTTAGGGGTGTTTTGGGGTTGGTCGGCGGCCTAAGGGAGGTGGCCGGCGGAAATGAGGGTGAGAGGGGGCTCCGGGGATGAAGGAATGACTTGGGGAGTGTTGGGGAAGATCAGAGCTCTAAGGGGAAAGGAAATAGCCAAATGAAGTGAAAGAAAGAAAGAGAAACGATCGGTTGTTTAAATAGAAAATCGTGCGGCGGCTGGGCAAACCCTAGGTTTACGGGGTCAATTAGTCGGTCAAAGAAGAGTGGTTGACCGACTAGTTTGAGAACTAGTCGGTCGGTCGACCAACTGTGACCGACTAAGAGCAAACAGTAACTCAGCATCAAAAATGGTCAATGAATTAGTCGGTTAAAGAACAATGGCTGACCGATTAGTTTGCAACCTAGTCGGTCGAAAAACATTCTTAGACCGACTAACGATAAACAGTTACTCCTGTATAATTGATTTAATGAACTAGTCGGTCCCAGAAGAGTTCCTGACCGGCTAGATTGGAATCTAGTCGGTTGGTCCCCCTTCTTGAACCAACTAAAGTGCACTAAAAGTCTCGAATCGAAGCGCGAAGCTCCAGGAAGATTCCTACGGCTTCTAAGATCAACCTATCTCTAAGATATGAGCGATTTGAAGCTCGTCATGAATGACTTACTCCAAACCCAACGATCTAAGGAAGAAGCTAAAGAATCACAACGAAACGAACGGAAACGAAAGCTACAGAGACAGAAAATCACACATAAGGAGAAAATCCACCAAAACATATATATAATATAGATAATCCAAATACATGAAAAACCAGTCGTTACACATACACATAACCATAAACAAAAAACATAAACATGAACATAGCCACCACCTTCTTTGAACTTAGTAGGACCATTTGCATTGCCACAAAGCCACCACTTCCATTTACACATAACATCTTTCCCACATGCAATTTTCCAAGTAAATAAAGGAATTTGTAGCTTAATTAAGGAAAACATAAACTGCCATTATGCAAAATAACATGCCATATCAGTTTGGGTTTCCTACACATATCAAGTTGCAGTAAAAATGCAGACAGTCAGAAACAAGGACAGTTATCATCTATTTCCTTTGTGAATTTTTGAAAAGTTACTTAATGAAAGTTGGAGATAATGAAGATCTCTTCTCAGATATCAAATATCATAAATTTAGAGCTAGAAGGCTAATTGGTATAGACTAACCCCCACAGGGTACAGAATCTGTTTTCAGACAGCATTATTGAACTATATCCAACAGTCATTATGACCTAATCATAGTCATATTCTGACTTAGGCTAAAACATAAAAGTCTGAGGAAATGTAGTCAGAATTCTGAATTGTCTTGGATAACCTCATTTGCATAATTACAGCAAATGTTAGAGACTAATTTGAAACATATTGTCAAAACAGTCATATTTAGACATGTCGCAGTCCTGTTTAACACTATTTACAGGCAGAATTAGGAAATGTGTAAAACATGAAAGTTGTTCACAATTTCATAAGCTTCCCAAATATATATTTGAAATTTAATCTACCTACTGTAATAATCATGCACGAATGAACATTCTGTAAAACTGCAGGAATTTAAAGATGTGGTCTTAGCACAAAATTTGCATGCATGCATGGAAAATGAGAACTTTTGCATAATTACTTCTTAAATGCAAGAGCTTTAACCTATTCTACAACATCACTGGCCAATAACTTTAAATAAAACTCCATGGATTGTTAGATTCCTACCTTAAGGTGTTGGGTGAGAAAATCCTCCTCTTTTCCTCTTCTCATTCTTTCTTCTTCTCAATTTGCTTGTTCCTTTCTCTTTTTTTGATCCAAGAAATTTCGGCCAAATGGGGAGTGAAGGAGAAAACAAAATGAAAAGAAAAAGAAAAGGAGAGAAATGGAAGGAAAGAGGAAGAGAGTTCATGAGTTCTAGAAAACCCTTAGCCTTATCCAAAAAACCCCATTAAATTAACATTATTCCCTTTTCCAACGATGGAAATTGTCATGTAGCAAATGGGTTTAGGTAAGTACCCCTTAAGTTGTGGTGTTAATTGCAAGAATTGCCCCCCTTTAGGAATTACTAAAGAAACCCATGAATTTCTACTTATTTACCCCTATTATATACAGCACAAGAGGAAAAAATACAACACCGTATCATCCACGGAGGGCGGTTACATCCTACCCTTCTTAAAACAAATTTAGTCCTCGGAATTTCAAGTTGAGGCCAGAAGGGTATATGTATATATATACATAGATAAAAAGCCAAAAGGGACACACGGGTATGAGATTCATCATGTGACCAACTGAGGGTATTTCTCTCTCATCTCATCCTTACGTTCCCATTTGGACTCTCCTGAAGACTCATGCTGCCACATGACCCTCACAATGTTGATGGCTTTCTTCCTCAGTATCTTCTGTCTCTGATCTAGGATAGCCACCGGCTGCTGCTCATAGGTCAAGTTTGGACATACTTCAATATCTAAGAAGTCCACGACATGACTTGGGTCCCCCAACGTATTTCCTGAGTTGGGATACATGGAACAAATCGTGCATACCCTCAATGGATGGTGGCAATGCCAGGCGATAGTCAACTTCACCAACACCGGCTGAGATTTTAAATGGGCCAACGTACTTTGGGCTTAATTTCCCACGTCTGCAAAAACGGATAGTACCAATGGTCGACAATATCTTCAGGAACACATAGTCGCCCGACTGAAATTCCAAGGGACGTCGCTTCATATCTGCCCAATGCTTGTATCTATCTTGAGCAAGATTCTCTCTAACTGTCTGCACCACATCAGTCGTTTCAACCACTATTTCAGGCCCCAGAAGTTCACAGTCCCTAACATCATCCCAACTTAAAGTTGACCAACACTTTTCTTCCGTACCAGGCTGCGAATGGTGTCATACCAATGCTTGCTTGGTAACTGTTATATAGACAAACTCTACCATGTGCAAATGATCTTTCCAAGACCCTTTGAAGTCCAGCATGCAGGGTTTTAACATGTATTTCAGGATCTGAATGGTGCGCTTAAACTGACCATCTGTCTGGAGATGATATGTAGTGCTGAAACTGAGATGCGTTCCAAGACTAGCAGGTAAGCTTCGACAAAAATGAGCATAAATCTGGTATCTCGATCAGAAACTAAGCATACATGAACTCCTTGAAGTCTCACGATCTCTTTCATATATCTTCTGGCCAAAAATTCTTTAGACTGACTAACCAGGAAGGGAATAAAGTGTGCCGATTTAGTTACTTGATCAACGATCACCCAAATCGCATCATTTTCTTTAGAGGTCCGAGATAATCCAGTCACAAAATCCATTGTCACCTGCTGTCATTTCCATTCTGGAATGGGAAAAGGCTACACCAGACCCGTAACTCTCAGGTGCTCAGCTTTCACTTACTAAGAAACCAAGCACGAGGCCACACTCTTAGCTATGCTTCGCTTCATACCATACCACCAATAATGCTGTCGCAGGTCATGATACATCTTCGTTCCTCTTGGATGGATAGAATACGTAGAGCTGTGGGCTTTCTTCAATAACTCCTCTCAAATATTACAGCCTGGCATACAGAGTCTACTCTCGAATCTTAGAGAACCATCCTCATGAGTACAAAATCAGTCCGAAGCCAAGCATCTACCTATTTTCGTATCTTCTGCAAATTCACATCTTCTAATTGTGCAACCTTGATCCAATCCACCAAATCAGATCGAATCTATAGACCCAATATAGCAGCTTTCTCTCCTGAGAATATGTCGTCTATCTCCATCTGACGTAGTGCCCAACGAAGTTGCAGTTGAGAAATTAATGTCATTATGACAAAAAGTCGACTAAGGGCATCAGGGACTACGTTAACTTACCCAGGGTGATACTGGAAGTCGATGTTATACTTCGGCGTCAGCTCAAGCCATCAGCGCTGCTTCATGTTGAGCTCCTTTTGGATGAAGACGTACTTCAAACTCTTTTAATCTGTGTATATCTTAACATTCTCACCTAGAAATAAGTGTCCTCATGTCTTCAAAGCAAAAATCACTGCAGCTAGCTCCAAGTCATTGGTATGATAATTCTGCTCGTGCACTCTCACAATCTAGAGGCATAGGCTACAACACGACCATGTTGATGAAGGACGTATACAAGCCCTTTACCAGATGCATCACAAAAAATCTTGAACCCACCAGAACGATCTGGATCGCCAGAACAGGAGCAGTTGTCATCCGGTGCTTCAACTCATCAAATGCACGCTGGCAATCCTCAGTCCAGGCGTAGACCACATTCTTCTTGGTAAGATGAGTTAGTGGTAATGCAATCTTGGAGAAGTCTCTGATATATGTTTTATAATAGACAACCAACCCTAAGAAGCTTCTGATTTCTGTGATTGTCCAAATAATATGCCATTTTTCTACTACAGCACCCTTCTTCGGGTCGGCAGATATGACTTCTACAGAAACTATATGCCCAAGAAAAGAAACCTTAGATAACCTGAATTTGTACTTGCTATATTTGGCATATAATCAATAATGTCTCAGGGTCCCCAAAACAATCCTCATATGTTCAGCATGCTCTTCCTCGTCCTTCGAGTACAGCAGGATGTCATCAATAAAGACCACCATAAACTTATCCAAATACTCGAAGAAAACTTGGTTCATCAATCTCATGACCCCGAAAGGCATTACCAAAAAACTCATAATGACTATAATGGGACCGAAATGCATTCTTCGGAACATCAGACCCCCGAACCTTTACCTGGTGATACCCACTTCGTAAATCCAACTTTGAATACACCCGGGATCCACCAAGATGATCAACGATGTTATCAATACGAGGGAGAGGATGCCTATCTTTTACTGTCACCTTGTTCAACTCCCTATAATCAACACATATCCTCTAAGATCCATCCTTCTTATCTACCAATATTAACACCAGTGCTACCTATAGAGACATGCTATGACATATCGGTCATATATCTTCAACTGATTGTGAAGATCAACTAACTCAGGGTGGGCCATATGATATGTAGCTTTCACAGTTGGTTGTGTGCCTGGTACTAGGTCAATAGTAAACTCTAAGGAACTATCTGGATGAAGACTGAAATATCTGTTTAAGCCAACTATCAAATATGATATGAAAGACCTAGGTAAAAATCTTGGCTTACAGACATATCATCTAAAAGATGAAAATATTATCCAGCAGATGAAAATAACATCCAGCAGATGAAAATAACATCCAGAAGATGAAAATCATGTGACATTTAACTTCATACACCCGAAGTTGATGAAGATATATGGATAATTGTAATCCACTAAATACACCAATTGGTTGTATGGTTTTACATAAAGACCCCTTCCGTTCGCTGGAATCGGGGAAGGATATCATAGGTCCTGAAGTGCCTTACTTGAGTATCTTTGATACACTCCTTTATCTAGCCAACTGCATGCTTCTCTGTATAGCGTCAATAGTAAATCTGTTTAGCCAGATACAGTGCAGCGACTGTAGCTCGTCACTAGACTGGAGCACTCATCTTCTGCGCTACCTCCAAGGGTCACTACTATAAAGGATCATCCTCCAAGTTAAATATATTTGCAGATGCAGGTAATAAATCATCGCGATGACAACCTCGAAGGATTGGCCACATTCTGGAAATCTACAAAGCATGCGACTAAGGCAAACATCATCATACCATTCCGAGAAGCTTATCATCCAAGAAGCAACTCAAGAGTATGCATAGCTACGCCCTGAAGTAACTCGCAAACACTGTGACGATTCGGTCAGAGACTAGAGATATGTAGCTATCTACCGAATCTGAAAACTATGCCACTTCCCTAGCTCATCCTTGAGCTACATCAAAGGCAATGAGACAGAGCACACATCTTTAGATGAGCCCCCTTGGATTCAGTAGCTGCCATATATGAGCGATACTTGTTGTCACGGTCGCGTTTCGATCGTGTGTTTTCTACGCGTACCTTCTTTTCTGTACGCGTATTTATTGTGACCTCTTCGTGTATCCCGAACATACGAAGTTATATGTCGTCATGACCTTCTAAGAGAGTACTTATTTGTGGAATTTTTTGTGAACGTCATTTCATGATTCTTCCTCAAAACAGCTTTGTTTGAAGGGGTGTCGTAACTTTAGACTTCGACGTTTGATCTTTTTATTTTTAGTTCCGTTATCTGTTAACCTAGCATGTGACCGAACATCTTAGTCTCGACCCTCTCGTCGATACGGTCGTCCCGATATTTTTCCTGTATTTATCGGACACCGTTAGACCGACCTATCGACATAATCACTTTCGACGTATACTTAGCCCTAATTAATTCGAATTTCAAAATCTAAACTAATCAGTTAGAAATCCTACGTATCATGAATATATTCTCCTAGCTAATTTCATCCTAAGTCTACCCTCCCCCTCTCACACTCTCTCTCCAATTAACCTAAATATACCCCCTTTTCAACCCCATTTAGCAACTTCTCTTTGTTAAAACGAAACCTAGAGCCTAGGTTTTCCTCCTCACGCAGCCGCAACCCATAACCGCCATCTTTCTTCCACCGAGCCACTCACCTCCGGCCACCCTCCTTGCCGACAGCCAGCCACCAGGCCTCCCCTTGGCCGTAACCTCCTCCTCCTCCTCCATAAACTGCACAATACCCTCCCCTAGCCTTAAAAACTGCCGATCCCCCCATCCTCAAAACTCATGGTCAGCCTTTGAACCCCTGCCGATCAGCCCTTCGGTCACCCTAGAGCCGTCGGTGCCCCCTCTTAAACTGCCCAGGCCGTGCCTCCTCTGCGCGCAGCTGTCGACACCTATGCATCTCCCCTTTCGCCTTGCGTACAACCCCCATGCCGCCTCTTGTCGTGCAACCAGCAGGCCGCGCGTACCCACGACAGTCCGCGTGACCCCACGGCAGGCCACCCCCATTGGCTACCGACCGTGACGCTATCTCGCTGCCCCTCAAGTTTGTCTTCCTCCCGCGGCCACCTTCACCGCTGTCCGTTGTCTCTAGTTATCGTCGTACCTCGCTTGCTACCGGATCCAACCCCTGACGTCTCTACCCGACGTCAGTGTAGCTCTCGCGTCGTGTTGAGGTAAAACCCCGAACCATAGGAACCAAACGCTGCATGTTTAAACAAGATAAAAATCGTAATTTTATTGCTTTGGATAAATCACTAATTGAAGTTAATAATACGGGACTGTAGATTGGTGATTGGTGATTGATGACTTGAGCACATATGGAGATTCTGGAATGTTGAACTGAGGATTACGGACGTTGTTGCAGGCAAGTGAAACTTATTCAGTTGATCGTTAGGCCATGTTTAGGCCATTCTGTGATTTTGTGTAAAAGAGACTAGGCGGTGAAATGTTAGTCGCGTAGATGCACATACTTGATCTAGCTTGACAATGAAGCTAGATCCGACACCATACTTGATCTAGCTTGACAACGAAGCTAGATCTGACACCCTTGCCATGACATTTTATGCGTATCACATGTCACGTTTATTTTGATATAACTGTACGCAATTCAATATTTGCTATTATACTATCATGTTGCATATCGCATGTCATTTCATGCATTGAATTTTTTGTCGTGAATATGTATCACACTCTACTATTGAAATGTAAGCTGAGGTGAGTAGGATATTGACTCCTACATTATGAATGAGGCTAGGTCAACCTTATGCCATAAACACTTCTTGGCTCGTGATCCAGAAGATGAGTGCCAGATCATCCACGCATGGATGGGTAGGGTTAAGCGGCCACTCAACGTAGAATTGTGTCCGATTAGCAACTTCAGCTGCAAGGCGTAAACCCTGTGCACGACGCAAAAACATGTTTTAATGCTTTTCATGAAATATTGTTTAGTAGCTTTTGCTACGACGTGTCAAGAATTGTTAAATATCATGATCATTATAATTGCTGCATTCATTAATATATCATGCCATGTCATCATCAATTTAAACAGCTAAGTTGCATTCATCTTATAACTGCTATACTTTACGTTTCCTTGCACAGAAGTCTCTCTTTCCTTTTTAGAGATTTTTGTTGACATGTGCACTTTTCTCTTTGGGTGTCACATGTCAGGTTTAGAGTCTGAGTTTGTTGCAGAGGACGATCAGTTTGCTGAAGTCGAGCCCGAGGCTTTTGCTGACATCCAGTTTGAGGACATCGTACCAGTCTTAGTCTCAGCAGGAGGTTTTCTTAGTTGCTGTTGTTTCACCTAGTTGTTGCTGTTAGTTTTCGGTGCGTAGCACCTTACCTTATTTTAGTTCCGGCCATGCTTGGGCCTTCTTTTTAGACTCTCTCGTACCTTATTTTATGACTATCTGTGGATGTTTGGAATAATGAAATGGATGTTTTGAATGTTGGTTATTTTTTTGCCTGCGTTCATATTTATTATTATTGTTGTTTCATTGCATTGCAAGAATCTGCGAATGGATGAACACACAGACGCTTATCAGACTGTAGCTTCACAGCTCCAAGTCTAAGCGGACCTCTTTGCGTCTCGCCTTCCATATTTGGGAAGCGGGGTGTGACACTTGTATAGATGAGTGATGCTTGTATTTTGTATTTTTTTCTCAGAACGTTGTAGATTAGATTGATGTATATTTGCCTAGGAGATCTGTAAGTCTGAAGCTTGTACATATCGGGGGTAAAATATAGAGTTGTACTCTTTTTCCTTCGCTATGGTTTTTCCCACTGGGTTTTCCATAGCTTAAGTTTTTACGAGGCAACCACAATAACTCTGAATCCACAAGTATCCAGTACCCTTCGTGATATCCACAGAACAATGGAAGTTAAAGAGACTTGTAGTCTCTAAAACAGTATCCAGAAGTATCCACACCTGGTGATACTCATAAGCACTATGAATCCTGAAGTATTCATATGTCGAGTTTACAATGATGGATGGATGAGGGGAAGTGTTATCAATAAGCCTTGTGACCTTTGGTATTAGGATCTTTGGTATCCACCATGATTGTAAAAGAAACTTGATATCCATCTTAATCTATATTTATGATCTATGGCCTCCAGCATAGAGATTGATTCTCAACACTCACACATTTACCTTTTATTTGTCGGCGTTGCATACAACAGTGACAGCTCAAGCCTTTGTGGAGTCTACACGCGAGTTCGAGTCTTTGTAAGATAAATTTGGATCGTTAGGATTTTAGTTCGAAAAAAAATCTCGCACTGCTGACAGAGAGACTCACATCACACAGAAAAGAGTTGGGGTTTCCTTTCGTTTTTGTCCTTTTTAAGCAAAAACATCTGAAAACTTTGAAATGTTTACCATAAGATCTCAAAACTATTAACGCGAAAAAATATCTCTGAACAATTCTTGAAAAATTACCATAAGATCTGGAAAAAAATAGAAAACTAACAAAAATTAATTTGTAAAAATTTTTGGATCACAAAATAACCTATTGTGGGGGCTAAAATCGTATCAGTTTTTATTTTATGGGTTTAATGTTTTTCAGTCATTTTGACCTTATAAAAATTCATAAGAATTGTTAAAAATCATAGAAAACTGTTTAAAAATTTAGAACTTATTTAATATAATTTTGATGGTACTTGTTTACGGGTGTTTTATCACCACAGGGTCGTTGACCGGGATTTGTATGGTCAACGTGGTTAAAGGGTCGATGTTGACCCTTTGGGAGTGTCGAGTGCGTGTGCACTTGGCTCGGGTTGGGGTTGGCGTCGGGGCCGAGCACCAGGTCCAAGCGGGATGTCGGCTTCTGACTGAATCCGAGCGAAGGGGAAGCCTCGGCTCAGCTTCTATGGGCTCGGCCTCGGTCGGACGAGCGCCGGGGGTAGCCTTGGCGCCTCGGCCTGCTTTTCCCTGAACAGACGAGAAATACGTCAGGGTGGCCGGACCTTGGTTCCGGCCGTATCCCCTCCGATGCCAAAGTCAGATCAGGGTCTGAATGATACTCGGCGGGGTAGGCACGACTCGAGAGGAGATCGATACGCTGACCCACGGCGCGAGCAGGGGGAGGGAAAAGGAACGGCGAAAGGCCAAGGTCGTTGATGGAATACCTTTGGTTAGAATACTTGGCGTTCGATCCCTTGCTCCGTTGTTCCTCTGGTCCTTTTATAGGTGGCTCTGACGTGATTGCCTCTTACCTATGTTGCCATCACGCCGCTCCTCTCAACGGTGCCGGCCCGTGTCATGGGGAGCCGTCTACCCCTCGCCTTGCCGTTATGTCGTGCGCCGTCTACCGCTACACCCCCCCGGTCCGTCTCCATGAAGGTGCCTGCCAGTGTCGAGGGCCAGCCCATTCCGGGGCACCCTGACGGGCATTTAATGCCCCATTCTGGGGATCCCTGACGGACATTTAATGCCCCATTCCACGGGGGAGGGGTTCCCCCCGAGGATCGTGGGCCGATTTGAGAGTCTTCGGTGGCCTTATTGATTGAGCCGCGTTTTCTCCGTGGGCCTCATCTGGCGGGGCCCAACCTTGCTAGCGGGCTTCTCGTCCATAGCTTGATTTTGGGCTTCTTTAAAATAGTCGTATCAATTGCCCCCATCGTCCGATCCGTTCGGGTTTAGCCGGCCTGGTTCGGACGATGTGACTATTGAGGATTTGTCAGGCGCGTCAGTCGAGGCCAGCCCATTAAATGGGGTCATCATGACACGGTCGATTCGATCTGCTCTCAGCATGGGTTTCGAAGTGCCGTCGACCCCTCACTACCTGTCCTACTCCAGACGGTTCGAATTCCGGGATTGTCCTGTATATAAGGTGCCGGTCTTCAAGACTTCAATCCCTTCGCGCTCTTCTGATTCGTCTTCTCTGGCTTCCTCCTTCCATCACTCTTCTCCCTGCGACTCCTTTTCAAGGTAACCTCCCTCCTCTTCTTTTGGTCTCATGGCCATGATTAGAATTGGCAGGTCGGTGTCAGGGCCTAGGGGTCCTCCGGTGCCTGGATCTGATGACGTCCAGCCTTCGGGGCCCGGAGCCCCTTCGGGGGCTAATTTGGTTCGGGATAAGGGGAAAAGAAAACTCTACATGGACCCTGTCGGTGACGACGTGGCCCGGGCCGTCGAGAGATATGATGTTCCCCCAGTAGTCCTAAGTTCTCTGTCTATGGTGACTTTCTCGGTGGTCGAGGAAATTTGGGAAAGGTACTTGTGTCATCCATACGATGTCCGGGTCCCCTTTTTTGACGAGCGGATCTGCTTTCCTTGGGATAACGAAGTTGGCGTCTATGTCGAAAGCTTTCGCCTGGGCCTTCGTTTCCCCTTCATCCCTTCATCATCCTTTTCATGGAGCGTCTAACGGTATCCTTATGCCAGCTGACCCCGTACTCCATGGCGGTGCTGACTGGATTTATCATGCTCTGCCGTGCCCATGGCATCGAGCCGTCGCTTCCACTTCTCTTCCATTACTATCAGGTCCAGACAGTCGGCCAAAGGTCGTGGCAGCACCTCCGGGCTCGTGCGGGGAGGGAATGCCTGTTCGGTCTGCCCCGTTGGGTGGGGGACTGGAGCTCGAATTACGTCTTCGTCGTCTTTCCTGAGGACGCCGAGATTTTGACAGGCTGGGGAGGGCTATGTCAGCATGACTTGTCGTTGGCCCTCTCCGGGGCCGACCAGGCAGCGGCTTGGCTGCTGTCATCTCTCACTTTAGAGGATAAGTCGGTCTGGCCCCTGCTGGACGACCTGCTTCTCAAGACTGTTTTATGGTCCCCTAGTAGGCCCACCCCTTCTTTCTGTTGATCCTTTTGCTTACCCTGATTTTTTCCTCTTATGCAGATATGGCCGGGCGCGAATTCACCCGCAACGTTGACGAACTCATCCGGAGGGGTTCGAGCTGGAACCGAGGGAATCCCTCGGGCCAAGCTCCTCGCCGCACCGTCGACGAAGAGGTGCGTCAGGCCGATCTGACTGTGGGTAGAGTGGAGCCCACGGTAGTGACGATCGCCCTCCCCCCCGGTTGTGGAGAATCTTCCCAAAGGCGAGGTTCTGAGGGCCGAGCTCCCCCGCTCTGCCCCAATAGAGGGGAGAGGGATGGGTGCCGATCCCCTCCCCTGGGCGTCCTCAGGGGGGTCGCGACACGGGGCGTAAGTGCTCCCCTCCCACCTCTGCTGGTCCCAGTGAGAGGAAGAGGCGGAGGGAGGGTAGGGAGACCCGCGCCTCGGTGGTTCCCGGAGCGCCACCGACCTCCGGTGAGGCCCTTCCGCTAACCTTGGTGACCACCGCCACCGTCTCGGTCGAACCTTCCCTGGTGGGGGTCGGTGGTATGCTGGCGAATGCCCTGTCGGTCCCCGAGTTCGCCCCCGGGGACTCGGTGTTCGTCGATCGGACCATGGCCAACCAGCTGGCACACGGCTCGGTCCTCCCGAGAGATCAAGCCATGTTGGAAAGAGCTCCCGCAGACAAGCTATCGTACACCCTGGTCTGGCAGCTACAACAGGTTCAGCTGCCCTACCATTTTTGACTCGGTCTCTCGATTGTTCCTCGCCTAACTTCTTTCTCTGTGCAGGCCACCACGATGACCGTCGAGGTGCAATGTCGTGCGGCCCGGGCGAGGGAGTTGGAAGAGACCTTGGTCCGAGAGCGAGCAAGGGCCAGGGACGCCGAGGTGGGCCTCCGAGAGGCGCGCATGGAAGCTCACCACTTGCGATGCCGGGTGGACGAGCTCGCTGGTCAGGTGATGGATCTCCGGGGCGAGCTGGACGATGCTCTGAGATCGGCCCAAGAGGCGGAGGAGGCGTTCCGCCAGGAGAGGAGCGATCTTCGGAGCGAGCTGGCGGACCTGCGCCAGATGACCCGGTTTGTTGATGAGGTGGAGCGGGGTGCCGGCGGGGTCCTGGGGGAAAGGATCACGGTGGTCCTTAGGGAGGCCTTTAGTTCCTACGATGACCTCCTCGCCCCTCGGATTGTTGACGTCATCCGGGACTCTTTCCACCGGTTCGCGGAGCATGCCCGGCAGCCGCTTCCGCCCGTCGATCCCCCACGCTCCGAGCAGGGCGAGGTGCCCGAGGATGCTTCCTCCCGTGCCCCAGGTCCTTAGGCCATTGTATCCCGAACCCCCGTTTTTCTCCCTTTTTTGGTTTGTGCCTGTAATTTTGAACAAGCTTGATTTATACAATTCCGCTGCTGGGGGTCTTCCGCCCTGCGGGGACCCTTGGACCTTTTGGCTTCTTACTGTTTTTTATCATAGTCCTTCTTGTTGCCGTAATGTTTGGTTTGCTTAAATAGTCGCCTAGCAGGAGGCTGGGCTGTTCCTTGTCCCGCGGTCAATATGGTCGGCCGTTCTCAGCCGCGGTCAGTATGGTCGGCCGTTCCCTGTCCCTTGGCTTAAGATCTGCCGAGTCTCTCACCCGGGGGAGTTGTCCCTTGGCTTAAGATCTGCCGAGTCTCTCACCCGAGGGAGTTGTCCCTAGCCTTCCTGGCGCGTGGGTCCTTGATTCGGCGAGGGGTCTGCTCCCCAGCTTATAACCATCGATGCCACCTCCTGCCGGGGGAGTTTCCCCCGGCCTTACGGACAGGCGGGTCGTTCGGTCGGCGACAGAAGCTATCCCTCGGCTTACGTCTGACCGATGTCCCCGTCCGCTGGGGGAGTTGCCCCCAGCCTTACGAGCGGGCAGGTCGTTCGGTTGGAGAGGGAAGATATCTCTCGACTTACGACCGACCGATGTCCCCGTCTGCTGGGGGAGTTGCCCCAGCCTTACGAGCAGGCGGGTCGTTCGGTCGGCGAGGGAAGCTATCCCTCGGTTTACGACCGACCGATGTCCCTGTCTGCTGGGGGAGTTGCCTCCAGCCTTACGAGCGGGCGGGTCGTTCGGTCGGCGAGGGAAGCTATCCCTCGGCTTATGACCGACCGATGTCCCCGTCTGCTGGGGGAGTTGCCCTAGCCTTACGAGAAGGCGGGTCGTCCGGTTGGCGAGGGAAGCTATCCCTCGTCTTACGACCGACCGATGTCCCCGTCTGCTGGGGGAGTTGCCCCCAGCCTTACGAGCGGGCGGGTCGTCCGGTCGGCGAGGGAAGCTATCCATCGGCTTACGACCGAACGATGTCCCCGTCTGCTGGAGGATTTCCCCCAGCCTTACGAGCGGGCGTTTAGATTGGCCCGCTGGGGGGGGGGGTTACCCCCAGCCTTATGGCCAGTCGTCTTGGTCTGGGGCTCTCGGCCTGTCGAGTTAAAGCCGTCCCTTCGGGAGAGGAGATCGAGTTCCCAATCATGCCATTCATAAAAAAGCGGGAAAGGAGACCGCGTATGCATCAACAAGGCATCTTCTTCTTCTTCACCCCACAACGTAGTACATTTTGGAGGAAAACAAACAAAAGACACTAGGAGTCCTGGGCGAGACTGCCCCCGGTCCGGTGAGGTCGCGGCCGTCGGTCTCGTCCGCTTACTCGATGATGCGCAGGGGCGCATGGACTATGTTCACCTTCTTCCCTTTGTCCAGCTGCCTGGACGTCCCTTCGCCTGAGGCGGGGTCGTCGGTGAAGTTCTTTAAGTGGCCCCGACTCACTAGTTTCTCTATATCTTTCTTCAAATGCCAACAGTCGTCGGCGTCATGGCCGTTATCCTTGTGATATTTGCAGTATTTATCTTCGTCTCTCCCCCCTTTTCATTTTCGGAGGTGGTCGGTTCATGCGCCCCTCCTTCTGTGCCTGCGCGAGGACCACATCCGGGGGAGCGTTCAGCTGGGCGTGCCGCGGGCCCTCTCTTCGCAGCTTACCACGGGCCCTTTTCTCCTGTCGTCGCTCTTCCGAGCTGCGGTGCTCACTCTCGTCACGCCGGGATCCTCGCTCGGCCCTTCCCTTGTCGACGGCCAGGGCCTCTTCCGTCAGCATAAAGCGCGTAGCCCGCGCCATGACCCCGGCAAGGTCCTTCGGGGGGTCGTTGTGCATCGATTTCTTCAGGCCCCGGTGCCGTAACCCCTTTTTCAGGGCCGTCTTCACTACCAGCTCGGGGCAGCTCTCTACGCTGCGTCGCTCAGTGTTGAAGCGGCGCATGAAGTGCCTCAGGGATTCCCCGGGACCCTGTACCACATTAAACAAAAGTTCTGAATCCGGCCTTACCCGCCGTCTGGCCACGAACTGTCTACAGAACAGTTGGGCGAGCTCCTCGAAGCTATCAATGGATCGATTGGGCAGGCTGTGGTATCAGGTCCTCGCCGCCTTTCGGAGGGTGGAGTAGAAACCCCTGTATATCAGGGTGTCGTCCGCCCCCTGAAATGCCATGACCCCCTCATAGTTCATCACGTGGTCGACGGGATCACCCGTACCGTCGTACTTCTCCAGCGTCGGCAACTTGAAACTCGAGGGCACTCGCGCCTCAGTTATCCTTCGGGTCAGGGGGCATCGTTCACCATTAACACCCCCCGGCCGTCCTCATTCTTTTATCTCGCGCTCGTTAGGCGGTAGGTCGGGTTCAGGCTTGGCCGCCCCTAGCGTCCCCCGAAAGCCGAGGGCGGGGCTCCTTCTGGGCGCGTCCCTTTTCTTGCCCCGGCGTTCCTGCCTATCCAGCCTTGCCCGAGGGGGGACTTCTGCTCCGACGGGACCGATCCAGTAAGTCTCGGTGATCGCCCAGCCTGTACCTGGATGAATATGATCGTCTGGTCGAGGCGGTCATCGACCTCCCCTCAGATTTCTCGAAGCCCATCTTGCCTTCCTCGCGATACGAGGCGGGGGTGGGAGACCGCGCCGGATCGGAGCCTGGCATAGTGAATCGCCGCTCCAGATTGGGCCTTCCGCTCCCGTGGTCGGTGACCACGGCGGACCGCACGGATTGGTAGCCTCCTCCCCAACGGTGGGCCTCGCTCAGTTCATCTCCCAGGACGGGCACGCCGCCGACGAGTTGCTGAATCGTGACGGCCAACGTCCGGATGTTGGCGTTAGTCTCCTGGGCGAAGGTGCGGAGCTGCTCGTAGGTGACCGATCGGGACTCACCTGTTCCCTCGATGGTGTGGCTGAGCTGATTTTCGGAGGGAATGTAATTTCCCTCCTCCTGGATGGGGGCCAGATGCCCCGCTCGATTGCAAATGGTTTCAATTCCGGTGGTTTGACGTGGGCTTGCCTCGGTTCCCACAGACGGCGCCAGATGTTTACGAGTGTTTTCTCACCAAAGGGTCGTTGACCGGGATTTGTATGGTCAACGTGGTCAAAGGGTCGATGTTGACCCCTTGGGAGTGCCGAGTGCGCGTGCACTTGGCTCGGGTTGGGGTTGGCGTCGGGGATGAGCACCAGGTCCAGGCGGGATGTCAGCTTCTGACTGAATCCGAGCGGAGGGGAAGCCTCGGCTCGGCTTCTATGGGCTTGGCCTCGGTCGGACGAGCGCCGGGGGTAGCCTTGGCGCCTCGGCCTGCTTTTCCCTGAACAGACGAGAAACTCATCAGGGTGGCCGGACCTTGGTTCCGGCCGTATCCCCTCCGATGCCAAAGTCAGATCAGGGTCTGAAGGATAGTCGGCGGGGTAGGCACGACTCGAGAGGAGATCGATACGCTGACCCACGGCGCGAGCAGGGGGAGGGAAAAGGAACGGCGAAAGGCCAAGGTCGTTGATGGAATACCTTTGGTTAGAATACCTGGCGTTCGATCCCTGGCTCCGTTGTTCCTCTGGTCCTTTTATAGGTGGCTCTGCCGTGATCGCCTCTTGCCCATGTTGCCATCACGCCGCTCCTCTCAACGGCGTCGGCCCGTGTCATGGGGAGCCGTTTGCCCCTCGCCTTGCCGTTATGTCGTGCGTCGTCCGCCGCTACACCCCCGGTCCGTCTCCATGATGGTGCCTGCCAGTGTCGAGGGCCAGCCCATTCCGGGGCGTCCTGACGGGCATTTAATGCCCCATTTCGGGGCGCCCTGACGGACATTTAATGCCCCATTCCCCGGGGGAGGGGTTCCCCCCGAGGATCGTGGGTCGATTTGAGAGTCTTCGGTGGCCTTAGTGATTGAGCCGCGTTTTCTCTGTGGGCCTCATCTGGCAGGGCCTAACATTGCTAGCGGGCTTCTCGTCTATAGCTTGATTTTGGGCTTCTTCAAAATAGTCGTATCAGTACTTACACCACAAAATTCAGTCATATTTTAGGATCAGCACATCATCGGGTAAGTAAATAGATATCAAGATCAATTGATAAATTGAGAGTGAGAGATAGAGATCGATGGATGGGGGTGGCAAGAAGGCCATAAATATTGGGGATAGCCCACACTAGCCCATCCACCCCAATTTTTTATCCCTTTCCATTGATCATCCACCGATTTTTCTTGAGTGGTCAGGTTGATTGGGCGGAAGCAATTCCGCCCATGGCATCTATCAGACCAAATTGTAATCTTTTTCTTAATTTTAACGTATTACCCTCCATCGATATTCCATGGGTGGTTTCTTATGTTCCATGAGTGGAACTTTTTTCTTGATCCACCGATAACTTGGCTGAGCACGCGCGCGAGCCTCGCATCCACCAGGGATCGAACCCTGGTGGTCCAAGGGAGAGGCGGGGGATATGCCGCTTGACTACGGTCCTTTGGCCAAGAGTGGAACTTTGGCCCAACAACATACGCTCCCAAATGTATTTTCAAAACTAATTGCTCTCATCTTATTTCCATTTCATCTCTACATATGCAGTGGCAGCCAAGCCTTTTCCCCCCTGTTCGCCCCATCACGTATCCTGTAAAGAAAGACTGCTTTTAGAGGCATCTGACACTCTCACCGTCATGGGTCCCCATGACTACAAATCCTGCGAGATCCACACATCCAAAGATAATGCTTTATATTGGTTCTTACCTTAACCCAAAATGAGTGAATGATATTAAAGTGACGAAAAGGCTGTGATTTCAGGAGACATTGCTTTCCAAGTTCCGAACTTATTGTATTGCAAAAGAAGGATACACTTCTGCAATAAAAGGCACATGACCTTGTATATTGTTTGGCAAACCAAGGGAGATGTGCACTTCTCTACTCACTTGGTAAAGATAGACATAGAAAATGAAATTGGCTTCTACTACTGATAGAGAGAGAGAGTGTGTGTTCGTGTGTGTTTTAAGGCCATTTTTGGAATATATAATAACTAGGACATATGTGGCAATGAGTGCTACTAGTCTGCATCGAAACTCCAAAGTAATTAGCGTTAAAAGATGTATTTTTATTTTGGAAGTGTCTACTTTGAACAAAAGATAGCGCTTGTGGCCTTTGTTATCAAAGCCGGATACTTAATATATCAAAAGATCGCTCTTCCCTAGATGGAACATGTTATCCCCCACTCAGTTTGATGTACGTTATCACTTGAATTCCGCCTGAAACGGTTTGCTAGCTAGTTGCAGCCCTACTGCATGTGCATGTGAAAGGGGCCTTTCTTATGCTTCCCAAATCTAGATGTGGTAACTAAAAAATCACCTTCCTACTTATAGAAGAATCCATTATTTATATATCAACATTAGTACACTCTATTAATCAATCTTATTTGACGGTGACCTTTGGGGGAGGTGTAGAGGTCCGACAGGCAGAAAGTTTTTTGTCTACCATGTAAGCTTAGTTTTTTATTCGAAAAAAGGAAGAGAAACAGTAATAGTTATAAGCAAAAAATAAGTTCAGTGATAAGCACATATAGATTTCAACTCGGCACTGCACTATCTCGTTTAAGCTTAGTATCCGTTTTCGAGTATCGCACGTCATCTATTAATTAAGACCAATAAGCACCTGATTACTGTTAATTAAGATCACCTAGTAATAAAAATTAGTTATCATGGTGGAGTTGATTAATCTTTTCCAGTGATGGAAAGAGGCAGCGCATGATAGCTACGTCTGGCAATGAGAGCAAGAGAGGGAGATTTGTGGGGCACCTTATCACTTGCTCTATTATTATTATTATTATTATTATTATTATTATTATTATTATTATTATTATTATTATTTATTTATTTATTTATTTATTTATTTATTTATTTATTTGGGACAAAACTAAATCCTTCTACGAACAGTCTTCATCACCTCGATGAGACTAAATCCATCGAGAAATGGAGTGTTTTTTCAATCAACTTATTAACATATATCCTCTCTCTCAGCGTAGCTCTATATAAGAGCCTTGAGTCCCCTCACAATCCACATCATCAACCATTTATTTCTCATTTAATCACATTTCGTTTTATCTCTATCTCTCGCTTCTTCTTCGTTCGTCATTCAATCTGTTTCAGTTTATGGAGCTGCTACTCATCTGTGGCCTTACATGGAGACCCAGGAAGTAAAGTGCAGCCAAGGATGACTTGCCGACTATTACTTCATTCCAATATTTTCATCGATTGATCAAGCTTTGTTTGCTCTCTCTCGTTGAAAGGAATTCTGTAAAGAAGTCGGCAAGTTGTCTTTGGCTACATCTTGCTTCCTACCGCCCATGCCAGGCCTTGAGATGACAATTTTTAGTTCGTTTAACACTATATAAACTTTTACGCAGCTTTAATGGATGCTTATGATATCTGAGATTGAAAGATAAACAATTGTTAACATTCTATCCGTTCTAACTTAATTCTGTATCATATTACATGTCTTTTTCCCCTCCTTTTGTTCACAATGGTTTTGTGCATATTATTGTTATCTTCTCAATTCGTTCTCTCGCATTTTTTTCCTCAAAATTTTACAATATTAATCTTGATGTTTATGTTTATTCTTTCACTTATAGTAGTAATTTGGTTCAAAAGGATGTACAGTGTTATTGTCAAGCGTTTCTCTTTTCAAATGCCTAGATCCATATGTTTCTCATTTCAAATGCCTAGATCGCTTCCTTAGCGTAGAGACTAAATCCGGCCCATGTATTTACTCTGAAGCAAGGAGAAGGTGAAACGTTGTGGGCCTTTTTCGAAGATTCAACAATGGAAGGCTGAATGTTGAATGTTGCACTGACGATACGCTCATCGTAGCCCTCATTCAAGGCGTTCGCTGTGAAGATATGGGAAAGTCATGCACCAAAGGCTGCCACATGACCTCCATCACCTATCCACTATAGCGGAGCGGTTCATATTGTCAGAGGAATTGCACTCGCCAACCAAAGGAAAAGCTCCTCCAAACCCCACACAGAAACAAGGACAGAGGATCGACCCCACGATGGCTCTCGCTGAGAGTCGAGAGAGAGAGAGAGAGAGAGGCGACGAAGAGAAAGAAGCCCCAAAAGCCGCGTACCTCTAACTGACGAGTCATTCACCAAACTAATTACTACTAGGTCTGAAGTCTTAGCTTATGCAAAAGGCAAAGGACTCTTTGATCGACCTCCCCTAAAACAGAAGAGCACGTATGAGAAGATGGATGATCTTAAATTGTGCAGGTACAACAATGATAGTGGCCATGACACAGATGACTGTTGGACGCTGAAGAAGGACATTGAAACTCTGATCAAGTGGGGCCATCTAAAGAGGTTCATCGACAACACACATGCAAATGAAGGAACCTCAAAGCAGAAAGATAAAGGAAAAGGGCACCTACCCGATTCACACATCACCAAGGTTGTCGACTAAACTGTCCCCGAAGATCCAGTAGTATTCAAGAAGTACAAGGCGAAATCTCCAGCATGAAATAAACATATGTACAAATTTCTATAGTCAAAATTTTCCTTATGAGTTAATGAATAAAGTTTATTTCTATCTCAATATGAACAAGTGTGTGACCAATGTGCCTTGCGAGGTCCATCATTTCGTCAACCTAATTTTTTCCGAGCACTCGGGTCCACGCCTCTCATACCCACAAGGATCGTTCGGCTATAGGGACGGAGGGCCAACCCTTCGCAAGCCGACCGACCTATATAGTCGAGTAGAAGAAACAAGCTACTTATACCAAAACTCGTCGCTCAGCTATACGAACAGAGGGCCAACCTTTCGCAGGCGGACCGAGTTATACAATCCAATAGGGAATGAAGAGCCACTTATACCCTCACGAGCTGACCGGCTGCACAAACGGAGGGGCCAACCCTTCACGGACCGATCGAGCTACACGATCGGAGATGAGTAATGTCTACCTTGCATGCTGATCGGCTACATGAACGGAGGGGCAACAATTCGCGAGCTGACCGAGCTACACGATTGGGAAAGAGTAATGTCTACCCTCGTGGACTGCTAGGCAACATGAACGGAGGGGCCAACCCTTCACGGGTCAACCGAGCTACACGATCGGGGAAGCATAATGCATGATTCGCTCCGGATTTACACCCAGAAACTACCGCAAGTGCACGGTGTCAATGCATTGTAATATAGTAAAATGTCGAACCCACAGGGAGGCAGATGATTATATAGTCTTGGGTATTGTCTAGATCTCAGAACAATGCTATTAGGGCGTATTCATTGTTGGCTGTCACGAATGTTATCTCTCCTAAGATTATCGGTAATATATGAGACTAGGACAATATGAGTCACCGCTAGGATCGTTGGATGTCAATGTTAGGTTAGAATCCTTACGTTGAATAGGCTTTATTAAGGAGAGATTGCCGCATCTAAAATTTAGAACTCATGGCCAACTATCGTCGTGCCATTCGTCTAACATATCCCGTGCTTAGCCCCACCATCGTGGATGGCCTCACAAGCGATCTATGCATTACGATCGACAACTACTCTCAATCTCTACTCACGCCACTATCGTGGATAGAGCTTCAATCTGTGATTTGGTGGCTCTCATTGACGCTACTATCATAGTCATCAATTAGTGATATAAGACATCGGTGGAGACCATCAAAGTACGCACCACTATCCTGGTCACGAACTCCGATTGAATTCACTAACGTGCCTAATTAAGTTCATAGGATATCCGTCCAAAGTGCATGCCAATATCGTGATCACGAACCCTATTTGGAATCTCCGACAAACTTGGCTGGATCAACCAAAACACATCCCTTTTATACCAAAACAACATAAACATCCTAACTTTACATCTAAATCCTAAGATCTTAGGGCTAATCCATTATCCCTAGACAAGACTACTCAGAATTCATGGAAATAACAATAAAAGATTCAATAATAGCAAGAGAAATCACAATCACAATAGAAGATATTGGAATAAGCCTATAAAGCTTAGAAATTGTTACCAAAGCATCGAAGAACGATAGACAATCGCAGAGAATTAAGATTGCAAGATTCTAAGCAAAAGCAGTATATATAAATCCAATCTTTGTCTTCTACAAAATAGCCATAACTATGAAAACTCTCTAAGAAAATTAAACTAAAATTAAAACTAAGGAAAATAACCAGCTTTCCAAATCTAGGGTAAAAATTGTGCTTATATACAATATGG
Source organism: Scilla litardierei (assembly GCA_030789695.1). Taxonomy (NCBI): domain Eukaryota; kingdom Viridiplantae; phylum Streptophyta; class Magnoliopsida; order Asparagales; family Asparagaceae; genus Scilla; species Scilla litardierei. The sequence continues at coordinate 103,894,879 of CM061132.1, forward strand.
GTGGACCCCTCAAAAATATCAAGTCGTGGGCAATTGGGCCCACTAGCAAGTCACGTCGATGTGCCCTACTCGGCTGAGTAGCGGCGCCGCTCGGTCAAGCTGGATACGTGGAACCGCTTTGCTGCTTCTTTGGCCTAGGGCTAATACGGGCTACTCGGTCGAGTAGCTCCTCCACTCGGTCGAGCTACAGTGGGCTTGAAATGTCTTCAGAATCAGCGTACTATTTTGATTGTGCTCGGTCGAGTAGAAGCTCTGCTCGGTCGAGTCGACATGCTTACTCGATCGAGCTACAGTAGATAGAGAAACTGTTGAAATCTTCACTCTGTTTTGATTCCACTCAGTCGAGCAGCTGGTCTGCTCGATCAAGTGGCCTTGAACTCTCGAAATTCTGCTAAGTGTTGGTAGATGCCGAGTTGGTTCGACCGAGTGACATGTCTGCTCGGTCGAGCGAGGCATGTCCAATCTGCTGGAGCTGTATGACTGCCAGCTCGGTCAATGCTGAGCAGCTCCACCGAGCTGCCTGGGAAAACAGCTCTCTTGGCCTCTAGAGCTCTCAACTCTCCTACTCTTCTCCTCTTCTCCTCCAGTCTTCTTCTTCACCTTGCCGAACACATATTGAACCTTGCCAATGATGCTCCAGATGGCTCAGACGTTTCCAAGACATAATGATCCAAATCGCTCCAAAGGTCCTGAAAATCCATAATTCTATACGAAACTCGAATATATCGTTAGAAGCACAATAATATATATAAATGTGAACTTTGGATGGCAAAATTTATATGAAATGACGCAGAAATGCATGGAAAATATGGCTCACGGGCCGCTCGGTTACACAAACGGAGGGGCCAAACCTTCGCGGGCCGACCGAGCTACACGATCAGGGATGAGTAATGTCTGCCCTTGCGGGTCGCTCGGCTATACGAATGGAGGGGCCAACCCTTCGCTGGCCAACCGAGCTAAATTATCGGGGATGAGTAATGTCTACCCTCGTGGGCCGCTCGGCTACATGAACGAAGGGGCCAACCCTTCGCAGGCCGACCGAGCTACACGAACATGGATGAGTAATGTCTACCCTCCTGGGTCGCTCAGCTACACAAACGGAGGGGCCAACCCTTCATAGACCGACCAAGCTACGTGATCGGGGGTGAATAATATCTACACTCGCGGGCATCTTTGCTACACGAACGAAGGGCCATCACGTCACGGGCCGACCGAGCTAAACGATCGGGGATGTGTAATTTCTACCTTCGCTGGCCTCTTGGCGACACGAACAAAGGGCCAACACGTCGCGGGCCGACCGAGCTAAACGATCGGGGATGCATAATTTTTACACTCACGAGCTGCTCTACTACACGAATGAATGGGCCAACCCTTCACGGGCTGTCCGAGCTAAATGATCATGCATGAGTAATTTCTACCCTTGCGGGTCACTCGGCTACACGAATGAAGGGCCCAAACCTTCGCGGACCGACCAAGCTAAACGATCGGGGATGAGTAATGTCTACCCTCGGGTGAAGGGTTTCGATGGACCCTCTAGGCATAAAATCTATGTCTATCCTATGTCGGACGGACGATAGAAACAGAAAATAGCAGCGGAATAACAAACATCATTAAACACTTTAATGAAAGCCTTAAGAATATCACTAACCATATCCAGGAAAATCTACTATCTTGGGATGGGTCTGAACAACCCCAAAAATAGATCTAAACTACAGCAACAATATATGAATGCATAAATAAAATGACATATCCGAAACTTCGTTTCCGAAGAATACGAAGCATCATTTTCAACAACTTTCTTTTGCTCCCCGAAGAAAGCCGCCTCCGCGCCTCCAAAACTTGACCACCCGAAGCAAGCCAACACCGCACCTCCGTGACAATCACTCGCCAAAGAAAGTTACGATCCATGTCAAAGACTTTGGATCTAATCCAAACCTCCTCATTGTCTTGCTAGGATGTGAACGGAGGAATGGTAGATTTTAAGGAGGATGGAATAATTTTAAGTCTCAGCTCAAGCGTGCTTAAAACTTTTAGGAGCTACTCGAACTGGACACTTGGAGAAAATTTTCCAAGGGGGTAGCCCCTATTTATATAGGAAGCCGGACCCCCTCCTCATCTCACGAGCAATGTGGGACTAAACTATTTTAAAGGGGAAAATTAAATTAGTTTGCCTTACACTAAGGCCAAACTTCAACTAATTTTCCCTCTTGCTCCATTGAGCTTCGAAAGTGATACAACCTATCAAATCGAAGAGCACTGGACGGTGATCACATAGAAACAAACGGCGATCAATTCCGACTTCATTTGACCCCTCAAACGCTGGCTCAAAGTTGGTCATTTTTCGCAGCCGTCACTTGAGAACTTAGGGTTTCAATAGCCTGGGCCCACCTACTAGTCCCACCCACGGGTCCGGCATGCCCAACTAGGCGGCTTCGGTCTAGGCCCACTCGTGCAGGCCCAGACCCGCCCGGCCACTTAGCCAAGCCCTCCCGCCCTCCTGAGCCGGGCAGGCTCGCCCAGCCCACGCAGGTAGGGTTAGCCTAGCCCGCTCGGGTTGGGCTGGCTAGCCCAGCTCACTTGGGCTGCACTGGGCCAGAACTGGGAAAAAGCCTAGTTCTGGCCTTTACACCCTTAATTTAAACTTTTAAGCTCCGTCTGAGCTCCGATTTGAACGCGTGTTTTTTCCTGACTTTCATGAAAAAATTGTTTTCATTTCTATGCATCAAATTATTTAAAACATTCTCGTAAACACTTTACGATAAATCTTAAATCCTATATCATTCTTTTAATGCTTATATCGCAAACCTTTTGCGACACTATTAATTTCCATTTAATATAGACTTAATGTCTCAAACTCTTTGTGACTAAATTATTCCCGTGCACCCGAGTGCACTCCTCCTTAATACATTCTATTACTAAGACGTAAATCCTACTTGGTGTGAGAACCTACAGCCTGACCCTACTACATGTTGGAGCTCGAAACCGTTAGACGACAGTGACCACGAGCAGCAAGTGTCGTCCCTGTTTCGGTATCATAATTACGTGATTGACCCATTGACAAAAGTATCGGAGGGATCACTCTGACTATGTCTGTGATGAACACCGCAATTTTAGTCCATTCGTCAAAACAATGTCACTACATAGCCTAGGGTTGGTAAACTGTCAACCCTACTAGCTAGCACTGGTTAGTATGCCCCAGTCTTTGGTATACTGATTCGGGTTAAATATTGCATATTTAACCCCCCATTTAGCCCTATTTTGTGCCTATATGATGCTTAATTGTTCTCTAATATGTTCGTATTTTTAATATCATCATTTATTAAAGAAATTACTTGATTTGTGCACAAAATATGAATTTTATTGAGTATTTCTGCCTTTTTATATTTTTCATGGCAAGATCTCGATCTCACGATTCCAACGACTATTTATTTGTATTTTTCTGAGATCTATGCTAATTACTGTGAATTTTTGAATGCAGAATACCATTTAAAGGGAGAAATACGGCCCAAAATACAGAAATACGGCGTAAATACGTATTTAAATACGCGCCTCATACAGCAAGCACCCAGTGTTGGGATCTCACGTAATTACCACTCAATCGTGCGGCTCACGGCTCTTGGAGACGCCGCAGCGTACTATGCATTAGATGTGCATCCAACGACAGATAAACACCCCGCATTGCACTGGACTTCAGCCCTCCCATCACCACGTGGCGAGATCGCGACTACTCCTCGCTGGATCGGACGGTCGGAATTAAGGGCGAATGAAGTACGCATCAGAGTTGGATTCGCAAAGCGGGCCACCATCAAGGGGACACGCGGCATGATCCTGGCCACCAACCGTTCGATTCAACGGTGAGGATCGAGGGAGAATTGAAAGCGGTTGCGAAGCGGGTGCAGAGCCTCAAGATCCGATAGGACACGTGTCGCCGTTATGTTGAATCCTGCAATTATCCGACGGTCCAGATATGCAGCGACGATGATCGCGGGTTTGGTTCGAAAACCAAGTGGATTTAAGCGGGTTTTTACTTGTTAACGACTTAAAAAACCCGCAATGTGTATATATAAGCGTATTTTGGCCTAGGGTTAGGTATTCTGGCGTATTTTGGGACTTTTGGAGCGGCTACTGTGTGTATTTCTCCAGGGGAAAATTCTGAAAAATTCCAGAGGCTATTCTTCTACTTTCAAGGGAGTTTTGGGCTGTAAAGTGGAGATTTGGTGATAAATTCTTGAACTTATACCCCGTATTTGGTGTATTTCATTGTATTTTGGCTATTAAAACGATGTATTTGGCTATGAAATCTGATTTTCTTTACACCATGCGTGGCTAATCTCCTTGTGCTATGGTTGTGATGTAGTTAGGAGTATTTATTCGCTAAATTTCATGTCTTTAGCCCTATTATCATGTCAAAATTGCTCGTAACATTGATTTCTACAACGTATTTGTTGGGTATTTCCTTATTGTCGATATTGTTTACATCCCATATGGCTAGGCCCTGACAAGGCTAGCCAACTCATGTTCACTAATCTGAACTTATTGTTGCGTTTATCGTTTAATGAAATCAATGTTGCTAGTGATACGTATACGGCTATTTTGACTAGTTTTTATCGATTCATCTTCCGACGTCTTCATGCCTTGACCGGGTGAAGCGTTGAGTTATATAAAAGACATGATATTTCAGTGATTATTAACTCCTAATAAACTCACATCCGTAGCACATCCACTTCATATGTGTTGGTGTTGACGTAGTTAGGGTGTCGTATTCATTTATTTCTATATCTTTTCGCCCTATTTGCACGTGATTAATTCTTTGGCACGCTTTTATATACTTGAACGCCATACTTTCCGACGTTCTCATGCCCTGACCGGACGAAACATTGAGTTATAGAAAAGGTATTGATAATCATTGATTGCACACACCCTAACGACATCAAACCCAACACATACCCCCCATACTTGTATCCCTACCGAAGTCACCGTAAATATCGTAAGATTTTCTTTTCTTATTCCAAACTCTTGATACTCTTGATTATACCTGATAGGTGGTTGGTTCTCATCGTATTATTATTCTTTACAGATTGACGTTCGTAGTTTTGCAGGTCAGTTGTCCCGCGGATTCGATACCTGGACTCACCAGGATATTACTTGCACGATCTCCTGCCCTTGGGAGTAGTTCTCACATCATTTGAGACGAGGCAAGTTTTTGGCGCCGTTGCCGGGGACAACAGTACTTGCGATCTACGATTTCAGTTTGTTTGGAGGAACATTCGGTGAGATCCTTCCATCTTATAGTCTAGGATTTTTAGAATTTTATTTTTTTGTTTTCTCTTTAAAAAAATGGAGTACATGGAATACATGAAATTCTATTGCACGAACAATTTGTATGATGCAGAATATGATAAGGCACACAAACATAGGATGGAGAAGCTCAAGATTGTTAGTTTTAATCGGACTGATTGTGAAACTTTCTTTCAGGCCTGGAGGAGGTTCACAGACATAATATCGAGCTATCCGCAGCATGGGTACACGAAGAAAGAGCTTATGGAGTCCTTCCTATGTGGACTACGACCACAGCTGCAGGAATTCTTGGGAGTCATGACACCGAAGGAGGCGTGGAAGTACATGGAGTCTTTACAAGAGAACGAAGAAATCATGAAAGAGACTTCAGAGTGCGATTCGATGGAGCCTTCAAGCCTTGATCAAGGAGAGCAAAGCTTAGACGTACCTTTGCAACACTTGAAAGAGGAAGTTCAACTGCTTATTCAGACACAGGAGGCCACATCCCATCAATTCCACGAGAACTTCCTTGCTCGGAGTCGGCGGATTCAGAAATCCATTGAAAATCTTACTCTGATTGCCGCTTGCGTAGAAGAAAACAATTCTTTTGAAATTCAATTTCCAAAATCTAATGTGAGTTTATCTTCTATGGCAGGTACACCGAGCGAGCCATGCCACGATGAAGTCACGAAGGAACACATGGACATGGCAGGAAGTGTGTGCAAAAGGGAGGACGAACTAGCAATTTTGGATGAACAAGAGGAGGAGACGACTAGGGACATTGGCTTAAAGAATACCGCTATGGAGCCCGAACCATCTCCCCCCTCAGTTTTTTTTTCCAAAATCATTTATCCCTCTCCACATTGACTGAGCATCATACCGAGCGTAGTGCACATTTTTCAGGGAGTAGTCATCACCAAGCTTTATTTTATTTTACTTATTTTGATGACTACATTTGGAATATTTTCATTGGAAAAGGTTTAAAACTAAATTGGTTTGACGTGACTCATCTCTTGCAGGATACATGTGAACAGATTATAGAGATGCTGGGAGTTACGTTACTGGAGTCCAATTTAGCTTTTGGAGGAAGAATAATCGCCGAGGAACGCAAGGAACAAATTGAACAACTTCCTCCACCATCAAAGATTCGTGATCCGCCATTTGACAACGGTGTGTTCTTTCCAGTAGTGTAGATTTTATATGCTTTCTAGGATGCTTGCTTTGAATAAACTCGTACCCTCTTCGGCATTGAGGACAATGTCCATCTTTAGTTGGGGTGTGTGTATGACCTTAGGATTTTTTTTCAAAAAAAAGCATGGCATAAGGAAAGAATTAACCACCAATCTCACCATTTTAAACTCCTTCGTATACCTCAAATGCGGGTGATTAGGTGTTAATTGAGTTCTAAAAAAATTGTTTATGGCGGGAATTAATTTTTTTCCTTCATGGAATTGCTCGTTAATATGCTATTCATGAAAATTTTCAATTGCCATGATTAATATCTCGAAATAGTTTGAATTTATTCCATGCATGCTAATGTGATGAAAAAGCTTAAGTATACACGTTTTATTAGAAAAGTCTTCAAGTTGAAGAGGAAACTTGGCCTTTGTTATTGATGTTTATATTCGATTTATGGGTGTTGAGTTGCTTACGGAAAAAAAAAACTTGGCTAAGAAAAAAGAATAAATTGAATAAGTGTGCCAATAAATATATAACTTGGTTGGCTCGAGTAGTACAGTCCGAGGGGTCTTTCTTGGCATAATGCCATATGATCGTCTGATTTGGGAGCCATTGACCGGAAACTCATTATTTGATGGAGCGATCCAAGTTATACATTTTCCGCAAATGTTGCTTGATGCGCGTTACGCGGAACTAATAAAAGAAAAGAAATGGTGAACACACTGCGCAACTTCAATACCCATGATTTGAATGATCGTTTTGAGATGCCAATTCCTTGGAAACAAGAAAACTAGAGAAAACGACGTGTTATACTTTCGCTTGTGCAAAACGATGCTTGCATGTTACTTATTCAAATTAAACTAGAGAAAATATCATGTGACTGATCTTGTGCATGGATTGTGTATATTGATGATCTAAATCATGTTGGAAAGTGTATTATTGGGCCATGCCATAAGCAATTGATAGAATTTATTATTTTACTAATCATCCATATTCATCGCTCTTTTTGCTAGGGACTAGCAAATCGCTAGTTGGGGGGTGAGATTCGGGTTAAATATTGCATATTTAACCCCCCATTTAGCCCTATTTTGTGACTATATGATGCTTAATTGTTCTCTAATATGTTCGTATTTTTAATATCATCATTTATTAAAGAAATTACTTGATTTGTGCACAAAATATGAATTTTATTGAGTATTTCTACCTTTTTATATTTTTCATGGCAAGATCTCGATCTCACGATTCCAACGACTATTTATTTTTATTTTTTTGAGATCTATGCTAATTACTGTGAATTTTTGAATGCAGAATACCATTTAAAGGGAGAAATACGGCCCAAAATACAGAAATACGGCGTAAATACGTATTTAAATACGCGCCTCATACAGCGAGCACCACGTGTTGGGATCTCACGTAATTACCACTCAATCGTGCGGCTCACGGCTCTTGGAGACGCGACAGCGTACTATGCATTGGATGTGCATCCAACGACTGATAAACACCCCGCATTGCACTGGACTTCAGCCCTCCCATCGCCACGTGGCGAGATCGCGGCTACTCCTCGCTGGATCGGACGGCCGGAATTAAGGGCGAACGAAGTACGCATCAGAGTTGGATTCGCAAAGCGGGCCACCATCAAGGGGACACGCGGCATGATCCTGGCCACCAACCGTTCGATTCAACGGCGAGGATTGAGGGCGAATTGAAAGCGGTTGCGAAGCGGGTGCGGAGCCTCAAGATCCGATAGGACACGTGTCGCCGTTATGTTGAATCCCGTAATTATCTGACGGTCCAGATGTGCAGCGACGATGATCGCGGGTTTGGTTCGAAAACCAAGCGGATTTAAGCGGGGTTTTACCCGTTAACGACTTAAAAACCCGCAATGTGTATATATAAGCGTATTTTGGCCTAGGGTTAGGTATTCTGGCGTATTTTGGGACTTTTGGAGCGGCTACTGTGCGTATTTCTCCAGGGTAAAATTCTGAAAAATTCCAGAGGCTATTCTTCTACTTTCAAGGGAGTTTTGGGCTCTAAAGTGGAGATTTGGTGATAAATTCTTGAACTTATACCTCGTATTTGGTGTATTTCATTGTATTTTGGCTATTAAAACGATGTATTTGGCTATGAAATCTGATTTTCTTTACACCATGCGTGGCTAATCTCCTTGTGCTATGGTTGTGATGTGGTTAGGAGTATTTATTCGCTAAATTTCATGTCTTTAGCCCTATTATCATGTCAAAATTGCTCGTAACATTGATTTCTCCAACGTATTTGTTGGGTATTTGCTTATTGTCGATATTGTTTACATCCCATATGGCTAGGTCCTGACAAGGCTAGCCAACTCATGTTCACTAATCTGAACTTATTGTTGCGTTTATCGTTTAATGAAATCAATGTTGCTAGTGATACGTATACGGCTATTTTGACTAGTTTTTATCGATTCATCTTCCGACGTCTTCACGCCTTGACCGGGTGAAGCGTTGAGTTATATAAAAGACATGATATTTCAACGATTATTAACTCCTATTAAACTCATAACCGTAGCACATCCACTTCATATGTGTTGGTGTTGACGTAGTTAGGGTGTCGTATTCATTTATTTCTATATCTTTTCGCCCTATTTGCACGTGATTAATTCTTTGGCACGCTTTTATATACTTGAACGCCATACTTTCCGACGTTCTCATGCCCTGACCGGACGAAACATTGAGTTATAGAAAAGGTATTGATAATCATTGATTGCACACACCCTAACGAAATCAAACACAACACATACCCCCCATACTTGTATCCCTACCGAAGTCACCGTAAATATCGTAAGATTTTCATTTCTTATTCCAAACTCTTGATACTCTTGATTATACCTGATAGGTGGTTGGTTCTCATCGTATTATTATTCTTTACAGATTGACGTTCGTAGTTTTGCAGGTCAGTTGTCCCGCAGATTCGATACCTGTACTCACCAGGATATTACTTGCACGATCTCCTGCGCTTGGGCATATACCCATCTTACAAAATACCACAGCCGAGGTTTTGCCCCAAGAACCGTAATGATCATGTGATCGCCCACAAACTAACATCTAAACTCACCTAGCAATGGCACGAACACCAAGTGCTAGACGTATCCCAAATGCAAATTCCCAGCACTTTACGCAAGCGTACGGTGTCAAGTAATAGTATAAAATATATAGATCCCACAGGGAAGGTAGAGATGTTGTTGTCTTTGGGCTATTTTTAACTCTCAGAATGTAAGTAGCAGTCCGTTTCGAAAGATTGGTTATTTAGGATTGTGAACAATTAATAAAGACTAGGGCATTAGGACTCGCCACTAGGATCGTCGGATGTCGATGCTTTGTTAAGACTCTTATGTTGCATTGGCTTTATACGGATTTTCGCATCCAAGATGTGGAATTCATGGTTCTAAGCACCATGAATCTAATGTATCGCATTAACCCACAGATGCACACGACACATGCTTTAAGAATCGACAATACTCATACCACTCTCATGGACGGAATGATCTCAGCTCACGCCACTCTCGTGCGTTAGAGCTTCGATGTATTTTGGTTGCTCTCATTGACGCAATGGTGGTAGCCGTCAATTAGTAATATTGTTCGTCGGTGGATCCCATCATGACACGAGCCAGGCTTGGTCACGAGTGAATCCACTAACTCCCTAATTAAGCCTATAGGATACTCTTTAAGCCAATCGATTCCACCGACCATGGACACGATCTCAGTACGTGTCTCTTACAAATTTTGCAAGATTAACCAAAATACGTCCCTTTTATACCAACACAACCTAAAAATCCTAACTTTGCATCTCAATCCTAAAATCCATGGGCTAATCCATTAGCCCTAGATATAAATACTCACACATCATAGAAATAACAACAAAATATTCAATAAATGCAATAGAATTCATCATAGCAATAGAAAACATCAAAATCAATAGAGAGTTTAGAAAAGTGTTACCAACGCGTCGTAGAGCAATAGCAATCTAAAGAGAATTAAGAAGACAAGATTCCTTGTGCAAAATAGCAATAAAAATCCAAGCTTTGCTTCATACAAAATAGCGATGGTACAAACTCTCAAAAACCTAATTAAAACTAAACTAAGGGTTTCTCTAAATCTCTTCTCTGAAAATAAAGCTTAAAACGTGCTTAAATACATAGGGTAACAATCCCAAAAAATCTCAGAAAATCTGGGCACTTGGGCCCACAAACTAGGCTGGTCGCGTCGCGCTACTCGACTGAGTAGCGGAGCCTGCTCGATCGAGTCAGCTACAGGCTCCACTTGCTGCTACTTTGCGTCTGACTGATACGGGCTCCTCGATTGAGTAGCCCTTACTCGGTCGAGCTACAGTAGATCAAAACTTTCTCCAAAACACTGCTCTGTTTCTTGATGACTTGGGTCGAGCAGCTGAGCTGCTCGGTCGAGTTGCTTTGCTACTCGGTCGAATTGGAGTGCCGTGGAGAAAATATCAAATTCTTCATCTGTTTGGTGCGACTCGGGTCGAATCAGCTGTCTGCTCGGTCGAGTAGGCCTGGGCTGTTTCTTGTGCAATTTCTACGTGTCAGCTCGGCCGAGTAGCTAATGCTACTCGGTCGAGTCACCTGGGAAATTGATCCGAATCTTTGCCATTTCTCTTTCTCTTCTCCTCCTCTCCTCCAATCTTCTTACATTCCTCGGTAAACTCCCATGGAGCCTTGCCAATGACGTATCGGACGTGCCGGATGTGTCCATGTCCCAAAATAGCTCCAATTCGCTCCAAAACTCCTGAAAATCCAAAAAGATATACAAAACTCGAATATGGCGTTAGAAGCACGATAATATATGAAAATATGGTGTTTGGATTCGAATAAGACATGAAATTATGCGATAAAAACGTGTAAAATATGGACACATCAAAATCCTCCAAGCTTACCTCTTACTCGTCCTCGAGAAAGATGAATACGAGGCTCACAGTGCGATAAAAATAAAAAATAGGAAAATAATGGAAGATGGAGGGGAGTGCTAGAGTATTCGGTCAGATCTCAAGACATAATGACATATTATAATGCTTCGAAAGTGGATCACATGTTAATTAGAATTTCATATCTTAGCTAAACATATCACTTGCAAGCATTTAAGACCAAAGGAAGGGATTCTCTAAATCATAGAGTCTAGTATAAACATGTTGACGACACACTTTTCAATCAATAGAAATAAATGAAGCATATAAGAGTCATATCAAGCATGCAACAGAGAATAGAATAAGGATCATGGCATTCATATATTATTTCAAATCATGAAAAATTTCCATAGCTAATATATTTCGCAAAATCTGAGCATTATCAAATGTCCCCAAATGTGCACAACTCTACTCTAATGGCGTACTCACTCATATAATCAAATGGATTCACCCCCAAAGCTAAGCTTGATGCATCACATCATAGGAATAATAAAGGAATTTTGTGGCTTTTTCCCAAGTATTTGTGTAGCTCCAAATAGTAAGATATAGGAAATATTTATTTCTTCTTTTTCTTTTTGAACTCATTTTTTCCTCTTTTTTTATAGGAGCAATAGGATATACATAAATTTTAGCTCCTTGGCTTTTTGGGCTTTTTGAAGCTAACTTTTCTTTTGGGATTTTTGGGAATAGGATGCAGTATATGTAGCTGCAAAGGGGGTGAACCCAAGTGACATGTAGAGAATAATAAGATATGTGGAGAAGGAAATAATATAATCACTCGGTTCACTATTAAGATGTGCACAATGGTTCAATAAGATAATACTCCAACTAAACTCATAAGAAATCATGGATATTTTCATTCATTTCAACGAATAATGAAGTCATGCGGTAAGGCACACAATAATAGCAGGCATGCATTAAGAAGTGGAAAAGATAACAAGGAAGATGCTTCAGATATTCTAAAGATGCGTGAATCTCGGTGCATATCAAACATAGGCAGACTAAATACTACTGCATACATTCAGCTTCAATTCATTTCATGCATTCATATAGAGAGATCGTTAACAGAATATATATGCAAGCACATGAATAGTAAGAACTGAAATACTCTAAGTAGCATGGCAAAAGTAATAAGCATCGTGATAGTTATTAAAGCTAAGAGAAATATCATCATTCAAAATATATCTAGCAAAAAGGGAAAAGAAAGGCGGAGAAAATAAAATCAAAGCAAGCACGCAAGCATACCAAACATGGAAAATATGATGTTAAAAAATGAAACGGTGAAAAAGTGGTGGAAAATAAAAATAAAAAGGGTGTAAATGAAAGAAAATGAAAAAAATGAAAAAAAAGCGATAGCGCTTATCCCCAAAGCTAAACACAGCAGTGTCCTCACTGCTGAGAACACGCTGGTAAGAAGGGAAAATGAGGCTAGGGTGGTCGAGTGGTAAATAAAAGGAAAATAAAAAACGAATCTAATGCCTGAGATGCAAAAATATGAATCGGTAGGCATATGATGCAAATGATGACATGATGCAGGTGGAATGTATGCAAATGCAAAATGATGGAATATATGCATGCGGTGCAAAAAGGTCATCCCCTAAGCTATGTAAGGTCAGGGCCACGAAGAGACAGATGGGCACAAAAATGAATAAGGGGTGAGAGGATCAAAAATAGGGTGAGGATCAAGCAGCGGCATCACCCTCTGGAGGTGATGATGGGGCTGACTGCTGGGGACCAGAGATAGGAACATCGGGCACAGAAGGTGAAGGCTCGATAGGTGTGTCGACTGGTGAGGCAATAAAAGAGACGATAGGCTCAGGCAGAGGTGCAAAAGCTGGAGTGTCGACAGGTGTGAGAACGTGTGTGTCGACAACGGAAGTCTCCAAATGTGGTGCGCCCGGTTCAAGGGAAGAAGTGACAAGCCCTGTAGAAGCCTGAGAGTGGGGCATAGTGATCGATGCAGGAGGGACAGAAGGGATGGTGTCTGGCCTGGGAGGAGGGGCTGGTGCAAGTATGACAGTGGGTGCACGCTGATGCCTAAGGATATCGAGAATGGAGGTGAGGTCCCGCTCTACGGATTGCTGAAAAGAGGATAGCGAGGCCGCAAGGGTGTCAAAGGCACACCTCAGGGTGACAACCTCAGTCTCCATAGTAGAAAGACGTGCGTCCGTGGTGCGGGAGCTAAGTGGTGGGTGTGAATTGCTAGAGACCACCCTCGTAGGGTACCCACGGGTAGGTGATACCCGGGGTCTAAACTGGAAGTCAAGGAAGGGTTGTCTAGCAGGGATCTCGGAGGAAGAAGATGTGCATGGAATGAATCCGAGATCCGATGCAGAGATGGAAGCAGCAGCAGCATCAGAAATAGGAGACGTCGTGGCAACAGAAGTGGTGACAAACACCACGACGCTCTTAGAAAATACTGCAGATGCAGATGCAGAAGTGGTGCCAGGAAGAGAAACTATGGCCCCTAGAGTGGTAGGAAGGGAAGTGAGGAGGTCCACAGGTGCGGGAAGAGTGCTGGCAGAGACGGGCTCCGAGATAGGTGAATCGGTAGGCTCGGGAGCGAAAGAACTGGTTGGCTCCAAAGGGGTGGAAGAAGTAAGATCAGGAGTAGCAGCTATAACGGTGCCCTTAGGCACGGGCACGGTAGAAAAAGAGGTAGCGACCTCCGGGGTAAAGGTGTGGACAGTCCCCGAGGTCTCTACGGTGGTGGTGGTGGGAGCACTGAAAGAAGTGGGAATAGAAGTGCTCCAAGGTGGGGGTGGGTGTGCAAGATGGGCTGGCTGAGCTACCACGAGGGCATCAATATCAGGATCATCCTCGTCAGAACTGTGCACCCAGTCATCGATGTCGTCGGTGACTGGTGCTCCAGGTGGCTCGAGGACGTAGATGGGGGGAATAGGAAAAATGCAGGGAGTGAGCCAGTCAAACTGGCCTGGGGCGACATGGGTGAGGTCGGTGTAGGTAACGCCCCCCGGGTGTGGCACGCTAGATGTGTGCAATAATACGATTGGGGGCGTGAGATTTAAATATTTGTAACCGCAAGCGCACGGTGTTGTAGTGTGGCTTGGGGGTCGAATTTAGGGAGGCGTGGATGTGCTTGTGTCAAAGAGGATCAAAATCACCCCATGGGCGAGCTAGCCCGGATCGAATGATGAGTTGTCACGGTAAATGGAATGCAAGGTATAGACAATATAAAGGAAAAACCCGGGACTTTGGTTTCCACCCTATCGAGCGACTCTCGCCGATACGGCCTACGGGTAGGATAACGATCGGAATTAGGGTCTAATGGTGAGACGTTGCCTCTAAGAGTGGTACCAGCGTCCCATGGGCCCGATATTCCGGTCGGTGCCCAGGATGATACGACGGACTTCCTGGGTTCGATCAGTGGGCACTCCCGTGTCATTAACACTGATCGACTCCGGGAGCACTAAGCTCGCAATGATAACTCCTAATGTCTCATCCCGTCGCTCCCGCGCACTAGGATTCGACGTCTACGCTAAGGGCGTAAGCTATGGCTAGGGAGTCAACCGCCAAGTTTATTCCCCCTTGGCCCAACGGTCAAAGGCGGTCTTTTTCCCGCCAATGAAAATAAAACACCCAGTGTAACCATTAGATTCCTAATCCCTATCGATTTCCTAGCCCTATGGACGCATCGGGAAGAGCCCACGAAGGGGTTTCCACCAAAATCCCAGATTTAGGAACTACTCACACATATTTAGTAAAAAGCGATCTAAACAGAAATCGACCGTAAAAATCATGATCAGACAATAGAAATGCAATGGTAGTAAAGCAATTAAGATAATACTAAAGTTTGACAAAGATATGAAAACTTACAAAAACTGGGAAATTACAGCCGTCACAAAATGAAGAAAACAACAAAAAATAACCAACTCCCCGTTTCTGGAAAACCTAGGGTTCTATATATAGGAAAAGATATCACCCGATCGGTTGACAAGTCAACCGATCAGGTGACCTGCTTCAAACTTTTACAGCGCAATGCGGGACTTCACCCGGTAATCTTCAACTGGTCGGTTGACATATGAATGTGACCGGTTGGATCTTGGTGCCATCGGGTGAGGAGGCCGGTTGAGCTGACCGTGTCTTGGATTTTGAGATTCAGCTACAGGTGAACCGATCGGGTGAAGGTCACCCGATCGGTTGGCAATCAGCTTCGAATTCCAGAGAGTTTGGGCTTTTGACCCGGTCCCTGAACCGACCGGGTGACTTCTTGTGAGCTCCAAGCTGCGTCCGGGTGGTGCACGCGTGCATCACCCGATCGGTTGAAGATGACCAACCGACCGGGTGAGGGGCTGAAAGATGATATCATCGTCATTTGACCCCCTGGATCACGCGTGACTCCTCCCGTTGCTCCGGGGACTTGCGATATCGTCGTTTTATGTCCCCTATGCCAGTAAAGTCCTGCAAAATACGAAAAACACGGAAAAGTGAAAGAAAACAAGAAAACACGAGAAAACGAATATTAGACGGCGGTAAAATACGGAAAAACACGGAAGAAAACGTGCACAAATATATGAAATATAAACACACGTCAAAATCCCCCAAGCTGAACTCTTCCTCATCCTCGAGGAAAACGAGTGAGAGTAGGAGCTCAGAGAGGGAAAATCGAGAGAAAAAGAAACAGAAAACTTTATATCCTAGATCACCCGTCAGGGCCAACAAAATCAAAAAAGACCCACCAAGCAAGCACACACCAAATCACATCACTAAACCAAGGAATACGAGTCCAGACAAGTGCCATGGGCCCACGCAGTGAAGCGCGAGTGAGTGTGGTCGTGCGCTAGCAGACAGTGTCGCTATCTACGATGTGCGATAAAGCTCGATATATACAAATCCAGGAAATGACCCAAATATCGATTCGAATTGGATAAAGCGGTGAATATATAGTTCAAGCATGCATTAGAATAGAGAGAGAATCGAAACATATCATGCGTCAGGGACTCCACAACTAGGGTTAAGGAAATCACCCCACTATAGCCTAGGTAATAGCTAAAAAGTTCCTAAGCCAAGTGTTTTCGAAACCGATGGGGGTTGAGATGATGTGGAGTAGAATACTTGGTGCAAATTCTCGCCTTCCCTTTATTCTCGGCAAGTAGGAAAAGATATTCACACTGGATTTTTTTTTTGGGTTTTGGGTATTTGTATATTTTTTTGGATTTTTGGCTATACAATTTTTTTCTTTTCTTTTCTTTTTGGGTTTTTCTTTTCTTTTCTCTTTTTTTTTGGATTTTTAGGGTTTTTGGCTATACACGTGTGTACTCTCCCAAGTGGGAGAATGGTACACGACGAGGGGATTTGCACCAAGTAAAACAAAAAAGAAGTCGGAAATCTAAACACTTGGGCAAAGGAAACTATTCTCGCTAATTAGAGCATGGGCTAAATGGGTTATCCTAGTCCTTAATTGTGGAATCCCGACACATGCGAAATGAAGCGTACAATACATATAATCATGCATACAGAATACAGACAAGAGAAGCAAATACCGCATTATTCTTATCGAAGCGTGATAATCTAGGGGTCATTCCTGGACAGGTATATAAAGTAAAATCACAAAGTAGATGCACACCAAACAACTAGGCACGACACACGACTCACAAAAAGCTAAGTGGACCCACGATGCGTGAAATGCAGGGGAACTCGATATCCTAGGGCTAGTGAGTGTAATTATCGATGCCATGCTAGGTGTGTGTGATTTTGTGGCAATTCATCATAGGGTTCATCTCTAGGAGAAAGAGATAAAAAGAAGAAAAGAAAAATTTAAAACACGATGAAAACGACACAAAAACGAAAAAGAAAGACTCAAATGATGCATAAAGTGCGACTCCCCCAAGCTGAAGCTTGCATTGCCCTCAATGCAATAAGAGTGAGTACGAGAGGGCAATGAAAATGGGGGGGGGGGACGCACTGACACAAAAAGAAATGAAAAACATGGAGAACACAGATACGAAAATGAAAATAAAGAAAAATCAAAATCAAACCATACGACATAAAAATAGAAAAAGAAAGAAAGAAAATGACACAAAGAAAACAAAACATGACAACGCAGCAAAATAGACTTCCCCCAAGCTAGACATGACAATGCTAGCAATGAGATATGATTGTGAAAATGCAGAGATATGCAAGGGTGATGTCAATAAAAGAAAAGAAAGGAAATAGAAATAAAAAGGAAGCGATTCGACACGTGAATGGTTCCTCCCCCTAGCAGTAGTAAAGCAGGGCCCCGCAAAGACAGATGGGCGCTAAAAATAGGGGGGACAAAAGCGGGATGGGAATATATCAAGCAGAGGCACCACCCTCTGGGGGTGGTGATGGGGGCCTGTGCTGGGGACCAGTAGTGGTGGGGGTGGAATGTGAAGCTCGGAGACACCGGGTGGGTCAGTGCGAATGTGGCGAATGAAGCTTTGAAGAAAGGGCAGGTCTCGGTCGACGGACTCCTGAGTTGCCCGACCACCATGTCCAGCTAGGAGGATCATGGCCACGAACCGGTCGGATTGGTCGTCGTCTTGGAATGACACCCCGAATTCGGCATCGCCAATGTAAGCGGGGGAAGTGGTGCGTGGGGTGGTAGATGAATTGGTGATGGTGGATTGAGCAGGGGGTTGTGTGCGACGAGCACGACGGGTGGGCCTAGGGTTGGAAGAGCCAACGTCGGTGGGCTTAGCACGGCGAGGAGGCATTATGCAGGAGTCGTGTGTGTGTGTGAGTGTATGCAAAAGACGATGAATAGACACTAACACGGCCAATGAGCAAAATGAAATATTTAGGGCAAAATAAAAATTGAGCTAAGGAGCGAGTTTACCCAAATGAGATGAAGATCGTTGCTCGTAAATGCCCCAATGCTACTCGACAGGAGCACGTGTGAAGCCGCGACAATCCTTTCAGCAAGTTTCGAAATTGGAGGAGAATGGGTGAAAGTTAGGGTTTTGTGTGCGGGTGAAATCGAGGAGGATGGGGAGAAATCGATGGAGAGATGGATAGGGAGAGGGAGGAGATCGATTGGGGTTGATTTAGGGGAAGAACGAGGTCAGGCACAAGAGGGGGAGTCGAAGCGTCGATCTGAAATTTGAAATCGGGCGAGGGCGGATCGAACGGGCGGGGGGGGGGGGGGGGGGGGGGGGGGCATTTATAGGGATTTAAGTCGAACCGGTCGGGTGAGTTGTCACCCGATCGGTTGACTTAGTGGTCGAAAATTTTGGCTAAAGGGTGAACCGGTCGGGTGAGTTGTCACCCGATCGGTTGACCGCTCCACACATTTTTCCGAGAATTCAGAGTGTCTCACCCGGTCCCTCAACCGGTCTCGCTTCTTGTCACCCGGTCGGTTGACAAATTCTGAAATTTTCCCGAGAGTTTAGCCCAGGTCACCCAGTCTGTAACGACTGGTTTTCATGTATTAGGATTAATTATATTATATATATATATATGTTTTGGTGGATTTTCTCCTTATGTGTGGTTTTCGTCTCCGTAGCTTTCATTTTCGATCGTTTCGTCGTAATTTTCTAGCTTCTTCCTTGGAATCGTCGATTTTGGAGTAAGTCATTCGTGACGGGCTTCATATCAGTCATATATTATTGTTAGATCAAGCCTAGGAGTCTTAGGAATCGATCCCGGAGCTTCGCGCTCCATTTCGGAACTTTCTGTGCACATTAGCCGGTGCAAGAAGGGGAACCGACCGACTAGATGACGATTTAGTCGGTCGGCAAACCTTCATGGACCGACTAGTGGGCTTTGTTAACTTCTCAGGAGTTACTGTTTATAGTTAGTCGGTCTAAGAACATTTGTCGACCGACTAGGTTGCAAACTAGTCGGTCAGCAATCGTTCTTTAACCGACTAGCTCTATGATCCTTTTTATACCAAGTACTATTCATTCTTAGTCGGTCTAAGAACGTTCATCGACCGACTAGATGATAAACTAGTAGGTTAGTAGTTGTTCTTTGACTGACTAAATCTAAATCCTATTTTTGTACATGAGTTACTGTTTGGACTTAGTCGGTCTGCGTTGGTAACCGACCGACTAGTTCCCAAACTAGTCGGTCAGTGGTTGCTCTTTGACCGACTAATTAGTGTCGAAACCCTAATTTCTGGGCAGCCGCCAGCACTCCCTATTTAAACCCTACCCACGATTTCTTTCATCCCTCTTTCATTCTCCTGAGCCATTTTCTCCCCCAAATCACCCTCCAACATTTCCCCAAGCCATTCCTTCCTCCCTTGGAGTTTCCCTCTCCATTTTGGCCTACCACCATGCCCTAGGCCATCTCCAACCCCCAAAAATCTCCAAAACCACATTTCTCCAGATTTTCCCCATCCATTCCAGATCTGAATCCTAGGTTCCCCGGATCATTTCTTCTGTTGCCGTGCTTGCTCGGCATCGTTCTTCCGCTTCCGATACGGTAATAACTCTATCTCTTAATATCCTCATAGCCCATTTGTGTTTTTGTGAAACCCTAATAAAACTAGGTTGGATGTTGTTCTAATATTGTTTTGCCATGGCAGCGATCTCAACTCCGTAGTTAGCATTTGTGTGACGGCCTCGTTGATCGTCATCCTCGGTGCCAGGCAAGTGAAACTTGCCACTTAGGGTTTTGGGCCATGTCTTAGGCCATTTGCTTGTTGTAGGCGTAAAAGAGACTAGGCGACGAAATGATACTCGCCTAGGCACAATTTCAGGAACTAGCTTGACAACGAAGCTAGACCCGTCATTTATCATGTTTCATAACTAACATGTCATCATTAATTTTAATTAACGGTACGCAAATTAATTGTCACCAATGCTATCCATGTTGAATGTCGCATTCGTAGCACATGCTACAATACTTGTGTTTCCTGGCTCGTGTTCCAGAAGCGGGCTACGTGAGTTAGTTGATAGCCAATGCCCGATCTACTTGTTTCCGGCTAGGCACCTGCGTTGCAGGCATAACCCTACGCCATACTTGTTAAATACACTTCCTGGCTCGTGTTCCAGAAGCGAGCATTCCATGTGCGGGGTAACGCCCT
Organism: Scilla litardierei; assembly: GCA_030789695.1. Lineage (NCBI taxonomy): Eukaryota > Viridiplantae > Streptophyta > Magnoliopsida > Asparagales > Asparagaceae > Scilla > Scilla litardierei. The sequence continues at coordinate 103,915,301 of CM061132.1, forward strand.
GGCTCGATACACGTGGAGGGGTAGGGATAAGCAGTCACATGAGCTTACGAGTTGGCCCGATGAGCCACTCTAGCCAGCAGACGAAATCTCTGTGCACAACTTGTTTACTTGACGTGTTTACTTGACGTGATCACTTGACATGAACCACTTGACTTGTACTTGTCCGTGTTTTACTTGTGAAACTTGTTATCCATGACATACTTGCTACTTGTACTTCCCTTTACTTGTTACTTCCATACTATACTTGCCATGTCATGCATCATACTATAACTGCTAGGTTGTTAGTTTACCTTACCTTCAGTTTCCTTGCCTAAGTCTTTTAGACTTGCTGACATGTGCCCCTTTACTCTTTTGGGTGACACATGTTAGATCCTGAGCCTGAGTTCATTGTTGAGGACGAGGTGTTTGCGGACGCCGAGCCCGAGCCTGTGTTTGGCGAGGAGTACGTGGACACTGGGGACCGGTCCTAGTGTCTTCGTTGAGCTTTTCCCTTTTGTTTTAGACTGCTGTAGTTGTCGGTGCGCAGCACCTATACTTTGTTATGTTGTCCCTCTTGTTGGCCTTGTTCTGTGCCTTTAGACTCTTTCTTTTATCCTGGTGGCTTTTCTGGATGTTGAACTTAATTTTAATGTTGGTCAAATTCTGAGATTTGAGATTTTATTTCTGTCTCTTCTTGTGTTATTATTGTTGTTCCATTTGTAGTTACAGGGACCTGCTTATGTTTTATTGACGCTTATCGGGTTTGGGGCTTCACAGCTCCACTCTCGTGCGGACCTTTTCACGTCTCGCCTCCATTTTAGGGAAGCGGGGCATGACAGGTTTTGTTGGTGGCCCATGCAGGTCTCTTCTGTAACTGCGATTATCGGAATGACGATAATAATATTAGAATGTCCAATAAACTAAGTTCGACGTCCGAGTCATAAGCTATGAGTCTAATCTGCTTCGTTTCCTGTGTCATTAGATGGCAGGAAGGCGATTCACCCATGGTGGAGGTAGTGGTGCGCCCCCTCATGACGTGGAGCCTGAGTGGGAACCCACCAATGGAGAGATGATGCGGATGATGCTTCAGATGATGCAGGTGCAACAGGGCATGCTCCTGCAAGTCCAGAATGCTCCAGTTGTTCGAGCTGGTCGGGAAATCCAGGATGCCCCTCGCTCCGAGCCGGGAGCGAAGCAGTTTCGGGAGCTGGGTCCCGCATATTTTGATGGGTCTGAGGGTCCTCTGGCTGCCGATGAGTGGATTCGGAACATAGAGGATAACTTGAAGATGGCCAAGATCACCCCGGCTGGATGGGTTGATTTGGCGAAGAGGCAACTCAAGGATAATGCTCGGAATTGGTGGGATGCGGAAGAGAAGATGCTGGTGGAGCCGATAGCTTGGGCTACCTTTAAGTCCAGGTTTGATGAGGAGTTCTTTTCGAAGGCTGCTAGGAAGGAGATGCTGCAGCGCTTTATTGATCTGAAGCAATGGAGCTTGACGGTGGACCTGTACCACCAAGAGTTCACTAGGCTAAGTCGGTTCGCACCGAAGATGGTGCAGGATGCTGATGAGAGGGCTCAGAGGTTCCTACAGGGACTTGCTTTGGAGCTTTAGAGTTGTGTGTCTTCCTCTGATCTGGACTCTTATCAGAAGGTTCTGGTCGCTGCGAGGAGGCAGGAGCTGAACCTGAGTCAGAGGAGGGGACATGTTTCTGGTGCTGGGAAGAGGCCTATGGAGCATGCCAGAGTGGTGGCTAGGCCTGGTTTCAAGCCTAATTAGCCAGCTCAGTTCAGGAGGCCAGGAGGGCATATTCAGAAGACTTGCCATTTCTGCGGCAAGATCGAGCATGTCAAGGATCAGTGTAGGAGATTCCTGGGATAGTGTGTTGTCTGTGGAGATCCTACCCATACCATGAAGGATTGTCCGAGGTCGAAGCAGCCTTGGAGGGCACCTGTTGCAGCACATCCGTTGCAGCAAAGAGCGTCTGTTCCAGCTGGACGTGGAGCAGCTCTTGTTCCACAGAGGCAGGCTTTTCAGCAGGCTTTTCCGCCGAGGAGGCAGGCTTTTCTGATGACCGCTGTGGAGAGCGAGGCTGTGGATGAGGTTATCGCAGGTAATCCTCAATCTAGCTGTTACTTTCCTAGTTAGCTTTGATTGTTAGATTATGTTCTTTGCTTGAACATGATTGTTTGCTAGACTAAGGTTTGATTGTTAAATTGCTTGTTAGGTGTGGTTTTGGTGTGCACATTTCCTGCACGAGTCCTCTTTGACTTAGGTGCATCGATGTGCATTATTTCTCGGAGCTTCGTGGAGAAGCATTCCTTGTCGACGTCCCCTCTTTCCAAGAGTTGGAATATCGTCACAGGAAATGGCGTTGTCTCGGTGCATTGTGGTTGCAATTCTTGCTTGTTGGTGGTTTGTGGACATGAGCTTTACACTGATTTCATCGTCCACGACATCATCAACTATGATGCGGTTTTTGGGATGGATTGGCTTGCGAGCTTCTATGCTATGATCGACTGTCGGAGGAAGAAGGTGGTGTTCGAGATTCCCGGACATCCAGTATTTGAGTTCAGCCGAGGTAGCAGTTCGATTGGTCCTGTCAGATTTCGGGCCAGGCCGGTGGAGATTGTGGCTATGCAGATGGAGCTGGAGAGGCCGGCGGTTGTGTGGGACTTTGATGACGTCTTCCCTGAGGAGATGTCTGGTTTGCCACCTGATCGAGCTTTAGAATTTTCTATTGATCTTGTTCCGGGAGCGCAACCGATTTCGAAGGCGCCGTATCATATGGCACCCGCTGAGTTGGAGGAATTGCTGAAGCAGCTGGATGAGCTTTTGCTGAAGGGTTATGTCAATCCTAGTGTGTCTCCGTGGGGAGCACCGGTCTTGCTGGTGAAGAAGAAGGATGGTTCGCGTCGCATGTGTGTGGACTATTGGGAGTTGAATGCGGTAACCATCAAGAATAAATACCCGTTGCCTCGCATCGATGATATTTTTGATCAGCTTGGAGGTTTGAGGGTGTTTTCGAAGTTGGATCTGAGGAGTGGTTATCATCAGCTGAAGGTGAAGAAGGAAGATGTTCCGAAGACAGCATTCAGGACGAAGTATGGACACTATGAGTTTGTGGTTATGCCTTTCGGTGTAACCAATGCACCCACAGTTTTCATGAATCTGATGAACCTGATCTTCTACAACTTTTTGGATAAGTTTGTCGTTATCTTTATTGACGACATTCTGATCTATTCTAAGACGGAGGAGGAGCATGCCTCGCACTTGAGGACGGTGTTGGAGATTTTGAGGAAGCATCGGCTGTATGCTAATTTTTCGAAGTGCAAGTTTTGGCTGGACAGAGTGCTTTTCTCGGGCATGTGGTGACTGGAGATGGTATTTCAGTGGATCCCGAGAAGATCAGGGCCATCAGAGAGTGGCCTGTTTCGCAGTCAGTGTCTGAGATCCGGAGTTTCCTTGGGCTTGCTGGTTACTATCGGTGCTTCATTAAGGACTTTTCCCGTATTGCCGAGCCGATGACCAGATTGACGCAGAAGGATATACCTTTAGTTTGGTCGGGTGATTGTGAGAATGCCTTTGGTGTTCTGAGGGAGAGATTGACGACTGCCCCTATTCTTGCTGTGCCTGATCGCAGCGGTGGATTTTAGATCTTTTGCGATGCTTCTGGCAAGGGTCTCGGTTGTGTGTTGCATCAGCACGGGCATGTTGTGGCGTATGCATCTCGTCAACTCAAGGTTCATGAGAAGAATTACCCGACGCATGATTTGGAGTTGGGTGCTGTTGTCTTTGCTCTTAAGATTTGGAGGCACTTCTTACTGAGTGAGAAAGTGAAGATCTTCACCGATCACAAAAGCTTGAAGTATATTTTTACTCAGAAGGAGCTCAACATGCGACAGCGTCGATGGTTGGAGCTCATGGCGGATTATGAGATTGATTTGCAGTATCACCCTGGCAAGGTGAAGTGGTTCCTGATGCGCTGAGTAGGCTTCCAGCAGTGATGATTTTGACCTCGCAGTGGAGATTGCAGCAGGATTTTTGCGAGTCTGGTGTGGAGATTGTTCTTCCTGGAGAGGCTTCTTCGTTGATGAGCATGTAGATTCATTCGACGATCGTGGATCGGATCAAGGCTGACCAGGCTGAGGATCCGAAGCTGGTGAAGATTCGGGAGCAGGTGGAAGCCGGTCTGCGGACTGACTTTTTGATTCATGAGGATGGCTCGTTGAGGTTTGGAGCTAGGTTGTGTGTGCCAGCTGGGGATATTAGAGAGGAGTTGATGGTGGAGGCACATAGTTTGCCGTATTCTGTGCATCCTGGTGGGATCAAGATGTACAAGGATCTTCGTCTGAACTATTGGTGGCATAGTATGAAGAGGAGTGTGGCTCGGAGTGTAGCCAAGTGCTTGGTTTACCAACAGGTAAAGGCAGATCATCAGCGTACGGCAGGGTTGCTACAACCGCTTCCGATTCCAGAGTGGAAGTGGCAACACATCACTATGGATTTTGTGACTGGATTACCTCGAAGTCCGAAGCAGAATGACGCGATTTGGGTGATCGTAGATCGATTGACCAAATCCACGCACTTTATTCCATTCCGAGTGGGACAGTCCATTGAGGCGCTAGCGAGGAGATATATGGAGTTAAATTCTTTTACTCTCCATTTCTATTTCATTTTCCTAGTTTGGATGGTGATGCAACGTGAATCGTGCAGGAGATCGTGCGACTTCACGGTGTCCCCGTGAGTATCGTGTCGGACAGAGACACGAGGTTCACATCTCAGTTCTGGCAGAGTTTACAGAAGAGTTTGGTTACGCGTCTGAGTTTCAGCACGGCGTACCATCCGCAGACGGATGGCCAGTCCGAGAGGACGATTCAGATCTTGGAGGATATGCTGAGGGCGTGCATGTTGGATTTCAAGGGTTCGTGTGAGGACCATCTACATCTGGTAGAGTTTTCCTACAACAACAGCTTCCAGGCGAGTATTGGCATGGCGCCTTTCGCCGCTCTTTATCGGAGGAAATGTCGATCGCCATTGAGTTGGGATGACGTTGGTGATCGGGAGCTGTTGGGACCTGAGATGATTGTGGAGGCCGTGGATGTTGTCAAGAACATTCGGGAGAGGTTGAGGATTGCTCAGGACCGTTTTAAGCATTGGGCGGATGCTAAACGTCGTCCTTTGGAGTTTCAGCAGGGCGACCATGTGTTCTTGAAGATTTTCCCAAATCGTGGTGTGATTCGCTTTGGGAAGCGAGGGAAGTTGAGCCCGCGATACATTGGACCGTTTGACATTCTGGAGAGGGTTGGCGAGGTAGCCTACCGCTTAGCCTTTCTGCCATCTTTGGAGGGAGTTCACAATGTTTTCCATGTGTCGCAGCTTCGTCGATACAATAGCGATCCATCTCATGCTGTGGATTTCTCGGAGATTACCGTTCGCCCTGATATGACGTATGACCAGCAGCCAGTACAGATTCTGGACAGGCGTTAGAAGTCACTTCGGAACAAGGTTGTCAATCTTGTGAGGGTGATGAGGCGACACGGCTCGCCAGGAGAGTCTACTTAGGAGAACGAGGATGAGATGCGAGAGCGCTACCCACTTTTGTTTCCGGACACGTGAGTGTTGGGAAATTCCGAGGACAGAATTTTTCTTAAGTTGGGAAGGATGTAACGACTGGTTTTCATGTATTAGGATTAATTATATTATATATATATGTTTTGGTGGATTTTCTCCTTATGTGTGGTTTTCGTCTCCATAGCTTTCATTTTCGATCGTTTCGTCGTAATTTTCTAGTTCTTCCTTGGAATCGTCGATTTTGGAGTAAGTCATTCGTGACGGGCTTCATATCGGTCATATCTTATTGTTAGATCAAGCCTAGGAGTCTTAGGAATCGATCCCGGAGCTTCGCGCTCCATTTCGGAACTTTCTGTGCACGTTAGCCGGTGCAAGAAGGGGAACCGACCGACTAGATGACGATTTAGTCGGTCGACAAACCTTCATGGACCGACTAGTGGGCTTTGTTAACTTCTCAGGATTTACTGTTTATCATTAGTCGGTCTAAGAACATTTGTCGACCGACTAGGTTGCAAACTAGTCGGTCAGCAATCGTTCTTTAACCGACTAGCTCTATGATCCTTTTTATACCAAGTAATATTCATTCTTAGTCGGTCTAAGAATGTTCATCGACCGACTAGATGATAAACTAGTCGGTCAATAGTTATTATTTGACTGACTAAATCTAAATCCTATTTTTGTACAGGAGTTACTGTTTGGACTTAGTCGGTCTGCGTTGGTGAACCGACCGACTAGTTCCCAAACTAGTCGGTCAGTGGTTGCTCTTTGACCGACTAATCAGTGTCGAAACCCTAATTTCTGGGCAGCCGCCAGCACTCCCTATTTAAACCCTACCCACGATTTCTTTCATCCCTCTTTCATTCTCCTGAGCCATTTTCTCCCCCAAATCACCCTCCAACATTTCCCCAAGCCATTCCTTCCTCCCTTGGAGTTTCCCTCTCCATTTTGGCCTACCACCATGCCCTAGGCCATCTCCAACCCCCAAAAATCCCCAAAACCCCATTTCTCCAGATTTTCCCCATCCATTCCAGATCTGAACCCTAGGTTCCCCGGATCATTTCTTCCGTTACCGTGCTTGCTCGACATCGTTCTTCCGCTTCCGATACGGTAATAACTCGATCTCTTAATATCCTCATAGCCCATTTGTGTTTTTGTGAAACCCTAATAAAACTAGGTTGGATGTTGTTCTAATATTGTTTTGCCATGGCACCGATCTCAACTCCGTAGTTAGCATTTGTGTGACGGCCTCGTTGATCGTCATCCTCGGTGCTAGGCAAGTGAAACTTGCCACTTAGGGTTTTGGGCCATGTCTTAGGCCATTTGCTTGTTGTAGGCATAAAAGAGACTAGGAGACGAAATGATACTCGCATAAGCGCAATTTCAGGAACTAGCTTGACAACGAAGCTAGACCCGTCATTTATCATGTTGCATAACTACCATGTCATGTTTAATTTTAATTAACGGTACGCAAATTAATTGTCACCCATGCTATCCATGTTGAATGTCGCATTCGTAGCACACGCTACAATACTTGTGTTTCCTGGCTCGTGTTCCAGAAGCGGGCTACGTGAGTTGGTTGATAGCCAATGCCCGATCTACTTGTTTTCGACTAGGCACCTGCGTTGCAGGCATAACCCTACGCCATACGTGTTAAATACACTTCCTGGCTCGTGTTCCAGAAGCGAGCATTCCGTGTGCGGGGGTAACGCCCTGGCTCCATACACGTGGATGGGTAGGGATAAGCGGTCACCTGAGCTTACGAGTTGGCCCGATCAGCCACTCTAGCCAGCAGACGAAATCTCTGTGCATAACTTGTTTACTTGATGTGTTTACTTGACGTGATCACTTGACGTGAACCACTTGACTTGTACTTGTCCGTGTTTTACTTGTGAAACTTGTTATCCATGACATACTTGCTACTTGTACTTCCCTTTACTTGTTACTTCCATACTATACTTGCCATGTCATGCATCATACTATAACTGCTAGGTTGTTAGTTTACCTTACCTTCAGTTTCCTTGCCCAAGTCTTTTAGACTTGCTGACATGTGCCCCTTTACTCTTTTGGGTGACACATGTTAGATCCTGAGCCTGAGTTCATTGTTGAGGACGAGCTGTTTGCGGATGCCGAGCCTGAGCCTGTGTTTGGCGAGGAGTACGTGGACACTGGGGACCCGTCCTAGTGTCTTCGTTGAGCTTTTCCCTTTTGTTTTAGACTGCTGTAGTTGTCGGTGCGCAGCACCTATACTTTGTTATGTTGTCCCTCTTGTTGGCCTTGTTCTGGGCCTTTAGACTCTTTCTTTTAGCCTGGTGGTTTTTCTGGATGTTGAACTTAATTTTAATGTTGGACAAATTCTGAGATTTGAGATTTTATTTCTGTCTCTCCTTGTGTTATTATTGTTGTTCCGTTTGTGGTTACAGGGACCTGCTTATGTTTTATTGACGTTTATCGGGTTTGGGGCTTCACAGCTCCACTCTCGTGCGGACCTTTTCACGTCTCGCCTCCATTTTAGGGAAGCGGGGCGTGACACGGTCTGCCAACCGGTCTCTTCTTCCCTCACCCGGTCGGTTCATTTAGTGGCAGACACGGCCGTTAGCTGATACATCCCAACCGATCGGTTCAGTTATCAACCGATCGGTTGGGGCCTTGTTTTCTGCAAAAACACACAAATCGCCTAAGTTCCACAACGGAAGTTTTTGCGGGTGAATTTATTTATAAAAATAGATAAAATAAAGTTAAAAAATAATCCTAAAAATTGAAACAAAAGTTTAGAGCATGGGTTGCCTCCCATGAAGCGCTTTTTTTTAACGTCGTTTAGCTCGACGCCCGTTGATGATGTTTATGGTGGGCAATACGGGAGATGCCCAAAACCCGGCATCTCTTCAACTCAAGAGCTTGTGACTTTTGGTGTAGTCGGTGGCTGTAAGAAGATTCGCTCAACTACCCTCCCTTTGTCGACATGATCCGGGGGCTTCTCCCTCAAATTGGCGTCTACCGCCATCTTTTTCAGGATCCGGACCTCATCATCGATGAGGTCCACGGGTTCTTTCCCTTTTCTCCTCGTATGAGGGGCCTCAGGGAATCCGGGAGGGATCACATGTCGCGTGACCGCCCCATCAGCAACTTCTTTCTTTGGGGAGCCAACTTGCTCTCCAAGGTCCCCTAAGCTATGGGGGGGATTCCTCGAGAGTACTTCCCAGGCACTTGTTTCAACAGCTCTATCTTCTTCGTTCTCCAGCATACTGATACTAGGATCGTCCGGGGGATTTGGGTGCTTCATCGACAACCCCAAGTCAAATTCGACTCTTTCTTGGCCCACATTGAGGGAAAGCTTCCCATTCTTCACGTCTATCAAAACTCCGGCGGTTGCCATAAAGGGCCATCCAAGGATAATAGGGGTATGCTTGTCTTCTGGCATATCCATCACCACAAAATCAACCAGTACTTGTACTCCTCTCACATCGACGGGGAGGTCGTCTACTACTCCCACCGGGTACTTGACCGAACGGTCAGCAAGTTGTAATGTCATGCCGGTGGGCTCTAAGTCTCCCATCCCTATTCTCTTATACATCGATAGGGGCATTAAGCTGACTCTCACTCCTAGATCGACGAGCGCCCTCTGGATTTGCACTTTCCCAATAGAGCAAGGGATGGAGAAACTTCATGGGTCTTTGAGCTTGGGTGGATTTGCGCGCTGAATGAGGGCACTGCACTCCACCGTTAACACGACCTTCTCTTTTCTAGATCCCTGTGTCACCAAGTCTTTCAGAAATTTGGCATATGAGGGAATTGTCTCGATGGCCTTGAGGAAGGGGATTTGTAAGCTCAGATCTTTCACCATGGCAAAGAATTTGCCATACTTCTCGTCAATCTTGGCTTGGGCAAGCCGTTGTGGAAAAGGCACAACGGTCTTGAATACTCTTAGGTTCCCTTCCTCATCCTTTTTCTTCTCCTCTCTATGAACTCCCTCCGGAGTAGTTGGCTTGGGCGACGAAGCACCGTCGTCATTTAATTTCTCAATTGGTCATTCCACGACCAACGGTGCTTCCGGTCCTTTGAGGGGCATTCTCGTGGGTATTTGTGTTCCGCTCCTCAAGATGATGGCGAACACGTTCTCATGCTCATGCATGAGCGCCAAGGTCCGATTTACCCCCCTCGGGTTCACCTCAGGCTGTGGCGGTTTTAGATTCTGCGGTCTCTGAAGGTTTGCCACTTGCAACCCCAGCTGGGTCACCTGATCAGTGAGGACTCTTTGTCCCATCTCCAGCTTCAGATTTATCTTCTCCTGGTTGGCGATGTATTGAGTCAAGAGGGACTCAACCGGAGAAATGGCCCTCTGCTGGCCGTATTGCTGCTGGGTGGGCTGCTGATTCCTAGGAGCATACTGTTGATACTGTTGTGGAGATTGTTGCTGCTGAAACTGCTGCTGAGGCCTAGCCGGCTGATACATCTGCTGTTGTTGCTGAGCCGGCTGTTGATAAGGCGCTCGGGAGTTAAGGTTGGGATGATTCCGGTTGTTGGGAGAGTAGGCCGGGTTGGTGTTGGTTCATGGTGGAAAAGGCGCATTCCATGTAGGATTGTAAAATAATACGCTCGCCTGATCCAACCGTGGTGAGATGTCACCACCGTCGAACTCTCCAAAAACTTCGGACTCCACTGCAGCAATCTGTTGTGCATCGGTGCCACCGGCGCCTACCATCAATGCGGAGATCTGGGTCGATAGTAAGTCAAACTTGCTTGACAGTTTGTCGACGTCCTCGACCCTATGGATGCCCCCAGACCTAGGTGTGGCTCTCTCGTCACACCACCGTTCATTGTTGGATGCCATATTTTCCAGAATCCGTCCGGCATCTTCTTCGCTTCTCGACATAAAGGACCCTCCAGCCGCAGCGTCCATGGAAGATTTTAAATCTTCCCTCAACCCATTATAAAACAGATTTATGATCTGCCACTTGGGGAGCTCATGGTGGGGACATCTTCTCTGCATCTCCTTGTATCTGGTCCAGGCTTCGTGCAGAGACTCGTGGCTGGCCTGGGAGAAGGAGGAGATCTCACTCCTCAGCTTCATGGTCTTCCCCGGATGAAAGAACTTCGTCAGGAAAGCATTTGAGAGATTCTCCCAGGTGTTGAATGTATTCGGGTCCTTCCCCCTAAGCCACAGCTTGGCCTTATCTCGCAAGGAGAAGGGGAACAGGTTCAGTCGGATTGCCTCAGTTGTGACACCGTTTATTCAGAAGGTGTCACATTTCTCCAAGAAGGAGTCTAAATGTTCAATCGGGCTCTCCATGGGTGCATCCAAGAATTGATCCTGCTGGATCCACGTCACCAAAGATGGCTTAAGCTCGAAGCTTTGGGCCGTAATAGCTGGAGGACGGATGGCGGAGGTGGACTCGATGGAAGGCATCGAGTACTCCAACAGGGACTTGTGAGGTGGGGTGTTCTCCCCTATGGCTTCAGGATCCTCTCTTCTTCTCTTCTCGGCGGCCAAACGCCTTAGGGTGGAGTTTATTTCTGGATCAACGGGGATCAAGTCGTCATGACTTCTTGAACTCCTGCGCATGAAAAACAACAAACACCCGTGAAGTGAAAAGTGGGAAAGAAACAGATAAGATAAGAAATAAAAATAAAAATAAAAATAAGAAAATAAAAAGGAAAAAGAAGAATGCGAAAATTATCGTGAGGTAGGGATGAGAGCTAGACACTAGGGCTCATGAAATCCTGAAATAACAAGCACGTTGCCTCCCCGGCAACGGCGCCATAAAGCTTGACGCCCCCCGGGTGTGGCACGCTAGATGTGTGCAATAATATGATTGGGGGCGTGAGATTTAAATATTTGTAACCGCAAGTGCACGGTGTTGTAGTGTGGCTTGGGGGTCGAACTCAGGGAGGCGTGGATGTGCTTGTGTCAAAGAGGATCAAAATCACCCCATGGGAGAGCTAGCCCGGATAGAATGATGGGTTGTCATGGTAAATGGAATGCAAGGTATAGACAATATAAAAGAAAAACCCGGGACTTTGGTTTCCACTCTATCGAGCGACTCTCGCCGATACGGCCTACGGGTAGGATAACGATCGGAATTAGGGTCAATGGTGAGACGTTGCCTCTAAGAGTGGTACCAGCGTCCCATGGGCCCGATATTCCGGTCGGTGCCCAAGATGATACGCCGGACTTCCCGGGTTCGATCAGTGGGCACTCCCGTGTCCATTAACACTGATCGACTCCGGGAGCACTAAGCTCGCAACGATAACTCCCAACGTCTCATCCCGCCACTCCCGCGTGCTAGGATTTGACGTCTACGCTAAGGGCGTGAGCTATGGCTAGGGAGTCAACCGCCAAGTTTATTCCCCCCTTGGCCCAACGGTCAAAGGCGGTCTTTTTCCCGCCAATGACAATAAAACACCCCGCGTAACCGTTAGATTCCTAATCCCTATCGATTTCCTAGCCCTATGGACGCATCGGGAAGATCCTACGAAGGGGTTTCCGCCAAAATCCCAGATTTGGGAACTACTCACACATATTTAGTAAAAAGCGATCTAAACAGAAATCGACCGTAAAAATCATGATCAGACAATAGAAATGCAATGGTAGTAAAGCAATTAAGATAATACTAAAGTTTGACAAAGATCTGAAAACTTACAAAAACTAGGAAATTACAGCCGTCACAAAATGAAGAAAACAGCAAAAAATAACCAACTCCCCGTTTCCGGAAAACCTAGGGTTCTATATATAGGAAAAGATATCACCCGATCGGTTGACAAGTCAACCGATCGGGTGACCTGCTTCATACTTTTACAGCGCAATGCGGGGCTTGATCACTCCTTATTTTACACCCTTTTCCCGCATGTTTGCATGCCATTTTGATCGCCCAAATCATGTTTTTCACGATATATCGACGATATTGCGATGCTTTTCACGATTTGTTGTTTTTGTCGCATTTCAGGAGATTTGGCGCGATTAGGAGTGATCTCGAGATGCGTGTAATCTAGACGGCCACCGACGACCTCCCCGAGGGGTATTTTGCTGTTGGAGAGGAGCGGAAGAAGAATGGACGTCGCCGGAGCGACGAGGAGGCCAAAACGACCAGTTTGGGCATTTTTTGTGTCCCACTCGGCCGAGTGGAGGAGCCACTCGGCCGACCAGCGAGACACTGCTCGGCCGACCCGTTCAGACACGACTTCCATGTGTACTCGGCCGAGCGACGGAGACCACATCGGCCGAGTGACGATACCACGTCTGCCCGAGTGGCGCCCAGACGAAGGCCCTCAAAAAGACCGAAGTTACTGTTTTTCGGCCATCTGAGCCTCAGAAGACCCACTCGGCCGAGTGGCAAATCCCGTCCGCCCGAGTGAAGTGAAGCCATCGGCCGAGTGACGACAACTCACTCGGCCGAGCCACCCACGAACTGAAGACCCCTGAAGCCCCCGACTTACTGGAAAATTGACAGGGTTTTCACTCGGCCGAGCGACTTTTGTCACTCGGCCGAGTGCGATGCGCAGCCTGTAGCGAAATTTGCGGAAAACAGGCTGTGCAGGGGCGTTTTGGTCAGGATTTTTAGACGATTTTTGGGGCTATTTAAGCTCTGTTTTTACCCTAGTTTTAGGAGCCACCTCTCAGATTTTTTGCAGCTTTTTGAGTCTACTTTTTAGCTTTATTAATTGTGATTGGTGAAGAGAAAAACTTGGATTTTTGTTGGGTTGATTGAAGATCTACATTGGTTTGCACTTCTCTTCCACAAAAACTCTATTTTTATTGTTTATATCATTGTTGTGATGAATTCCATTGTCTATTTCTTTGCCAATTATTGTGCTATTGCAATGATTAGTGAGTAGTCTCCACGTCTTGGGGCGTGGGGATGAACCCTACGAGCCCAATTTCGTATTTGTGTTGAATTGGTAGGAATTGAGCTAGGACTGTTATTAGGGATTAGATTGGGATCGAATTACTACGGATAGCTAGGTATTCACATCAATTGGGATTTGCAAGAGATTGGATCCCAATTCGATGGGAAGCCCTAGAAATCCGAATTGGGTTGGAGTCGGATTTTCGAAGTATCGGTTTGCAAGAAATTGGACCGATGCCAGGATCTCCGGTTGCAATTCCGTGCCGATACCCGTTTGCAAGAGATTGGACGGGTAGGAACTATCCTAATCTAGATTGTGGACCGAGTTTGCAAGAGATTGGGCTCGGTGCGCAATTGGACGATGATGTTGACCCTAATGCTAGCTTCCCTAGGCTAGGGTTTGCAAGAGATTGGACCCAAACCTAGGGAAGCTATAGACCGGCAACAGCGCGAGAGCGTGAGCTTGGTTCCACATTTAGTTGCAACTAGTTCATCCGAATTCTCATCCTAGCGATTTCGATACCGGCGAACCACAATGGTGAAATACGGTGAGTAGTGGGGATTCCCCATTCCCTAGGCGTTCTCTATTTGATTTGATATTTCGCACTTTTGTCTGACGATTGTGACAGGATCGGCCAAGGCAATTATCCCTCTAAATAGCCAGGTTGATTAGGAGCAAGCACGGTCATTCGTCCTCCCTGTGTTCGATACCCGCTCGCCGCTATACCGTGCGCTTGCGGTAAAACTACAACCGTCGCCTCGGGACGTGTACGCCGGGGCGCGATCAAGTTTTTGGCGCCGTTGCCGGGGAGGCGATTGCGTTTGATTCTTTTTCACCTTAGCTATTTCTTTCTTTTATTTTCTTTTTATTTTACCTCTTTTACCATTATTATTTCCTTTGCTATTCTTACCTAACCCTTCCACGGTGCTAATCATCTCTTTGAAACTCTGTTTTCCCTGTGCATGTACACGAGATCTACGGCGGACCCCGAAGCCTTATTATTCGATCCCGAGATCGAACGTACCGCGCGGAGACTCAGAGCGGAAAGGAGACAATATCCGGAAGGGCAGTTTATGACCAACCGGGAAACTCCCGAAGAATTGGCGGCGAGAATGGCGAGAATAATTTCTATTCGCGATAGGCTTCGGCCTAAAACCTCTTCTACTACGTCATCCATCGCCGTGCCGGAGTTGGCGGCCGACAAGAACTTCGAGCTGAAGACGGGATTGGTGGTTTTGATGCAACAAGACCCATTTCATGGGAACGCTCACGAGAACCCCCACTACCACATCCAATCATTCTTGTCGAAGTGCGCCACTTTCCAAATGCCGGGGGTCCCGATTGATGCCATCAGACTGCGCCTCTTCCCCTTCACGCTAAAGGACAAAGCACTCTATTGGCTGAGGACGCAAGCTGACGGAGTTTTCACCTCTTGGGACGGGTTGGCGGATGCATTCATTGATAAATTCTATCCACCATCCAAGACGGTGAAGATCCGGAGCGCTCTCATGTCCTTCAAGCAAGGACCACATGAGACGCTCTATGAAGCTTGGGAGCGATTTAAGGATTTGCAGCACCAGTGCCCGTACCACAGTATAGAAGATTGGGAGTTAGTGCATAGCTTCTACAACGGTCTCCAACCGGGGACCAAACAAATTATTGATGCCGCGGCGAATGGTGCAATCTTGTCAAAGACTCCCGAGTAAGCTACGGCCCTAATTGAGGAGATGGCCTCTAATAACCAACAATGGGGCGATGAGCGAGGACACTCTACGTCCTCCTTAAAGCCGACTAGCATCTACGAGGCAAAGGCCGTAGCGGAGCTTACGAGCAAATTTGATTCTCTCCACAAGGTGGTGGAGAGATTGGAGAAATTCATCACTGAGCCCCAAGGAAGCCCTTCCACCTCCGCACCGGCAAGCCAAATGAGTGATTGGCAAGACCAATCTCAAGCCATGTATTCGGGAGGAGAGCAAGGAGAAGGATCCTTGGAGCAAGTGCAATATGTTGCGGGGAACCAAGGTTATTGGTCCAATCCGGCCGCAAGAAATCACCCGGGATTCTCCTACGCCAACAATGAAGGAGCTTTGAACCCGCCGCAACAACCGCCTAATCAAGCTCGACCACCACCACCCCAACAACAATACTATCCGCCGAGGGGACCTACACAACAAAACTTCCAACCAAAGTAACAAGTCCCACCTTATAGGCCTCCCGGATACAATCAAGGGTGGAGGAATCAAAACCAAAACCCTCCGCAAGCTCCACAACGATCCGATTTCGAAACTAGAGTGGAGGCGTTCATGGTCGAGCAAAATAAGGTGAATGCTACTTTGAAGGCGGGGCAAGAATCTCTCAATACCGTAGTGGCTCAAATATCGGAGCAATTGGCATTGCTCAACCGGAACACTCAAAGATTGCCGGCGCAACCGGAGCAAAACCCACGGGGCAACACGGGCCACATCAACGCCGTGGTTGCCGTCACTACTAGAGGCGGGAAGGACACCACCCCCGCCATGATTCCTATTGAGGAGGCCGTGGAGGAAAGTTTGGAGCCGGTTGAGCCGATAGTCGAGATTGAAAAGGAGAAGGAGCCACAAGACAAGGAGAAATCTAGGGCGGAGCTATTAATTGAGGAGAGGCGCTTCATGCCACCGGTCCCATTCCCCCAAAGACTAGCGAAAGCGAAAATGGAGAAAAGGCTAGCGAAATTCCTCGAGTATCTAAGAGGAGTTAGCCTAAATATTCCCTTCCTTGACGCCATCATCGAGATCCCCACATATGCCAAATTCTTGAAGGACTTGATTTCGGGGAGAAAGAGGAAGGAAAAGATCATGCTAGCCGAGGAGGGCTCTTGGTTCACCAAGAGAGAAAAGGAGCCGGCAAAATTTAAAGATCCGGGGAGTTTTCGGATTCCTTGCACGTTGGGCGGCGTGCCTCTTCAAAAGGCGTTGGTCGATCTTGGGGCTAGTGTGAGTCTCATGCCCCTCTCCATGTTCTTAAAGCTTAACACCGGGACGAAGTTGAAACCCACCGACATGCGCATTCAATTAGCCGATGGACGGATAACAAGGCCGGTGGGGATTGCCGAAGACATCCCACTTCAAGTCCCGGGTGGAATATGCTTGCCATGTGACTTCGTCATCATGGACATTAAGGAGGAGGGAGACACCTCATTGATACTTGGGCGCCCATTCCTCGCCACCGCCGGAGTCATCGTCGACGTGCGCAAAGGTACCTTAACCTTAAACGTCGGAAACATCGAGGTGGAGCTCCACATTCCCAAGGCAATGAAGCACATGCCTTACCATGAGGAGCTCGATTATATGGACCTCCTTGATGAGGTGATAGAGGAGGCGATTCCTCACTCAATTGGTGCCCTTTTTGATGAAGAATTGGAGGAAGGCCCGGATTTAGGCCATGAGGACAATAATGATGATTCCCCTGACTTCTCCGCTGATGAAGATGAAGGCGACGCTGATGTCGCAAGGATTCGAGAGCTCTGCAAGCTCTCGAAATCAAAGTCTCCAAAGAAAGCTCCGCCGGTACGGAAATCGGCATCGCCGGCTAAGCCGTTGACCGGGGCAAATGATAGCTTGGGGGAGCCTCCCCCCCACACCATTCGGGACAAGAGACCTCCGAGGGAGACCGCTACGCCGCTACGTTCGAATCCAAGCGCGCTCCCCGGAAAGTTTGACGGGTGCATCTCATATGCACCAAACATCCCGCATTGATTGAAAATTATAGGGGGTCGAGCTCACGACCTAAAACGAGCGCTTGTCGGGAGGCAACCCGACGGTTTTTGCTTTATTTTCGCTTTTTCTTTATTTTTGTTTTAGAAATTTTTAGTGTTTTGAGTCACCCGACCAAAATTTTGTGATAACGGGTCCTATTTTTCTTGACAGGAGAGAAGATAGGTAGATCATCATGAGGAGGATGAACGAGACGATGAGGAGCGCCCCAAGAAAGCGTTCGACGCTTAGGAGGAGCATGAAATCGACTGGAGAAGGAAAGACGGAGTTTAGAGCCCAAACGAAGACAAACAGCAGAATACAAGGCTCACTCGGCCGAGTATACTAGTCACTCGGCCGAGTCCAGAAGTTCGTTCGGCCGAGCCGCTCACGAACGAGGGAAGTCTGCTGTACCCAACTCTCTGTTTATTTTCTTGATTTCGATATAACTGCTACTCGACCGAGTACATATAATCACTCGGCCGAGTAAAATGGATACCTTCCTAGGGCGAGTCTTGCCGAGTAGCTTGAGTCACTCGGCCGAATGGACTTACTCCACTCGGCCGAGCATGGCAAAGCCACTCGGCCGTAGCGATATCGGGGAGAAATCTTTATTTGCCTCGCTCGGCCGAGTGATCACGTCACTCGGCCGAGTCGTAACTTTTTAATATAAAGCAAGGGGGGGCGCAGTTTTCGAAAACGAAATAAAAAAACCCCTTCGCCCGCGCCCCCTCAGCTTCCCCTCGCCCGATCGCACCTCGCCCAACGCCCACTCGCCCGCGCGCGCCGCCGCTCGGCCTGCCACCGCCGGCCGACCGTCGCCGCACCCCGCCCGAGTCGCCGCCGGCAACCCCCGTCTCCGATCACCTCCGGTTCGCTTATTTTCACCATTTTCTTCTCTTTTTGCATAGTTTTTGAGGATCCGTGTGTCAATCGAACCCCTAACCCGAATCAAGTCACATATCTATCTGTTATACCCCTATTGCTCCATACATTTTGATTATTACTCGCTGATATCGCTTTTCCATGCGCAGGTTGCTTTTTGGAGCTTAGGGGAGCTCATGGGAGCTTCTACGGGCTGCTCAGGACCTCGTGGAGGCGCGGACTTCGCACGCTTCCACTACTTAGCACTCGCGGCGTGTTTGGGTAAACTCTTTCCACTCTTTGTGCACACGCCGCACTTTTCACTTTTTCGGCGCGCGCTCGGGGCAGATATGCCGCCCCGGACACGGCCGCGGTCGAAGAGAGCTTCCGCCAAGCGGAAGCGGTCGGATGATGCCGGCCCCTCCCACGAGTTGGAGGACTCTCCTCCACCGTCCCCCACACACCCCGCACACCCCGCACAGCCTGCAGGCTCCGCACACCCCGCTCAGCCTGCAGCGCACCCACAGCCCGCACAGCCTCTCCCCACCGATCCACAGCCACCACCACCGGCTCCACTGGTCGGGCCGCTCGGGATTACGTTCCGAGACAATGCACACCGCGCCGTCTTCGAGCGTATCTCCCAGCGCTCGATCGTACCCTCCAGGTTCGCACACCTCGCTGACCTAGGACGCCTGGGGGTACTTGAGGGGATGCTCACGTTGTACGACAACGTGGGCTGGCGAGATTTTTTCCAGGTGTCGGCGGATACTTTTACCCGTCCGACACTTGAGGTTTTGAGTTCGATCGCCCGGACCGATGAGGGATGCTCATTCCGGTTCATGGATCGAGAGTGCCAGGTCACTCTCGATATGATGAGAGCATTTTTCTCTTGGCCCGCAGTCCCCGGAGCGGATCGCGGTTATGGCCCCACACATATCCCTCCACCCTCTTTCGACGCCGGTGCCTTCTGGGCACGTATCACGGGTCTCCACGCCGCCTTTGACCCTAGTAGGGCCAAGGCCTCGGCCATCATACATCACTGCCTACGCATTGCCCAGCGCCTCATGGCGACTACCTTTTTGGCCAGATATGAGCCGGGCACGATGTCTACGCCAGAGCTTTACATGCTCTATGCGATGACACGTCCCAGAGCTCTGTCTAGGGATGGAGATGAGCTTGTCCCCGCCGTCGTGATCGATATCGCGGCATGGTACTTAGACCGCATCATTGTATCGGTGGGCGCTCGCTCACCGATATGCTGCGGCGGCCTGATTACCCTGCTGGCTCTTATGACCGGCGAGGATTTCCCCGACGACCTGCGACGCGTTCCGGGCCCCACTTCCTTGTCGATAGACGTTATGGCCCGGATGAAGATGCTGCGTCCGCACGGTGAGCGTCACTGGGTCTGGTTGCACGGCCCCTATGGGGCCGATTACATGATTCTCCCGAGCCCAGCTCGGACCCAGATTGCACCAGCCCACGTTGACTGGCTCCCAGCGATGGATGTCCTCATCCCCGCTGCGTACGTGCTCGAGGCCGAGGAGGCCGAGCAGGCCCACGCTGCCCACGCTGCCCAGGCTGCTCCCGCAGACCCTGCTGCACGCCCTACCGAGCCCGCTGCCGCCCCTGTGGCCCCTCAGCCCACACCTGTCGTTTCTGCTGCTCCTGACACTTCTGTCCTCACCTCTGCCAGTGTCGCGAGTACCCTTGCTGAGCCCACTTCCACCACTGTCACCGCTTCCGAGGCTGTCACCACCACTCCCACTTCCACCACTGGCCCCTTGTCTGTCGAGCCTCTTTCTTCTGCCTTCCCCGAGCGCCCGCCGACCGTAGTCGCGAGTGGAGAGCCCTCGTTCACCGCGGTCGTGGAGACCATGGTTAGCATGATCTCCGCTGGGGTTACACCTTTTGGACCGCACACTTCTGCCCCAGCGGGAGATTCCTCTGTCTCCACTACCGCCGTTTTCTCCGAGAGTGTCGTGGCGTCTGTCCACACTTCTGTGCCACAGACCTCTTTGGCCACCTCGTTGCCTCTTTTGCACGCTTCCTTTGCTGCCGCCGCCTCCACTTCTCACCGCCCGTCCCGGCCTCACACTGAGGCCCGGCCCACATTTCCTGGCACGGCACCTTTCGTCCCATTCCCTGCTGAGCCCGTTACATACTCCACACGCGTACGCCAGCCTCGCCCTGCGCAGCCTAGACCGGTGCGTCCCTCTGCACCACCCCCGCCCGACACTACACTGCAGAGCATACGTGCTCTTGAGTTGGCGGTGAGCGGTCTTAGAGGAGACCTTAGGACCCTGTCCTCCACCGTCTCTACGATGGCTGGACGCTTTGACCTAATCCCTCAGATCCACTACTGCCTGACACAGATCTTAGAGCGTCTCCCGCGCGTACCCCCACCCACCCAGCAGGTTCCCACACACACTCCCACACACGCTCGACCTGCTTCCACTTCCGCTTCCACCCCAGCTCAGCAGCCCACACCACCACCACCACCACCACCACCTCCGCCTCAGGACGGAAACGGCGCGACACCGCCTTCTTAGGCACTCTTGATGCCTTTATCCATTCCTGCCGTTGTGCTGCCCGTCTCTGCTGGGTCCTGATGCACTTTTGTCCACCCCCCTCCCCTCACCTTTTTGTGATTCTCATTTGCCGTCTCTTTATATATCCTTTTTGGGAGAGAGGGAGAGCTTTTGGTGACCCATTTTTACTCGTATCACTCATATCTGTGCATGCATCATATCCACATCATATTTTCGTTTCTTTATTTTTCGTTTTATTCTCTTTTTTTTTTCTTTCCATCATGCATGCATCCTCACTTGCCCCTCTCATTACATGTCTCTCTGTGTGCCACACTTTGCACATTGAGGACACTGTGCACTTTAGCTTGGGGGAGTGAGTTCTCACGTTCTTTTTCGATTTGCCACCCTTAGTTTTAGTTTTTTTTCCACACCGTTTTTCACTTTTGCACTTATTTTTCATTATTTTTTTTTTCTGTGATGATGTCTACGTGGAGTTAGCTTATTCTATATGCATGCTATATTTGTCGTGTCTTAGATTTCATTTCTGATATCATATGCTATGACTCGCTTGCATTTAGAAATAGGAGCCCACACTTTTTCCTCATGAAAATGGATGAAATTTTATTATTAGCTGAGCCTGAATATTCATATGTATGCTATCACAGAAAACACACCAAGATTCACGCATTGAATGCCTATATCTGGAGTACTGACTTCTTTTCCTTTATCACTTCTATATGCATGAATTGTACACTTCACTTCCGGATGATTGAATGATGGTTAGCTATGATATATCTGGATTAGTTAGCTTTTTTGTGATCGAAACTGAGTAGATTAGATTACCCTGCTGAAGTTGTCGTGCATGTCTTATAGAGTGAGCCGAGAGTTATATTTATTTCTTTCTCCACAAATCTTGAACATCATTTCTCTACTTTTAAAATCATTGGTGAATCTCCCCTTAGTGATTCTATTTTATGGCATTTCCCCCGCTATTAATTCCTAGCTCCAAATCTCTTATTCCAAAAAAAAAAAAATAATAATAAAAGAGAGAAGAACATTCTCGTATATCATTATCTCTCTTTGAACTGGGATCATTGTATATATGAAAAAGAAAAAAAAATATATAAAAAAAAAGGAAAAAAAAAAGAAAAAAAAAAGAGAAAAGAGAGAAAAGAGGAAAAATCCTCAATAGAAGATCCCATCTCGCTTACTTTCTTTCTTCTTTCTCTTCTTTGCCTTTGGAGCTATATAAAAATGGGGATGTAAATATTTTTGTGCCACCACGCTTATAGATAAGCTTGGGGGAGGAGATCCATTGATGTGTGAGAGAGCGACTACTTGACATTGCACGACAACCTAGGCTAAGTAATATTCTATACTCGGTGAGATTGTTTCTAGCTTTACGAAATCCAGAAATCTAAGCCTAGCATTCATTTCATGAAACCCATACTTTTCTATTCTCTCTATTCTATGATGTGATACTCTTATACTCCAGATAGAAAGCGTTCAATTGAAAAGTGTGTGATCTGAGACTTGTATACCGCTTTAGATGATTCAGGCGATGTTAATTTTTAAAATCATTCCGTTTTTCATGATTATACCATTGTTCGTGGGTTTTCTATTTTCTACTTGCACTATTCTACTATGATATCAAGATGAGATTCTTTGACATGTATTTCTCACTCGGTGCATGCTATAAGAGTAGGTGAAACCCACGTCCTGAGAAAATGGTCTAGCATCCTACCTCTTCTTTCTTTCTTTCTTTATTTTCGTTTGGTTTTCATTCTTCTTCGTTTTTCATTTTTTTTTTTTCGTTTTTCGCCGTTTTCGTTTTCCGAATCCACCGGGTTCGCTTTTTTACTTATCTTCCTCGGGGACGAGTAAGAGGCAAGCTTGGGGGATTTTGATCACTCCTTATTTTACACCCTTTTCCCGCATGTTTGCATGCCATTTTGATCGCCCAAATCATGTTTTTCACGATATATCGACGATATTGCGATGCTTTTCACGATTTGTTGTTTTTGTCGCATTTCAGGAGATTTGGCGCGATTAGGAGTGATCTCGAGATGCGTGTAATCTAGACGGCCACCGACGACCTCCCCGAGGGGTATTTTGCTGTTGGAGAGGAGCGGAAGAAGAATGGACGTCACCGGAGCGACGAGGAGGCCAAAACGACCAGTTTGGGCATTTTTTGTGTCCCACTCGGCCGAGTGGAGGAGCCACTCGGCCGACCAGCGAGACACTGCTCGGCCGACCCGTTCAGACACGACTTCCATGTGTACTCGGCCGAGCGACGGAGACCACATCGGCCGAGTGACGATACCACGTCCGCCCGAGTGGCGCCCAGACGAAGGCCCTCAAAAAGACCGAAGTTACTGTTTTTCGGCCATCTGAGCCTCAGAAGACCCACTCGGCCGAGTGGCAAATCCCGTCCGCCCGAGTGAAGTGAAGCCATCGGCCGAGTGACGACAACTCACTCGGCCGAGCCACCCCCGAACTGAAGACCCCTGAAGCCCCCGACTTACTGGAAAATTGACAGGGTTTTCACTCGGCCGAGCGACTTTTGTCACTCGGCCGAGTGCGATGCGCAGCCTGTAGCGAAATTTGCGGAAAACAGGCTGTGCAGGGGCGTTTTGGTCAGGATTTTTAGACGATTTTTGGGGCTATTTAAGCTCTGTTTTTACCCTAGTTTTAGGAGCCACCTCTCAGATTTTTTGCAGCTTTTTGAGTCTACTTTTTAGCTTTATTAATTGTGATTGGTGAAGAGAAAAACTTGGATTTTTGTTGGGTTGATTGAAGATCTACATTGGTTTGCACTTCTCTTCCACAAAAACTCTATTTTTATTGTTTATATCATTGTTGTGATGAATTCCATTGTCTATTTCTTTGCCAATTATTGTGCTATTGCAATGATTAGTGAGTAGTCTCCACGTCTTGGGGCGTGGGGATGAACCCTACGAGCCCAATTTCGTATTTGTGTTGAATTGGTAGGAATTGAGCTAGGACTGTTATTAGGGATTAGATTGGGATCGAATTACTACGGATAGCTAGGTATTCACATCAATTGGGATTTGCAAGAGATTGGATCCCAATTCGATGGGAAGCCCTAGAAATCCGAATTGGGTTGGAGTCGGATTTTCGAAGTATCGGTTTGCAAGAAATTGGACCGATGCCAGGATCTCCGGTTGCAATTCCGTGCCGATACCCGTTTGCAAGAGATTGGACGGGTAGGAACTATCCTAATCTAGATTGTGGACCGAGTTTGCAAGAGATTGGGCTCGGTGCGCAATTGGACGATGATGTTGACCCTAATGCTAGCTTCCCTAGGCTAGGGTTTGCAAGAGATTGGACCCAAACCTAGGGAAGCTATAGACCGGCAACAGCGCGAGAGCGTGAGCTTGGTTCCACATTTAGTTGCAACTAGTTCATCCGAATTCTCATCCTAGCGATTTCGATACCGGCGAACCACAATGGTGAAATACGGTGAGTAGTGGGGATTCCCCATTCCCTAGGCGTTCTCTATTTGATTTGATATTTCGCACTTTTGTCTGACGATTGTGACAGGATCGGCCAAGGCAATTATCCCTCTAAATAGCCAGGTTGATTAGGAGCAAGCACGGTCATTCGTCCTCCCTGTGTTCGATACCCGCTCGCCGCTATACCGTGCGCTTGCGGTAAAACTACAACCGTCGCCTCGGGACGTGTACGCCGGGGCGCGATCAGGGCTTCACCCGGTCATCTTCACCCGGTCGGTTGACATATGAATGTGACCGGTTGGATCTTGGTGCCGTCGGGTGAGGAGGCCGGTTGAACTGACCGTGTATTGGCTTTTGAGATTCAGCTACAGGTGAACCGATCGGGTGAAGGTCACCCGATCGGTTGGCAATCAGCTTCGAATTCCAGAGAGTTTGGGCTTTTGACCCGGTCACTGAACCGACCGGGTGACTTCTTGTGAGCTCCAAGCTGCGTCAGGTGGTGCACGCGTGCATCACCCGATCGGTTGAAGATGACCAACCGAGCGGGTGAGGGGCTGAAAGATGATATCATCGTCGTTTGACCCCTTGGATCACGCGTGACTCCTCCCGTTGCTCCGGGGACTTACGATATCGTCGTTTTATGTCCCCTATGCCAGTAAACTCCTGCAAAATATGGAAAACACGGAAAAGTGAAAGAAAACAAGAAAACACGAGAAAACGAATATAAGACGGCGGTAAAATACGGAAAAACACGGAAGAAAACGTGCGCAAATATATGAAATATAAACGCACATCAGTAGGGCAGGCAGATGTACTGCTCGCGGTGGGCACTTAGACAGTAAATCCAGTGACGCTCACCGTGCAGCCTGATGATGGACATATGGGTGAGCACATCCATCGTCAGGCATGTAGGCCCAGTGGGAATCACTAGACAGCAGGAAGGGCGAGGCCGAGCATCTGGGAAAAAATGTTGAAAAATCCGCCGCAGCTGATATTGATGGCGGCATGCGCAGTCTGAAGGAGGCGATGACACAACCAGTGCTCTGCGTCAGAGAGTAAGAAAGGGTGGGGGTGTCGTCTGGGTGGAAGTGCAAAAGTCGAGTCATCCCCATAAGATGGTGAAGCTTAGGTAGGGAGAGTGTCCCGACCGCTGGCATGGAAAAGAGAGTGGTGGCGAGATGGCGTCGGGCATAGCAGAGACAGGGGTGTACGATACAAGAGGATTTCGCCCTACTAGGGTGATATCCTCGCAGACCAGTGATGTGATGCCAAAACTGCTCGGCATCGAACGCGGTGGGCTCGAATTCTGGGGAGAATGTGAGTGTGCGGTCGGGGATGGCAGGAAAGTGGAAGTGGGCATGGATCATGGCGTGCATGACCACTACGTTGTGGTCAAGCAGTCGGAAGCTAATTCCATCACCCGCTGGGGTGACGACAATAGAGCTCAACACCTCAAGTGTGAGGCATGTGTAGGTGCGGGCGTGGATGGCTAGGAGGCGGTCAAACCAATCACCTGATAAAGCCTGTGGACACCCTGCAGGAGTCCAAGGTACTGGAGGGTGGGGATGTGAGCGAAGCGGGTGGGGACGATGGTGCGACGGTACATGGCTAGGAAACGCTCGCGAAGAGTGCCGTCCCTGAATACGATATCATACTGTCACGACCCGCTTCCCTAAAATGGAGGCGAGACGTGAAAAGGTCCGCACGAGAGTGGAGCGGTGAAGCCCCAAACCCGATAAGCGTCAATAAAACATAAGCAGGTCCCTGTAACCACAAACGGAGCAACAATAATAATAAAAGGAGAGACAGAAATAAAATTCTCATATCTCATAAATTGTCCAACATGAAAATAAGTCCAACATCCAGAAAAGCCACCAGGCTAAAAGAAAGAGTCTAAGGCCCAGAACAAGGCCAACAAAAGCAACAACGCAACAAAGTATAGGTGCTACGCACCGACAACAAAACAGCAGTCTAAACAAAAGGAAAACACAACGAAGACACTAGGACTGGTCCCCAGTGTCCATGTACTCCCCGTCAAACACAAGCTCGGGCTCGGCGTCAGTAAACACCTCGTCCTCAACAAGGTACTCAGGCTCGGGATCTAACATGTGTCACCCAAAAGAGTAAAGGGGCACATGTCAGCAAGTCTAAAAGACTTGGGCAAGGAAACGGAAAGTAAGGCAACTAGCAACCTAGCAGTTTTAGTATGCATGACATGGCAGTTATACATGAGTGCACAAAAAAGACATGGTGAACAATAAGTGCAAGAGAACAATTAACGGGACAAGACAAGAGTAGCCAAGCTACTAACAATCTCAATCAATTCACTATTCACGTTTCACTGTTGTTTGTAGATGTTTACGCCTTACAACTGAATGGTATAACATTCACGCCGATTGGCCGCTTAACACTACCCCAAAACCCAGAGTTTACGCCTTACCACTGCAGTTGCTGATCGGGCAGACTCCCAGTTGATTGGCCGCTTAACTCTACCCCAAAACCCAGAGTTTACGCCTTACCACTGCAGTTGCTGATCGGGCAGACTCCCAGTTGATTGGCCGCTTAACTCTTACCCCCAATACCCACATGTAATCGAGCCAGGGTCCCCGCACACGAGCTCAGTAAATGAGCCGGGGTTGCCCCGAACATGAGCTCGTATTCTAGTTCACGATTCATAAACAATTGGCGTAGGGGTGCACCTAGCCGGAAACAAGCAATTCGGGCATTGGCTATCAACCAACACATGGCCCGCTTCTGGAACACGAGCCAGGAACACTAACATTGTAGCGAAGCTACGCATTCATGGAAACACTTTAAGAATGCAATGACATGACAATTAATTTGCGTACCGTTAATAGAAATTAAACATGACATGGTAATTGTGCAACATGATATATGTCGGAACTAGCTTCGTTGTCAAGCTAGTTCCCCAATTTGCACCTAGGCGAGTATCATTTCGTCGCCGAGCCTCTTTTACGCCTACAACAAGCAAATGGCCTAAAACATGGCCTAAACCCTAAGTGGCAAGTTTCACTTGCCTAGCACCGGGGATGACGATCACGAAGGTTCGTCTCGCGGATGCTAATCTACGGGTAAGTCGCTGTTATGGGGAAACAATCATCAAAACAACATTCATTCATTAAGGTTTCATAAAAATACAAATAGGTTATGAAAACATCGAGAGATCGATTTCTTACCGAGAGGAGACGGAAGAAACACTCCGGAGAACCTAGGGACCAGATCTGGAAACGAATGGAGAAGTTTGGAGAACTAGGGTTTTTGGGGGATTTTGGGGATTTGATCAGATTTTGGGGAAGATGAGGGGTAGAAAGTGTTGAGGGATGGTTTGGATGATGGATCTTGGGCTTGGAATGAAGGAATAAGGGTTTTTGGAAGAAGGGGGCTCAATGGGGGAGAAACTAGGGTTTTGGGTCGAGTGGAGGAAGAAGAAAACGTTTGGGAGGGGTTTAAATAGGATGGGCTGGCGGCTGCCCAGAAATTAGGGTTTTAACACAGATTAGTCGGTCAAAGAGCAACCACTGACGGACTAGTTTGGCAACTAGTCGGTCGGTCGACCAACGCAGACCGACTAAGTGTAAACAGTAACTTCTGAACGAAAATAGGATTTAGATTTAGTCGGTCGATGAACAACTACTGACCGACTAGTTTGACATCTAGTCCGTCGGTGAACGTTCTTAGACCGACTAAGAGTGAACAGTATTGATACCAAAAATTAGTTGAAGAGTTAGTCGGTTAAAGAAGCATTGCTGACCGACTAGTTTGCACCCTAGTCGGTCAACCAACGTTCTTAGACCGACTAACGATAAACAGTAACTCCTGAGAAATTTAGAAAGCCAACTAGTCGGTCCAAGAAGGATTGCCGACCGACTGGATCGTCATCTAGTCAGTCGGTGCCCCTTCTTACACCGGCTAATAAGCACCAAAAGTTTCGATACGGAGCGCGGAGCCCCGGGATCGATTCCTAAGACTCCTAGGCTTGATCTAATAGTAAGATACGACCGTTATGAAGCCCGTCACGAATGACATACTTCGAAATCGACGATCCTAAGGAAGAAACGAGAAAACACGACGAAACGATCGAAAACGAAAGTTACGGAGACGAAAACCACACATGAGGAGAAAAACCACCAAAACATTGTAATGCCCTACAAGCTACTGCACAAGTACTAGAGGGGGGGTGAATAGTACTTTAAAAATAACAAGGAGTATAATTCCTAATTATAATGCAAACAACTACCAAATCAATTTGCGGAAGCTTAAATTGAATGACAACACAAAATTAACAATGCTAACAAGAGATGTTACTGGGATCGGATCCACCCAAGTCTCTCCGACTTGTTCCCGGTGATCCTACGTCCCAACCACCCGGATCCCCTCCGGATACTTGAGTTAGAAACCCTAACTCAAGATTTCCACTATGAAATACTTGTGAAAATCATCCACAAGTCAAATCATACAAAATGTAATTTGTGACTCCCACAACCCGGGATCACAACCACACTCTCACAACCGAGAGTGAAACTTACAAATCAAATATGAAATGAAATAAGAAAACTTCTTACCGAACAAAATACCTATGCCTTGAGTATTGCTTACGAATTAGGGCAATGATGATTTTGAGGAAGAAGTGGCACCAAACCCTAGCTCCAAGATGTAGATCAGCGATGGAGAGCTTTGGGGATGTTGGTGACCTAGAATCAAGCACTTGGCTTGGAAGGCTTCACACTCAATGAATCTCTCTTTGAAAGTAAGAGTGAGGAGAGATTATTGAATGGAATGAATGAGCTTTGAATGAGCTTGGAATGAATTCTCTTGATCTCTAAACTTGCAATAATATCAGCCTTGGCAGCAATGAATGCAGCCCATCAAGTATATATAGGATAGAGGAGAGAGAGAAAGAAATTCGAGTCATTAAATGCTCCAACGGCTCTTTTCTGAACCCAACTAGTCGGTCAAAGAACAACCACCGACCGACTAGTTCATCAACTAGTCGGTCGGTCAATTAACGTAAACTGACTAATGAGTAAACTGAGAAAAGATCAAAGTACAGACTAAGGAACTAGTCGGTCTAAGAAGAGTAGCTGACCGACTAGTTTCACAACTAGCCGGTCGGTTACTCAACGTGGACCGACTAACAGATAAAACTGAAGTCTGAGAAGAATTAGACTTAGTCGGTCCAAGAACAAATGTTGACCGACTAATTCACCAACTAGTCGGTCACCGAATGAACATAGACCGACTAACAATAAACAGTAAGTATGGTGAAAAATTTGGCATGTACAGTAAACTAAACTAGTCGGTCTAAGAAGGAAAGTTGACCGACTAGTTCATCAACTAGTCGGTCGATCAATGAGCACAGACCGACTAATGATAAACAGTAGCTCAAGCTCAAATGTGCATGTACAGGGAAAGCTCAACTAGTCGGTCACAGAAGCATCACTGACCGACTAGTTCACAAACTAGTCGGTCGGTGAGTCAACTTAGACCGACTAACTGTAAACAGTAAAGAGCTAAGAATTAACTGACTGAAACTAGTCGGTCCAAGAAGCTTGGATGACCGACTAGATCACCATCTAGTCGGTCAGTTCTTCTTCTTGAACCAACTAACATGCACAAGAAGTCGCGAAACGAAGCGCGATGCTTCGGGAAGGATTGTATGGACTTCTACTAAGATCCTAGAGCTAAGATATGAGCGTTATGAAGAATTAAAACGTAAGACCTACTCAAGGCTTAACATTCTATGAAAGAAGCTTAAAGACTATAAATTAAACTTGACGATACCGTCTTCAATAGCTTCAATCGAATCTTCATGACTTCTAAATAGGTCCATAAGCTTCAACGAAGCTTTAGGCATACGATCACATGCTTTGAGAAGTCTTGAGACGTCGTAATTGATATTCATGTGAATTTGGCGACGATCTCCATAACTGCGCTCACAAAGTGTTAGTTCATATTATATTTATGTTTGTTCATCATCCAAAACCAAATCCGGGGAGTCCAATATCCAACAAACATATATTATATTATAATAAATCCAGATACAAGAAAACCAGTCGTTACATCCTCCCCAACTTAAGAAAAATTCCGTCCTCGAAATTTCCAAACACTCACGTGTCCGAAAACAAAAGTGGGAAACGCTCTCGCATCTCATCCTCATTCTCCCAAGTAGACTCTCTAGGTGAGCCGTGTCGCCACATCACCCTCACAAGATTGACAATCTTGTTCCGAAGCGATTTCTGACGCCTGTCCAGAATCTGCACTGGATGCTGGTCATACGTCATATCGGGGCGAACGGTAATCTCCGAGAAATCCACAGCATGAGATGGATCGCTAATGTATCGACGAAGCTGCGACACATGGAAAACATTGTGAACTCCTTCCAAAGATGGCGACAAGGCTAAGCGATAAGCTACCTCGCCAACCCTCTCCAAAATGTCAAACGGTCCAATGTATCGCGGGCTCAACTTCCCTCGCTTCCCAAAACGAATCACACTGCGATTCGGGGAAATCTTCAAGAACACATGGTCGCCCGGCTGAAACTCCAAAGGACGACGTTTAGCATCCGCCCAATACTTAAAACGGTCATGAGCAATCCTCAACCTCTCCCGAATATTCCTGACGATATCCACGGCCTCCACGATCATCTCAGGTCCCAACAACTCCCGATCACCAACGTCATCCCAACTCAATGGCGATCGACATTTCCTCCCATAAAGAGCGGCGAAAGGCGCCATGCCAATACTCGCCTGGAAGCTGTTGTTGTAAGAAAACTCCACCAAATATAGATGGTCCTCCCACGAACCCTTGAAATCCAACATGCACGCCCTCAGCATGTCCTCCAAGATCCGAATCGTCCTCTCGGACTGGCCATCCGTCTGCGGATGGTGCGCCGTGCTGAAACTCAGACGCGTACCCAAACTCTTCTGCAAACTCTGCCAGAACCGAGATGTGAACCTCGTGTCTCTGTCCGACACGATACTCACGGGGACTCCATGAAGTCACACAACCTCCTACACGATTCACGTTACATCACTATCCAAACTAGGAAAAGGAAATAAAACGGAGAGTAAAAGAATTTTACCTCCATATATCTCCTCGCTAGCGCCTCAGTGGACTGTCCCACTCGGAACAGAATAAAGTGCACAGATTTGGTCAATCGATCTACGATCACCCAAATCGCGTCATTCTGCTTCGGACTCCGAGGTAGTCCAGTCACGAAATCCATAGTGATGTGTTACCACTTCCACTCCGGAATCGGAAGCGGGTGTAGCAACCCGGCCGCACGCTGATGCTCCGCCTTCACTTGCTGGCAAACCAAGCACTTGGCTACACTCCGAGCCACACTCCTCTTCATACCATGCCACCAATAATTCAGGCGAAGATCCTGGTACATCTTAGTGCCACCAGGATGCACGGAATACGGCGAACTGTGTGCCTCCACCATCAACTCCTCTCTAATAACTCCAGCTGGCACACACAACCTGGCTCCAAACCTCAGCGAGCCATCCTCATGAATCAAAAAGTCAGTCCGCAGACCGGCTTCCACCTGCTCCCGAATCTTCACCAGCTTTGGATCCTCAGCCTGGCCAGCCTTAATCCGATCCACGATCGTCGACTGTACCTGCATGTACATCAACGATGAAGCCTCCCCAGGAAGAACAATCTCCACACCAGACTCGCAAAAATCCTGCTGCAATCTCCACTGCGAGGTCAAAATCATCACCGCGGGAAGCCTACTCAGCGCATCAGGGACCACATTCACCTTGCCAGGGTGAAACTGCAAATCAATCTCATAATCTGCCATAAGCTCCAACCATCGACGATGTCGCATGTTGAGCTCCTTCTGAGTAAAAATATACTTCAAGCTTTTGTGATCGGTGAAAATTTTCACTTTCTCACTCAGCAAGAAGTGCCTCTAAATCTTAAGGGTAAACACAACGGCAGCCAACTCCAAATCATGCGTCGGGTAATTCTTCTCATGAACCTTAAGCTGACGAGACACATACGCCGCAACATGCCCATGCTGATGCAACGCACAACCTAGATCCTTGCCAGAAGCATCGCAAAAGATCTCAAATCCACCGCTGCGATCAGGCACAACAAGAAGAGGGGCAGTCGTCAACCTCTCCCTCAAAACGCCAAAAGCACTCTCACAATCACCCGACCAAACAAAAGGTACATCCTTCCGCGTCAACCTGGTCATCGGCTCAGCAATACGAGAAAAGTCCTTAATGAAACGCCGATAGTAACCAGCAAGTCCAAGGAAACTCCGAATCTCCGACGCAGACGACGGAACAGGCCACTCTCTGATGGCCCTAATCTTCTCGGGATCCACTGAAATACCATCTCCAGTCACCACATGCCCCAGAAAAGCAACTCTATCCAGCCAAAACTCGCACTTCGAAAACTTAGCATACAGCCGATGCTTCCTCAAAATCTCCAATACCATCCTCAAGTGCGAGGCATGCTCTTCCTCCGACTTTGAATAGATCAGAATGTCGTCAATAAAAATAACGACGAACTTATCCAAAAATTCGTAGAAAATCAAGTTCATCAGATTCATGAAAACTGCGGGCGCGTTAGTTACGCCGAAAGGCATAACCACAAACTCATAGTGTCCATACTTCGTCCTGAACGCTGTCTTCGGAACATCTCCCTTCTTCACCTTCAACTGATGGTAACCACTCCTCAAATCCAATTTAGAAAACACCCTCGAACCTCCAAGCTGATCAAAAATTATCATCGATGCGAGGCAACGGGTATTTATTCTTAATGGTCACCGCATTCAACTCCCGATGTAACGACCACTTTTCGTCGTACGTTGTTCGTGCACGTGCTTTTGGCCGTGCACGTGTTTGTTTTAGACTTTATTTGTTTGTGAACACTTTCGTGTGATATGCCGTTGAGAACGTATCTGAGAGTGTTAAATAGTGGCACTATTTTGGAGCGACGTTTCTCGAGTCGTTTTCCCACAATTTAAACTTATTCGATGAGACGTGGCGATTTTCACTTTTGACGGGAGACGTTTCTATTTTTAGTTTCGTCGTCCGACGTCAAAATTGAGATCCGTCTTCTTAGTTTGCTCACTCTCGTCATCACGATCCCCCCGATATTTATTTTATAATTTTTGGAGTTTATTTGAACACTTTTATATTTTTAACAAGTTTTATATTATTTTTAATAATTAATTTTTAAATTAATTTCGGTCAAATAAAATTTATTTGAGTTTAAAACGTTTTAAAGAATTTTTGAGCCAATTTCCAGCTCATTTGGACCAAGTCAAATCCTTGGGTGAGTTGGATAAGTTGAATTTCAAATTTTAAATTATTTTAAACTCCTAATCTCATTAGCATTAGCCCTAGACCTAGTCAACCCATCTACACTATATAAACAACCTCTAGGAAGACCTATTTTCGCAAGAAAATAACCCTAGCCTCTTCCAAAACCCAAATTTGACGTTGCGACAAGCAGCTGCCGCACGACCGAAGAACAAGGCCATTTTCCCCCGCTCCGACCGCTGGCCGCCCCCGCACCAAGCCCCGCCCGCTCCGCACAGCCATCGCCCCGCTTCTCCGTGCCTGACCGAGAGATTCTCTCGGTCAGACCGATGGCCGCCCCCGCTGTCACCGCATCCCCGCTCCGCACCAACCCTCCGCACCGACCCGCTTCTGTCGCCCGCCTCTGCTCGTGTCTGACCGAGGCGCATCTCCGCACCGACCGGAGCTCCGCAACGTTGCAACGGTTGCAACGTTGCAGCACCCCGCTCCCCGCATCCAAGCGCCCCGACCGGGACATTGCCCCGCACCGACAGAGAGCCCCGACCCCGCACCGACCCGCTGCGCTGCACAAGCCCGCTCCCCCGCACCGACCGAGCCGTTCCCCCGCATTTGGCTGAGTACGACCGAGAGCAAACGTCGCAACCCCGCACCCGTCGCACCACTTGCCAGCGTGGGCCCCCCAAGTTCTCCAGAGGTATTGTGGGTCCCCCAAAGGTCCCTAGGACTATTGTGGGCCCCACCTAGGTGCGTTCTCTTTGACGACTTGCCGCGTACGACGTCGTCGCACGTCGTAGCCCGTCGTCGCACGTGCTAGCTTTGGAATCTGGAATCGTCGCCCGGGTTGATTGCTCTGAAATTTCCAGCGAGGAATCTAATTGGAATCTGGACTTGGAGCGCGATCTTTTATTCCAACCCCCGGCGTCGCTACCCGACGCCGGTGTAGCTTTCGCGTCGTGTTGAGGTAACGCTTTGCACCCTTAGGACCCCCAACCCATTGCCTGCTAATCAAGACTAAAATCAGTATTTTTAAAGTATTTTAAATGTTTTAAATTCACTAATCAAGATTAATAATATGGACTTTAGGCCGGTGGACTTGTGCACGTAGAATAATTGTGATTTTTGGACTCATTGGACGGTGTGCTCAGACGTCGTACTTGCAGGCAAGTGAAACTTGCCAAATCTTGCTTAGGGCCATGTTTTTAGGCCACTTCCTTGTTTTTAGCATAAAAGAGACTAGTCAGTGAAATGATAGCTGACTAGACGCCTACTTGATCTAGTTTGACAACGAAACTAGATCCGTCACCTAATTGATCTAGCTTGACAACGAAGCTAGATCCAACCCCTTAAACTTGTTGTTCATGCATACTAAACTGTCACGTTTACTTTCCTTACTTGTACGCTTTACTACTTGCCATGTCATGTCATCCATGCATTGAATGTCGCATTCGTAGCACACGCTACACTACTTGTACTACTTGTCCGGCTAGGTGCACCCCTACGCCATACTTGTTTAAAACACTTCCTGGCTCGTGGACCAGAAGCGGGCCTCATGTGTTGGCTAAAAACCAATGCCCGATACACGTGGAGGGTTTGGGATAAACGGTCACTTGAGCTTAGGAGTTGGCCCGATCAGCCACTCTAGCCAAAAGACGGAATCTCTGTGCATGAGGTGCTTACCTTACTTGTCTTGTACTTGTCTTGTGAATGATTCATGCCATGCCATGCTCGTACTTTACTTTACTTTACTTTACTTTACTTTACCTGTTGCACTCATACTTTAACTGCCATGTCATTGCATGCATGCTAGAACTGCTAGGTTGCTTTACTTTTGTATACTTCCAGTTTCCTTGCACAAGTCTCTTGTAGACTTGCTGACATGTGCCCATTGCTCTTTTGGGTGTCACATGTTAGACCTGAGCCAGAGACCGTTGCTGTGTACGTGATGAGTTGCTGACGCTGAGCCTGAGTCCATGTCTGCCTAGGAGGAGTTTTGTGGATGTCAGTGATCTTTCTTGGTGACTTTTGCTGAGCTTTCTTTTGTTTTAGGTTTGTTGTTAGTTGTCGGTGCGTAGCACCGTTGTTTTATACGTTGTACTTTTGTTGGCCATGTTGGGCCTTTAGACTCTCTTTTATTTCTGCCTGGTGGCTTTTCTGCGATTTTGGAATTTATATTTATGGATATTCTGAGATTATTCTTTTGTCTCATTTCATTATTATTATCTTGTTTCGCTCGCGTTGCAAGGACCTGCAGTTTTAAATTTGATTGACGCTTATCGGACTTGCAGCTTTGTAGCTTCAAGTCTGAGCGGACCTTCTCACGCTTCGCCTCCACGTTTTTGGGAAGCGGGGCGTGACAGGTTTTGTTGGTGGCCCATGCAGGTCCGGTCTTGCAATTGCGAATTAACGTAACAACGATAATAACGGAATGTCCATTAAATAGATTGCAACATCCGAGTCGTAAGCCCTGAGTCTAGTCGTTTTCTTACGACACTAGGTGGTAAGAAGGCTTAGTTAGACGTCTGTGCTTGCTAGTTAGAGGCCCTGATTGAAGTTAGACTCCCTTTTAGCAATTGATCTAATCGTCGTAGGAGTTACCTTAGTGGTTCATGTCTACCTCTGATCATATTAGACTTATAGAATTTCCTTTAGTCGTTCGCCTGGGTTCATCGATTTCAGACCAAGCTGAACGCATTTCTTTACCGTCCAACCTTTAGAAGTCTTAGCGCTTAGTCCTTAGTCTTTAGTTGGTCGACCGTAGGAGTTCCCCCGTAGATTCTCCCGATTCATATCCTAGGCGTATGAATGTTTTGATCATCCGACCAATTTCCTTGCCGCGATTCACGAGATCGCCCCGTGACGATCGTCGTCAATTTTTGAACCTCTCCATTATGAACTTTGAAACTCTTGAAAGTATTTTTCGACTTCCTCCTTTCCGAAGTTTAACCTTGTCCCAAATTTTAATGTATATATATACTTATACTTCATCCTCCTTCGTTGATTTAAAATTTTAAAACTTTGTCGGAATCTTTGAACACTAGCTTATAATATTTTTTTTCCAGCCTATATTTTTCGTACTTATGTAAATGTGTCGTTCTTTCATATATTAATTTTACCTTGAACCATACTTTTGCCTTGCCCAATTCGATTTATAATTTTCCCTCTTATTTGTGTTATTCGAATGATACGTCGTGTTTACTTTAATATACTTTCAAGTCACATGGAATTTCAGCTTTTAGCCAGTTGGTTTTGTGCTCATCGTTTGCGCTATTTCAAATTTTTTTTTAAAAAAAAATTTTACTATTCCTGGCCCAGACTTTCCATAGTTTGATTTTAAAACTTTACTACAGTTTTTGATAATTTCACTACTAAGTTAATATTATCTTTCCGTGCACCATACATACTTTCAATTATTTTTATATCCGTACCAGACTTGTTGTGCTCGTATATTAAGAACCTTGTGTAAATCGGTTTTTCATTTTTGGCAAACCCTGGTTCTCTAAAAAGTAGTTTCAATGTTGGTTATTTTAAATTTTCCATAGCCTAAAAGTTTTGAAAGCATTTAATATGAGTTTAAATTCTTTCGTTACTTGATTTCATTCTTGACTTTCCAAAACTTTTGACAACATTATATTAAATTACTGACGTTTAAATTTTCTAAACCACGTCGCTAATATTCGTGTAAATGATTTTACTTCCTTTTATAATGATTTTTAAAACCAATAGACCATTTTCTCTTATTATGAATGTTCGACTTAAATTTATTTTGAACAATTCGTTTTATCAATCTCCAAATATTTCTTTTCAGACTGGGATTTCAACTTTTGAAGAACGACAGTTTTCAAACTCCACGTATTTTAGCTTATGCTATTTACCCTATTTTTCCCCCTCTTATATAAGCATCACTACATCTCCCGTTTCCCTCAACCTAAACATCACCTTTGAGTCAATGTTTCGTCTAACCAAGCCGTCTCCTTGTATCGTCCTATCTGAACTCGTGCTTATCGACCCTTCCCTCGTCACGCTCTCGACCTCCCCTGTTGCTTAGACTTTAGTGCTCGTCAATGTCTGTGTCAACTCTTAGTTGTTAGTAGACCCTTGGACCTTTATGAGGTGCGGTAGTGCACGTACCTAAGTTGTGTACGTGGGCTTGAATGAGAATTCCCATAGTATATTGATGCTTGCCTATTGTGTGGTATATATATATATACTCGGAGTTATTCGTGATAGAATGAAGTTGTTGTGTGTTAGTAGTTATAGATTTTTGTGTGGATAGCTATACTATACTAGGGATGCCTGTGTATATAAGAGTTAGCGTTGAAATATCTAAGTTGTGTATGTAGTAAGAGATACTTATAATGGTTGAAATAAAATGATTGGTAAAGCTATGTATATGCTAGGTGTGATGATAATAGGTGTACATATAGATAAGTGAGTATGCCTATTATATGACATGTATGCTAGCATGTATGAGTGTGTGCTCGTATGTGGGTATGTATTGTGTTTAGACGTAAGAAGTTATGTTTTGTTGCCTGAGTACATATGTGATATACATATGGTAGTAGGATTATAATTTTGATTGGTATTGCTTGCTTTTGCGGGATGTTGCATGCGTGCATACTGACCGGCGCCCCGCTTGCGTCGCGACGGCGCGGTGTCGTTTACCGCAAGTTTCACGGTTAGTGTAGGGTGCGGGAATATCGAACTCAGGGAGGCGAGGTTGTGCTTGGGTCAGGTAAGACCTAAATCACCCCGAGGGGCGAGCTAGCCCGAATCGGTGGTTGGTTGTCACGAAAGGAAATGAAAGCGTATGAACAAAAAGAAAGTAAACCCGGGACTTTGGTTTCCGACCCGACGAGAGACTCTCGCCGCTACGGCCTACGGGTATGGATAGCGATCGGGATTAGGGTCTAATGGTGAGACGTTGCCTCTGAAAGTGGTACAGGCGTCCCATGGGCCCGATATTCCGGTCGGTGCCCAGGATGAAACACCGGACTTCCCGGATTCGATCAGTGGGCACTCCCGTGTCCATAAACACTGATCGATCCCGGGAGCACTAAGTCCGCAACGATATCTCCCGACGTCTCATCCTGCCGCTCCCGCGTGCTAGGATTCGGCGTCTACGCTAAAGGCGTGAGCTTTGGCTAGGGAGTCAACCGCCAAGTTTATTCCCCCTTGGCCCGACGTTCAAAGGCGGTCTTTTTCCCGCCGATGACAATGAAACGCCCCGCGTAACCGTTAGATTCCTACTCCCTATCGATTTCCTAACCCTATGGACTCATCGGGAAGAGCCCCCGAAGGGGCTTCCACCAAAATCCCAGATTTGGGAACTACTCACAAAAATTCATGAAAAAGCAATCTAAATGAAATTTAACCGTTAGAATCATAATCAGACAATTGCAATGCGGAAGTAAAGGAGTAGTAAATGTAATGCCCTACCAGCTACTGCACAAGTACTAGAGGGGGGGTGAATAGTACTTTAAAATAATAAGGCGTATAATTCCAAATTAAATTGCACACAACTACCAAATCAATTTGCGGAAGCTTAAATTGAATGACAACAAAGAAATTAACAATGCAAACAAACGATGTTAATGGGTTCGGATCCACCCAAGTCTCCCCGACTTGTTCCCGGTGATCCTACGTCCCAACCACCCGGATCCCTTCCGGATACTTGAGTTAGAAACCCTAACTCAAGATTTCCACTATGAATATCTTGTGAAAAACCTTCACAAGCTCAAATCATACATGCAATGGCAAAGTGAATCCCACAACCCGGGATCACAAACTTCTCTCACAACCGAGAGAGCCAATAAGCAATATAAAAGAGTTTAGATGAAATAAATACTCTTACCACAAAATCCTATACCTTGAGTTTTTCTTACCCAATAGGTGGAATGAAGGATTTGAGGAAGATGAAGTCACCAAGCCCTAGCACCAAGGAAATGAGCAGCAATGGGTGCCTAGGGAAGAGTTGGAGACTTGGATCAAGCAATAGCTTGAAGAGCTCACCAAGAACAAGCTTCTCTCTAGATCTAGAAATGAGAGAGAATGGGTTTCTTGTGAGGAAGAGAGCTTTAGATTTGAGGGAGAATAGCTATCTCTTTTGCACTCAATGAATCTCTTAATGGCAGCTCTATTGAAGATAGAAATGACCTAGGTTCGTATTTATAGGGTCCCATAAAAACAAGATAGGTCAATCTCCAACGGAAAGAAATCTGTGAGTATTAGTCGGTCAAAGAACACTCACTGACCGACTAGTTCATCAACTAGTCGGTCAGTCACAAAGCATGGACCGACTAAGAGCAGATCAGAGAAGAGATAGAATTTCAGACCTAGAAAACTAGTCGGTCCAAGAACACTGTCTGACCGACTAGTTTCACAACTAGTCGGTCAGCCAATGAACGTAGACCGACTAAGAGGCAAAATAACTTAGTCTGAAGCAAAGTGACTTAGTCGGTCCAAGAACAAAAGTTGACCGACTAAATTGTCAACTAGTCGGTCACCAAACGTTCTTAGACCGACTAACGGTAAACAGTAGCTTAGGAGAATTTTGGAGTGAACAGTAAGTCTCAACTAGTCGGTCAAAGAAGCATCACTGACCGACTAGTTCACAAACTAGTCGGTCGGTGAGTCAACATAGACCAACTAACTGTAAACAGTAAAGTCCAAGAAATTAAGGAATCAAACTAGTCGGTCCAAGAACAGTTGCCGACCGACTAGATCACCATCTAGTCGGTCAGTACTTGTTCTTGTACCAACTAACATGCACAACAAAGTCCGAATCGAAGCGTGACGCTTCGAGGAAGTTAGAATGAACTTGTGCAAGGATCCTAGAGCTACGAAATGAGCGTAATGAAGATAGAAACGTAAGATATACTCAAGGCTTAACATTCT
This sequence comes from Scilla litardierei, assembly GCA_030789695.1. Taxonomy (NCBI): domain Eukaryota; kingdom Viridiplantae; phylum Streptophyta; class Magnoliopsida; order Asparagales; family Asparagaceae; genus Scilla; species Scilla litardierei. Next base: position 103,955,489 of record CM061132.1, read on the forward strand.
ATCAATCGAAACTAAAAGACTATAAATAAAACCTTAATAAACGGTCTTTGAGAGCTTCGATTGAATCTTCATAACTTCCAAAGCGCTGCAGGAGCTTCAACGAAGCTTTAGGCTTGAATACGAGCTTTTGGAAGTGTTGAGATGTCGCTTTGAATATTCTCGTGAAATTGGCGACGATCTCCAATACTGCGCTCACAAATTGTTAGTTCATGGATTATTTATGTTTGCTCATCATCAAAACCAAATCCGGGGAGTCCAATATTCAACATTCTCCCCCTTTTTGGTGATGACAAACCAACATAAATAATAATCAAAGATAATAATTCAAATGTAAAATACTTACTCCCCCTGCATTGATGACACGTTAATTCCAACATGAATATAAATGAATTGCATCAAGAAGACGAGTAAGATTAATAAAGTGAATTGATTTTTGAAATATCGGATTTTGAAAAATCCTTATATGTATCTTAACTCCCCCTGAATCTAACATATCAAACTAGATTCTTGGAAATTGAGTTAAAATTTTCATTTGCGCTATTTATTATCATTATCTCTCCCCCTTTGTCATTATCCCAAAAATGGGGGGCATACAACGACAATAATTAGAAAATGTAAATCCAACATCGAGAGTCGTAGACAAAGACAATGGACCAACTTGACACCAAGGGAAAAATGTGGAAATCAAAACAAGGTGTGTCAAATTTTCCATTATCAATAAAAATCAACTATAATCAAAATCATCAAAAATACCAAATGTTTATTCATTTCTTGAATAAAGAAACATACTCTTCAATATTCAATATTCTTGGTTAAATTTGTGCATGGAAAACAATTCTATACAATTATAGAATTTGAATCTATTTAACCAAGTTTTCATGCGTCGAGCGAAGAAATCTCATTTCAAATACATTCAACGAATATTAAAATTTGCACGACGAGTAAAAGACAAAGTGAATGACGATGAACATATATATATGCAGAGACAACATGAGTATATCCAAAAAGATATCACATCGAATATATGAGATACATCATATCAAGCGCTACATATCATCAAAAAGAAACACATCAACATCATCGATACAATATACCCATCAAAAGGAAATACACCATCATCATCATCATTCTCATCAAAATAAATACAGCAGCAGCGACGACATCCAAAATACATCAAAACATAATAACCCTCATACCCTATCCTAACCCATAATACTCTCGCTAAGATATATCATCCAAAGCGTATATGGAGAGTCCTCGGAACAACGATCACGAGGAGGAGGCAGGATCTGCAGCGTCCGTGGGTCCAGTCGACGGAGTGGACTCAGGATCTGCAGGGAGTAGAGGCGTCTCAACAGATGGAATCGGGAGGAGTAGCCGGAGTATGAAGAATAGGCTTTTTGGTCTTGGATTTGCGGGGCTTGACGGAAGCAGTCCTAGGCTTCTTAAGAGGAGGCGACGAAGGAGAGGCTTGGGTAGACTTGGCACGACGCTTAGGCTTCGGGGGATTCCTAGGGTCGGAAGGCCCTACGGTCATAGGAGAGGCCCCTGAAGAGGCGATCGGAATGCGAGTCTTAGCCATAGTTCTAAGAGCACAAGCAACTGATAATAAGATCAAGTACAACCTAGAGATCACAAGCCCTAGAAGTGAGAAACCGAAGCACAAGCCCTAGGAGCACAAATGTAATGCCCTAGGAGCACAAACCCTAAGAGAAACGAATCGAAAACCCTAGGGTAGGAATCGACCAAGGAGATGGAGGAATATACCTAGGGGGTGGAGTCGACGGCGGCGGACGGCGGCGATGGCCGGAGAAACGGCCGGAGACGACAGAATGCGAAGGGGCTCGAAGGGGGATTTGGGGTTTTCGGGCTTGAGCTGAGAGGAGACCGACTAAATAAGATTTTAGTCGAATAGAAAGTGTGTATAAGTCGGTCTGGAATCAAAAAGACACATTTGCCCTAACCCACTTAGTCGGTCACAGTTCAAGAACTGACCGACTAGATTACGATCTAGTCGGTCGGTCAATGAGCTTGAACCGACTAAGTCGAAACAGAGGCACAGATGGATTTTTAGGGCTAGATTTAGTCGGTCGCAGTATACTTACTGACCGACTAGTTTTCAATCTAGTCGGTCGGAAAGTGTACTAAGACCGACTAACGAAAGAAAATGATAGGAGATGGATATTTGCTTGATCTAGTCGGTCTGAGTTCATTTGCTGACCGACTAGATGAGCATCTAGTCGGTTGACAAGTGAACTGAAACCGACTAGAAGAGTCCAAAAGTAGAAATTTGATTTCTCTTCACAAACCACTTGGATGATACATCCTAACTCACTCATTAGTCATCTAAATTACCCCATAAAACGTCAAAATCTTAAATACGACATTGAAATACGAATTCGATCATAAATTCAAATAAATCACATAAAATTCCCAAAAATTCAATTAATCTAGCATGAATAAAGTATCGCAAAATATATTAGCATGCAAGATGATTGAATTTTAAATATGAATCCTATATCTCGGATTCACCCATAATCCCCAATTCTCGACGCAACCGCACAAAGGAATCCTCCTTTAGGGGTTTCGTGAAAATATCGGCGATTTGCTTTTGGGTTTCAACGTACACTAAAATGATGTCCTTTTTAGCAACATGATCATCTAAGAAATGGTGTCGGACATCTATGTGTTTCGATCGGGAATGGTGCACCGGATTCTTTGAAAGACAGATAGCACTTTGGTTATCCACCATGATAGGGCTAGTATCACAATGAATGCCAAAATCCTTCAATGTGTGTCTCATCCAAAGAACCTGGGCACAAGCGGCACCGGCGGCAATGTATTCCGCCTCGGTGGTTGAAAGTGATACCGAATTTTGCTTCTTGGAAAACCAAGAGATAAGAGAATTTCCTAGAAAATGGCAAGTGCCACTAGTACTTTTCCTGTCGGATTTGCATCCCGCATAATCAGCGTCACTATATGAGACTAACTCATATGTGCTAGATCTCGGATAAAGTAATCCAAAATCTAAAGTGTAACTTAGATAGCGAAAAATACGTTTAACCGCTACTAAGTGAGAATCCTTAGGTTGAGACTGATAACGAGCACATATACATACGGTAAACATAATATCGGGCCTACTCGCGGTAAGATAAAGTAAGCTACCTATCATACCTCGATATAGACGAATGTCTACATCTTTTCCGCCCGTATCTTTATCAAGATGCGTAGTCGTGCTCATTGGAGTCTTTTTCCCGGAGGCATTCTCCATTCCAAATCGCTTTAGCAACTCCACCGTGTACTTCGTTTGGTGGATGAAGATTGCATCGTTCATTTGGCGAATTTGGAGACCTAAGAAATATTTGAGTTCGCCCATGTGGCTCATCTCAAATTGTTCCTTCATCACATTAGAAAACTCTTCGCAAAGAGCGAAGTTAGTAGCACCGAAAATGATATCATCAACATAAATTTGAACTAATAAAATATCATTATTCGCATGCTTAATAAAAAGTGTTGAATCGGCTTCGCCCATTTTAAAATTCAAATCCAAAAGAAAATTCTTTAGGCGATCATACCAAGCTCGAGGAGCTTGTCTCAAACCATAAAGAGCTTTCTTTAGTTTAAAAAACTGATTTGGAAATTTTTCATTTACGAAGCCCGGAGGTTGAGAAACGTAAACTTCCTCAACGACATCTCCGTTTAAAAATGCACTTTTAACATCCATTTGAAATAATTTAAAATTCTTATGGCATGCAAAAGACAAAAGTAATCTAATTGATTCTAATCTAGCTACCGGAGCGAAAGATTCTTCGAAATCGATACCTTCCTCTTGACGATAGCCTTGAGTTACTAACCGAGCTTTGTTCCGGACGACGACTTGGTTTTCGTCGGTTTTGTTCTTGAAGATCCACTTTGTCCCTATGACGGTGTGGTTCTTCGATGGCAATGGAACAAGCTCCCAAACTTCATTCCTCTCGAATTGAATGAGCTCCTCCTCCATGGCTAAGATCCAAGCGCTATCTTCGCATGCTTCATTAATATTCTTTGGCTCTATCGATGAGGCAAAGGCACAATTTGCGAAGCGGTGAACTTGGGATCTCGTCTTGACACTATCATAGATATTGCCAATGACTTGCTCATGGGGATGGTCACGAACCGAATGAAGCCGTTTGGGAATACCTTGATCACTTGGAACATTCTCAACAACTTCATTAGTTGGGTTAGTCTCAATAGAATCAATAGAATCATTAGACTTAGAATTTTCAAACGAATCACATAAAACATCCATAGAATCATTATCATTTGAAATTCTAGTTGGAACAAATCCTTCATTAAATGAGACATGAAGCGACTCCTCGATCGTTGAGGTTCGTTTGTTGAATATCCGGTAGGCTTTGCTATGCGTAGAATATCCAACAAAAATCCCCTCATCGGATCTCGGATCGAATTTGTCCAAACTACCATATGTGTTCTTAATAAAACATTTCGAACCAAAGACACGAAAATGTTTAACTTGAGGCAACCTACCAAACAACAATTCATAACAAGTTTGTTTAGTGCCGGGCCTTAAAAGTATTCTATTAAACACATAGCAAGCGGTGTGTACCGCTTCCGCCCAAAATTGATGGCCAAGTTGGCTATCATAAAGCATAGTGCGAGCACACTCCACTAGCGTCCTATTCTTTCTCTCAACTACACCATTTTGAGGAGGTGCACGAGGGAAAGAGAAGGTGTGAGTAATACCAACTTCATCACAAAATGTCTCAAAAGACTCATTCTCAAATTCACCTCCATGATCACTACGAATAGTGACAATGGTGGTTCCTAAGAGATTTTGTACTTTCTTAACAAAAATTGTGAAGTTTTCAAAAGCTTCATTTTTATTACTCAATGAAAATACCCAAGTAAACCTTGAATAGTCATCTACGATGACAAGTCCATACCTTGCATTTCCTAAGGAAGCTACTCTAGTTGGCCCAAATAAATCTAGATGTAATAGCTCTAGTGGCCGTTTAGTAGAGATGCTTTTCTTAGGTTTAAATGAAGATTTAGGAAGCTTGCCGCGTTGACAACAATCACAAAAACTTTTCTTTTCAAAAACAAGCTTCGGAAAACCTTTAATAGAATTCAATTTTGAAAGCTTATATAGTGTTCCAAAGTTCACATGTCCAAAGCGTCGATGCCATAAGTGTTGTTCACTTGTGTTGGCAACGAGACATTGTTCATATGACTTAGGAAGATCCAAAATATAAATGTCTTTACGACGAGTTCTGGAAAATAATAATTTTTCATTATCCTTTCTTAAAATATGACACAATCCTTTCGCAAAGCTAACTTTGTAACCTTTGTCACAAAGTTGACTTATTGAAATAAGATTATGATTTAAACCACTAACAAGATAAACGTCACTAATTAATGGTTTAGAAGGGTTACCGACTTTACCAACACCTATGATGGTTCCGCTCTCGTTGCCTCCAAATACGACGCGGTTTCCATTCGCAATGGGAACCACTCCGGAGAGCAAACGAGCGTCACCCGTCATGTGTTTGGAGCACCCGCTATCGAGTATCCAATTCCCTTTGGAGCTAAATTTAAATTTGATGCTCCTTTTCTTTTTCTTTTCCTTGAGTACCTAAAGATAGACACTTTCATATCATGGTACCCAAGGTCATTGGGTCCAAGGGATTAGACCTTTGGAAGCCAAGTCCAAGTGGACTTAGACTTCCCCACATAATTCTTACTATGCACAACATCCGAAAAATAAGCATTCATGTACATTTGTTTTTCGTCCATGCTTGTGTCCTTTGGGCTCCAAATAGTGAAAATTTTGGGAGCCATCATCCTATTGGGTGCATGCATGCTACGTTGATTTCTACGTGATGCATGTTGTGGATAGGCATACGGGACATGATGGAATGGTGCACGAAAAGAATTATTCATATGATGAGGTGGGTGTACATATGCATGTGTGGAAACACGTGCGTGAGGGTGTCTCACTTGGTGTGCACGTGCCCGGGAATGTGTTGCATAAAAATCATCATAAGTGTGAGAAGGTGGAGTAGAACGTGTGTTCCTACGTGGCATGTTATTAGTGTACATGTAGGCATGCCCCTTCTTTGGAGGTCCACCCAAAGTGGGTTTCTTTCCGAAAGAGGGTGTGGACGAGGTGGAAGCACCATTGGTAGATGAACTACCAATAGAGTGTTTGCTCCCACTCGTTGAGGCTTTGGAAGTTGGCCTAACAAAAGTAGTGACCGACTTGGATGAATTTCCCATCATATACCCCAAGCCAATGTGGTGTTTGGCCGGAAGTAAATCTTTTAGGATATTATCCAAATGGCCCTTACCCTTGTTGAATTTGTTGATTCGGCCCAATGTGTCCTCATATTTCTCTTTGAGAGAACGCAAAGAAGTATCCAAAGCGGATATTTGCGATGTGAGCACATAAACACGAGATTTAAGATTCTCGTTCTCAATACGCAAAGTCGAGTTTTGAGAAGTTAAATCCGCTATCTCATGTTCTTCCGCATCCTCAATGCTAACATGTTCAAGTTTAGATTTGAGATTCACAATCTCATTTCTTAACTCTTCAACAACGGTGTCGTTGTTGGTGATGATATTCTTAGGCGATGTTTGAATGCTAGCTAGGTCATCTTTTACCTTAGTATATCTATTTACTAACTTAGTATATTTTGACCAAAGTTGAGAGTTAGCATTTCTAAGATCATCCATCGTTACCTCATCGCTTTCGTCATTACTATCATCGGAAGAGGAGGATCCTCGATCGTTCTCCTCTCTTGCCATGAAGCACATATGTGCTTGCTCCACTTTCTCATCATCCGACTCTCCGCTTGAGGAATCCTCGGAGTCGGTGAATGTTGCTCCGACAAGTCCTTTCCTGTACCCCTTCTTGTATTTCTTGGACTTATCGAATTTTGGCGCCTTCCACTTCTCCTTTTGTTTGTTGAGAGGACACTCCGCTTTCATGTGTCCTGGCTTATTGCACTTGAAACACAAAGGAGAGGAAGAGGCGTTAGAAGAACCAAATTTACCTTTGGTCTTGAAGTTACCTTTCCGGAAGAAACGGTTGAACTTCTTGGCCATGAGTGCCATGGACTCCAAGTCCAACTCGTTTTCCGAGTCTTCATCATCGGAAGATGTGGATGAAGCCGCCTTGAATGCAATCGCCTTTTTCTTAGGCGCATCTAGGTTCAAATATGACTTCATCTTTTCTTGTAGCTTCACCTTGCTATCTTTGCGTACCTCGTATGACATCAAAGTACCCATTAGTTGAACTACGGTATATTTGTTCATGTCATTACCTTCCTCGATGGCGAAGGTACGTTTTTCCCAAGAAGAGGGAAGTCCTTCAATAAGCTTTAAGCACTTCTCCTTTTGAGTGTAGATCTTGCCGAGGGCCTCTAACTCGTTTATTATGTCAACGAAGCGAGCGTAATATTCTTTCATCTTCTCGCCCTGTTGCATGTGAAACATTTCGTAATCTTTGGTTACGACAACGAGTTTAGAGTCTCTTACCCGACTCGTCCCTTCATGTAGTATGAGGAGAGAGTTCCAAATTTGATATGCACTCTTACATGTGCATATCTTATTGAAATCCTCGGGCTCCAATGCGCATTGCAAGGCGTTCATTGCCTTGGCATTGCTTACCTCCGCGGCGACCTCCGCGGTAGTCCATTTCTCAAAATCTTCTTCTTCGGGCTCGTTGTACTCCTTCATTGTAGTCCTCCACAAAGATGCACTTCGGAGGAAGGTTTCCATCCGACATTTCCAGTACCCGTAGTTGGTACCGTTGAAGAATGGAGGCCTTGTATAGGAATGTCCTTCCATCACCGATGACGCTCCTTCACGGTTCCTGAAGGTGTCGTAGTTGGAAGGTGGAGGCACGGTCTTGTTGTCGTTGGCAGACATAGCTGAGTATCTGGCTCTGATACCAAATGTAATGCCCTACCAGCTACTGCACAAGTACTAGAGGGGGGTGAATAGTACTTTAAAATAATAAGGCGTATAATTCCAAATTAAATTGCACACAACTACCAAATCAATTTGCGGAAGCTTAAATTGAATGACAACAAAGAAATTAACAATGCAAACAAACGATGTTAATGGGTTCGGATCCACCCAAGTCTCCCCGACTTGTTCCCGGTGATCCTACGTCCCAACCACCCGGATCCCTTCCGGATACTTGAGTTAGAAACCCTAACTCAAGATTTCCACTATGAATATCTTGTGAAAAACCTTCACAAGATCAAATCATACATGCAATGGCAAAGTGAATCCCACAACCCGGGATCACAAACTTCTCTCACAACCGAGAGAGCCAATAAGCAATATAAAAGAGTTTAGATGAAATAAATACTCTTACCACAAAATCCTATACCTTGAGTTTTTCTTACCCAATAGGTGGAATGAAGGATTTGAGGAAGATGAAGTCACCAAGCCCTAGCACCAAGGAAATGAGGAGCAATGGGTGCCTAGGGAAGAGTTGGAGACTTGGATCAAGCAATAGCTTGAAGAGCTCACCAAGAACAAGCTTCTCTCTAGATCTAGAAATGAGAGAGAATGGGTTTCTTGTGAGGAAGAGAGCTTTAGATTTGAGGGAGAATAGCTATCTCTTTTGCACTCAATGAATCTCTTAATGGCAGCTCTATTGAAGATAGAAATGACCTAGGTTCGTATTTATAGGGTCCCATAAAAACAAGATAGGTCAATCTCCAACGGAAAGAAATCTGTGAGTATTAGTCGGTCAAAGAACACTCACTGACCGACTAGTTCATCAACTAGTCGGTCAGTCACAAAGCATGGACCGACTAAGAGCAGATCAGAGAAGAGATAGAATTTCAGACCTAGAAAACTAGTCGGTCCAAGAACACTGTCTGACCGACTAGTTTCACAACTAGTCGGTCAGCCAATGAACGTAGACCGACTAAGAGGCAAAATAACTTAGTCTGAAGCAAAGTGACTTAGTCGGTCCAAGAACAAAAGTTGACCGACTAAATTGTCAACTAGTCGGTCACCAAACGTTCTTAGACCGACTAACGGTAAACAGTAGCTTAGGAGAATTTTGGAGTGAACAGTAAGTCTCAACTAGTCGGTCAAAGAAGCATCACTGACCGACTAGTTCACAAACTAGTCGGTCGGTGAGTCAACATAGACCGACTAACTGTAAACAGTAAAGTCCAAGAAATTAAGGAATCAAACTAGTCGGTCCAAGAACAGTTGCCGACCGACTAGATCACCATCTAGTCGGTCAGTACTTGTTCTTGTACCAACTAACATGCACAACAAAGTCCGAATCGAAGCGCGACGCTTCGAGGAAGTTAGAATGAACTTGTGCAAGGATCCTAGAGCTACGAAATGAGCGTAATGAAGATAGAAACGTAAGATATACTCAAGGCTTAACATTCTATCAATCGAAACTAAAAGACTATAAATAAAACCTTAATAAACGGTTTTTGAGAGCTTCGATTGAATCTTCATAACTTCCAAAGCGCTGCAGGAGCTTCAACGAAGCTTTAGGCTTGAATACGAGCTTTTGGAAGTGTTGAGATGTCGCTTTGAATATTCTCGTGAAATTGGCGACGATCTCCAATACTGCGCTCACAAATTGTTAGTTCATGGATTATTTATGTTTGCTCATCATCAAAACCAAATCCGGAGAGTCCAATATTCAACAGTAAAGACAATACTAAAAAATTAGAAAGATCTGAAAACTTACTTAAGAGTAACAATTACAACCGTCACAAGGAAATAAAACAGTAAAAAAATACAACTCTCCCGTTTCTGGAACCCTAGGGGTCCTATATATAGATTTTCGGATCAACCGATCGGGTGACAAGTCAACCGATCGGTTGATCTGTTACAGATAAATTACAGAAAACGGCGAGTTTTCACCCGATCTCACGAACCGATCGGGTGAGTTCTTGAGTGACCGGTTGGATCTTAGAGCAGTCGGGTGAACCGGTCGGTTCGACGCCCGTGTCTTCAGCTCTTTTTCTCAGCTACAGATGAACCGATCGGGTGAGAGTCACCCGATCGGTTGGAATTCTGCTCGAAAAGACAGAGAACAGCCGCCCGCAGAACCGGTCTGTGAACCGGTCGGGTGACTTCTTCGTGAGCTGCGGTAGCGACCGGTTGGTGCACGCGTGCATCACCTGATCGGTTGGAGATGACCAACCTACCGGGTGAGGGGCAGAAAGATGAATACTTCGCCGTTTGACCCCCTGGATCACGCGTGACTTCTCCCGTTGCTCCGGGGACTTAGGATATCATCGTAAAAGGTCCCCTACGTGGTCGAACTCCTGCAATCATGGACAAACAAAGAAAAGTGAAAGAAAACGGGAAAACATACGAAAACGAATAAGAGACGGCGGAAAACACGGAGAAACACAAAAGAAAACGTGCGTGAATATATGAAATATAGACGCACGTCAAAATCCCCCAAGCTGAACTCTTCCTCGTCCTCGAGGAAGACGAGTGAGAGTAGGAGCTCGGAAGGGAAAAATAGAGAGGAAGAAAGAAAAAGAAAACTCTAAGCCCTAGATCGTCCATCAGAGCCATCAAAATAAAAAAACGACACACCTAGCAAGCAAACGCCAAATCACACCACTAAACCTAGGAAAGCGAGTCCAAATAAGTGTCGTGTGTCCACGCAGTGAAGCGCGAGTGAGCGTGGCCGTGTGCTAGCAAATGGTGAAGCTTTCTACGATGTGCAATGAGGCTCGATATACACAAATCCAAGAAATGACCCAAAATATCGATCCGAATTGAATTGAGCGGCGAATATAAGTTCAATCATGCATGAGAAGAGTGGGAAAAGAAGCGTATCATGCATCGGGGACTCCACAACTAGGGTCTAGGAAATCACGCCACTATAGCCAAGATACAAGCTAAATAGCTCCTAAGCCAAGCGCTTTCGATAACGACGGGGGTTGAGATGATGTGGAGAAGAACACTCGGTGCAAATTCTCGCCTTCCCTTTATTCTTGGCAAGTATGAAAATATTCACACGGGAATTTTTTTTGGGTTTTGGGTATTTGCATATTTTTTTTGGCTTTTTGGCTATACAATCTTTTTCTTTTCTTTCCTTTTTGGGTTTTTTTTTTGAATTTTTGGGATATTGGCTATACACATGTGTACTCTCCCAAGTGGGAGAACGGTACACGACGAGGGGATTTGCACCAAGTAAAACAAAAAAGAAGTCGAAATCTAAACACTCGGGCAAAGGAGACTATTGTTGCTAAATAGAGCTTAGGCTAAATGGGGTATCCTAGTCCTTAGTTGTGGAATCCCGACGCATGCGAATTGAAGTATACGATATAAATAGCATGCATATAGAAGCAGACATTAGAAGCAAACCGCGTATTCAAATCGGAGCATGACAATCTAGGGGTCATTCCTGGACAGGTATATAAAGTAAAATCACAAAGCAGAAGCACACCAAACGCTAGTCACGACACACGACTCACAAAAAGCTAAGTGGACCCACGATGCGTGAAATGCAAGAGGACTCGAAATCCTAGGGTTAGTGAGTGTGATTATCGATGCAATGCTAGGTGTGTGTGACTTTGTGGCGATTCATCATAGGATTCATTTCTAGGAGAAAGAGCTAAAGAAAGAAGGAAAAAGAAAAAAGAAAAACACAATGGAAAACGACTCAAATAACGTAGAAAAACAACACAAATGACGCACGAAGTGCGACTCCCCCAAGCTGAAACTTGCATTTCCCTCAATGCAATAAGAGTGAGTACGGGAGGGAAATGAAAATGGGGGGGGGGAATACGCACAGACACGAAAAGAAATGAAAACAAGGAAAACACATAGATAAAACTGAAAAAGAAATTAAAAAAAACAAGATCAAAATCAAACAATACGAAAATAAAAATAAAATAAAATCACACGACATGACACTCAAAAAGTGAAAAACAAACACACACACACAAAAATGAGAAAAACAAACAAAACACGACAGCACACCGAAATAGACATCCCCCAAGCTAGACCAGAAAGTGCTAGCGAAATGATATGATCAATGAACTCCAGATATATGCAAGGGGGCGTCAAAAACAAAACAAAGAAAAAGGTAAATCAAGAAAACAATCACGCAAATAGTCCCCTCCCTCCGATAGAGACAAAGTAGGGCCCCGAAAAGACAGATGGGCACAAAAGTGGGGGGGGCAAAAGCGGGAGAGAAAGATCAAGCAGGGGCGCCACCCTCTGGGGGTGGTGACGGGGGCCTGCGCTGGGGACCAGGGGTCGTGGGGGGTGGAATGTGGAGCTCGGAGACGTCGGGTGGGTCTTCGCGGATGTGGCGAACGAAGCTTTGAAGGAAGGGGAGGTCACAGTCGACGGATTCTTGGGTTATCCTACCACCCTGACCAGCAAGGAGGACCATGGCCGTGAATCGGTCGGCATGGTCATCGGATTGGAATTGCATCCCATATTCGGGATCGTAATCTGGAGGTGGGGAAGTGGTGCGTGGTGTGGTGGATGGGTTGGAGGTGGTAGGTTGTGTGCGACGGGTACGACGGGTGGGCCTAGGGTTCGAAGAGCTAGCGTCGGTGGGTTTAATACGGCGGGGAGGCATTGTGTCGGTGTTGTTTGTGCGCGTGGGTGTGTGAGAATACAGCGAATTCAACACAAACACAAAATACGAACAACAAGCAGACAGAATATTTGGGAAAAGATTAAAATTAAGTAAAGGAGCGAGGTTACCCAAAATTAGATGAAGATAGCTGCTCGTGGATGCCCCGATGCTGCTCGATTGGAAGCCGCAGCGATCTCTTCGACAAGTTCCGAAACGGGGGGGAATGGGGGAAATCTAGGGTTTGTGTGTAGGGAGATGGTGGGGGGAATGGAGAGAAATGATGGTGGATGGGTAGGGAAATGGTTGGGGAAGAAGATCGAGGCTGATCTTGGGGAAGAAAGCAGGAAGGCGCACGACGGGAGACGAAACGGCAGAGGTTCGGGTGATCGGGCGATGAAGAAAACGAATGGGTGTCGGGGGGGTTATATAGGGTTTTAAGTCGAACCGATCGGGTGACATGTCACCCGGTCGGTTGACGGTTAGGTCGAAAATTTTGCCGAAGAAATGCTACAGGCGAACCGATCGGTTGACTTGTCAACCGATCGGTTGGCCGCTCCACTAAATTTCCCGAGAACTTAGGGCTTCTCACCCGGTCAGGTCAACCGATCGCGCTCAAACTCAACCGATCGGTTGATATTCCCCAAAATTTTCCGAGAGTTCTCCCCAGCTCACCCGGTCTTCCACCCGGTCTCTTTATTACTCAACCGATCGGTTCATACGGGGACAGATCTCGGCATGTATCTGATACATCCCAACCGATCGGGTGAGTTGTCACCCGATCGGTTGAGGCTTGTTTCCTGCAAAAACCAAGAGATTTGATTAAGCCCCCGAACGGATGTCCTCGCGGCTGATTTTATTTATAAAAATAGAGAAAATAAAGTAAAAAATAACGCTAAAAATTTGAGAAAAAGTTTAGAACATGGGTTGCCTCCCATGAAGCGCACTTGTTTAACGTCGTTGGCTCGACGCCCGCAAGAGATGCTCATGGTGGCTGATACGGGTGATGCCCTAATTTCGGCATCTCTTTCTCGCTGGAGCTGAAGGCGCTAGGAGTAGTAAGCGGCTGGAAAAATACTTGCTCGACTACCTCCCCTTTGTTCTTGGGGTCCGGGGGCTTTTCCTTGGTGTTGGCACTTCCCGCCATCTTTTTCAGGATCCGGACCTCGTCTTTAGTGAGGTCCGTGAGCTCTTTCCCCGTTCTCCTCACAGGAGGAAACTTGGGGAACCCGGGAGGGGTCGTTCTCGCTGCACTTGGTTTTGCAGCAGCTTCTTTGTCTTCGGGGCCTTCTTCATCTTCAGAATTCCCCAAGTCATCGGGGGGGTTTCTCAGGAGAATCTCCAAGGAGCTCTCCTCTACAGCCTTTTCTTCTTCTATCTCCAGCAAATTACACCGGAGGTCATCAGGAGGGTCGGGGTGCTTCATGGATAGTCCCAGGTCAAACTCAACTTTCTCTCCGCTGACGTTCAAGGAGAGTTTTCCGTTCTTCACATCTATAAGAACGCCAGTAGTGGCCATGAAAGGCCGTCCCAGGATAATGGGGGTGTGTGCGTCTTCGGGCATGTCCATGACTACAAAGTCCACAGGCACATGCACCCCTCTCACATTCACGGGGAGATCATTAACAATTCCCACCGGATATTTGACCGACCGGTCAGCTAGTTATAGGGTCATCCCGGTGGGCTCCAAATCACCCATTCCTATCCTTCTGTACATCGACAAGGGCATCAAGCTAACACTCGCTCCTAGATCGACGAGTGCACGATTAATCTTCACAGCCCCGATCGTGCAAGGGATAGAGAAGCTCCCAGGGTCCTTGAGCTTTGGCGGGTTATCCCTCTGGATAAGAGCGCTACATTTTGCCGTCAGCACCACTTTCTCTTTTCTCGACCCTTTGGTCACCAAATCTTTCAAGAATTTTGCATAGGAGGGGATTGTCTCGATTGCCTCCAAGAAGGGGATCTGCAGGCTTAGGTCCTTGACCATGGCGAAGAACTTCCCATATTTCTCATCAATTTTTGCCTGAGCCAACCGTTGTGGAAATGGCACAACGGGTTTATATACTCTTGGGCTCTCTTCCTCCTTCTTCTTCTCTTCTTCAGACATTCCCTCCGGAGTCATGGGATTTGATGACGAAGCACTGGTGTCATTTAATTTTTCAGTCGGTCTCTCAACGACCAATGGTGCTTCCGGGTTGCTAGGGGCACTCTAGAAGGGATTTGTGTCCAGCTTCTCAGAACGATAGCGGACACATTCGCGTGCTCGTGCACGAGTGCCGATGTTTGTGTTGCTCCCCTCGGGTTCACCTCCGGTTGTGGCGGCAATTGGTTTTGTGACCTAGCAAGGTTCGCCACCTGTAACCCCAGCTGGGTTACTTGGTCCGTGAGGGTCCGCTGGCCCATTTCCAGCTTTTGGTTGATTCTCTCCTGGTTGGTAATATATTGAGTCAAGAGAGACTCAACCGGAGAGACGGCCCTCTGTTGGCCATACTGCTGCTGCTGGAACGGCTGCTGATTCCTGGGAGCGTACGTTTGTTGCTGAGGTTGCTGCTGAAACGGTTGCACCTGACCCTGATTCTGCGGTGGTCTAGCCGGCTGATAGATTTGTTGCTGCGGCTGCTGAGGCGGCGAGGGCTGAAATGGTGGGCGGTAACTGAAATTCGGGTGGTTCCGGTTGTTGGGAGAGTAGGCCGGGTTGGAATTTGTCCTTGGCGGATATGGCGCATTCCCCGTGGGGTTGTAAAACAGTGCGCTCGCCTGATCCAACGGTGGTGAGATGTCACCACCGTCGAATTCCCCAAGGAATTCGGACTCTACCGCAGAAACTTGCTGTGTACCGGCCCCACCGGCTCCTACCATCAGTGCGGAGATCTGGGTCGAAAGCAAGTCGAACTTGCTTGAAAGTTTGTCGACATCCTCGACTCTGTGTATACCCCCAGTTCTTGGTGTGGCCCTCTCGTCGCACCACCGCTCATTGTTGGATGCCATGTTTTCCAGAATATTCCCGGCATCTTCCTCGCTTCGGGACATGAAGGAACCCCCAGCCGCGGCGTCCATAGAAGATTTAAGGTCATCCCTCAACCCATTGTAGAACAGATTGATAATCTGCCACTTCGGAAGCTCATGGTGAGGGCATCTTCTTTGCATCTCTTTATATCTCGTCCAAGCCTCATGCAAGGACTCGTGGCTGGCCTGGGAGAAGGAGGAGATCTCACTCCTCAACTTCATGGTCTTCCCCGGAGGAAAGAACTTCGTCAGAAAAGCGTTGGGGAGCTTCTCCCAGGTGTTGAAAGTGTTGGGGTCCTTCCCCCTTAACCATTGCTTGGCTTTGTCCCGCAAAGAGAAGGGGAACAGCTTCAGACGGATAGCCTCTGTAGTGACACCATTAATTCGGAAGGTGTCGCACTTCTCCAAGAAGGAGTCCAGGTGCTCTATCGGGCTCTCCATGGGCACACCCGCAAACTGGTCCTGCTGGATCCATGTCACTAGAGACGGCTTCAGCTCAAAGCTTTGGGCCGCAATAGCTGGATATCGGATGGCGGAAGTTGACTCGATGGAGGGCATCGAGTACTCCAGCAGAGACTTGTGAGGTGGGGTGTTCTCCTCCATGGATTCGGGATCTTCCCTTCTCCGCTTCTCGGCGGCCAAGCGCCTAAGGGTGGCGTTAATCTCTGGATCGAGGGGAATCAAGTCGTCAAGACTCCTTGAACTCCTGCGCATGAAAAACAACAAACACCCGTGAAGTGACAAGTGGGAAAGAAACAGATAAAATAAGAAATAAAAATAAGAAAAACAAATAAGAAAAAGAAAAAGGAGAATGCGAAAATTATCACGAGGTAGGGATGTGAGCTAGACACGAGGGTTCAAGAGATCCTAAAATATCAAGCACGTTGCCTCCCCTGCAACGGTGCCATAAACTTGACCGGCACCCCGCTTGCGTCGCGGCGGCGTGGTGTCATTTACCGCAAGTTTCACGGTTAGTGTAGGGTGCGGGAATATCGAACTCATGGAGGTGAGGTTGTGCTTGGGTCAGGTAGGACCTAAATCACCCCGAGGGGCGAGCTAGCCCGAATCGGTGGTTGGTTGTCACGAAAGGAAATGAAAGTGTATGAACAAAAAGAAAGTAAACCCGGGACTTTGGTTTCCGACCCGACGAGAGACTCTCGCCGCTACGGCCTACGGGTATGGATAGCGATCAGGATTAGGGTCTAATGGTGAGACGTTGCCTCTGAAAGTGGTACAGGCGTCCCATGGGCCCGATATTCCGGTCGGTGCCCAGGATGATACACCGGACTTCCCGGATTCGATCAGTGGGCACTCCCGTGTCCATAAACACTGATCGATCCCGGGAGCACTAAGTCCGCAACGATATCTCCCGACGTCTCATCCTGCCGCTCCCGCGTGCTAGGATTCGGCGTCTACGCTAAAGGCGTGAGCTTTGGCTAGGGAGTCAACCGCCAAGTTTATTCCCCCTTGGCCCGACGGTCAAAGGCGGTCTTTTTCCCGCCGATGACAATGAAACGCCCCGCGTAACCGTTAGATTCCTACTCCCTATCGATTTCCTAACCCTATGGACGCATCGGGAAGAGCCCCCGAAGGGGCTTCCACCAAAATCCCAGATTTGGGAACTACTCACAAAAATTCATGAAAAAGTAATCTAAATGAAATTTAACCGTTAGAATCATAATCAGACAATTGCAATGCGGAAGTAAAGGAGTAGTAAAGACAATACTAAAAAATTAGAAAGATCTGAAAACTTACTTAAGAGTAACAATTACAGCCGTCACAAGGAAATAAAACAGTAAAAAAATACAACTCTCCCGTTTCTGGAACCCTAGGGGTCATATATATAGATTTTCGGATCAACCGATCGGGTGACAAGTCAACCGATCGGTTGATCCGTTACAGATAAATTACAGAAAACGGCGAGTTTTCACCCGATCTCACGAACCGATCGGGTGAGTTCTTGAGCGACCGGTTGGATCTTGGAGCAGTCGGGTGAACCGGTCGGTTCGACGCCCGTGTCTTCAGCTCTTTTTCTCAGCTACAGATGAACCGATCGGGTGAGAGTCACCCGATCGGTTGGAATTCTGCTCGAAAAGACAGAGAACAGCCGCCCGCAGAACCGGTCTGTGAACCGGTCGGGTGACTTCTTCGTGAGCTGCGGTAGCGACCGGTTGGTGCACGCGTGCATCACCCGATCGGTTGGAGATGACCAACCGACCGGGTGAGGGGCAGAAAGATGAATACTTCGCCGTTTGACCCCCTGGATCACGCGTGACTTCTCCCGTTGCTCCGGGGACTTGGGATATCATCGTAAAAGGTCCCCTACGTGGTCGAACTCCTGCAATCATGGACAAACAAAGAAAAGTGAAAGAAAACAGGAAAACATACGAAAACGAATAAGAGACGGCGGAAAACACGGAGAAACACAAAAGAAAACGTGCGTGAATATATGAAATATAGACGCACGTCACATACCGTGAGGTATACACGACTATTGCACATCTTAAATATGTATGCGTGGATGTGTTAGTATACTAATTATAGGTAGTAGGCTATGGTGTGAATATATATATTACTTGTGTGTGACTATACGATGAATACGTATGCATGTATTAGGGAGTGTATTATAATTATACGTGTGCTGATGTCTGTATTATTATTATTATGGTATATAGAGTGATTGAACTATGTGAGTATTACCTGACTAAATATTAAGTGTGATTGACTTATGGTATGCATATGGTTGTATTGGTAGACATATATATATATATACAATGGAGTGGTATTGGTATATGTATGAATGCCGTGTTACGTATATAGAATATTCTGATATGTGTACTGAGTCTCACTCAAGCTTGAGTGGGTATACTCTAAGAATATTGAATGCATGTTTGTAGTTGAACATAGCAATGTTGATGTATGCATAGTGATAGAAGTGTTTGTGCCTGGTTGTGTTACGCACATGATTGTGGGTCGCTATACCAGTATATAGTTATATGGTTGGTCTTGTGGTATAGTTATTTACTAAGGACTTGCCTGTGTGAACGTATGTGTACTAGCTAAAACTAGGTGTGTAGATGTACTAGTAATATAATGGTATGATTGGTGTGCGTGAATGAAAATTTAGCGTGTGTGGGTGTGCACCATGCACGGGTAAGTATGTGCTTAGTTATAGGTATTGATGACTATGGTATATGTGGCGTGTCGTAAATACAGTTATAGGACCGTACGTAATGTGACTGTATAGTGAAATATTTGAATGCATTTGAATGACTATATATATTATGAAGCTATAGTAGTGGTGAATATATATATATATATATAATATATATATAAGAAAAAAGATGGGATCCGAAACTTGCGGAGGTGCGACTCCGGGCGATGAAGGCGGCTCACTCGGGGATAGCGCGGATGGAGATCCAGTCAGGGCGGCGAGCTTGGCGAAGGGTGCTGAGGGTTCTGATCGGTCTCAGGGCAAATCCCCCCTGTTGGACCTGCGTTCGGTGGGGCATGGTAACAGCTCGCGATCCTCCGGCGATTGGACGGTTGTCGACCGCCGTACGCGGCGGGGGAAGTGGGATACCCGGTTGGGTGGCGTCGGGAAATCTTGTTCCGGCCCAGTTCGGCGACAGGCCATTGCTGATGGGGAGAGATTGAGACGTAATACCCCTCGCCCTGTGGTTGCTCACAAGGTATTTGATAAAATACCTTTGAGATCACCTGTTGCAATCAAGATTAATTCTTCTGGGGCTCGGCAATCTTGGGCTGATGTGTGCTCTAGCATCAGGTCCTATGACATTGATGTTGGTATGAACTACATTCCCCCCATTGCCCAAGAGGATGGTACCTTGATGGCCATGGTCCCGAAGGCTGCTTTGGCAAGGGGGGCTGAGCAGTGGAAGTCCACCTTGGTTGGCTATGTGTTGGGAGAGGTTCCTTTCTATGGGCAAATTTGTGCTTGGGTTGAGAGGCTATGGAGTCTCAAGAAGGGCCTGAAAATTTATAGCCGGGATAATGGCTTCTTTTGTTTCAAATTTCAAGATGAGAAGGAATGTGAAAGGATCCTCCACGGAGGCCCTTGGATGTTTGACGGTCGTCTGGTGGTCCTACAGCGATGGAGTCCAGGGCTCAAACTGGAACGCGACATCCTTTCTTCAATCCCAGTTTGGATTCAACTCCATGGAGTCCCACTGGAGATGTGGACCCTAGAAATCCTCAATTGCATTGCCTCCTTAGTTGGGAAGCCTATTTGTTTAGACAAGTTTACTGCTAAGAAAGATCGCTTGTCCTATGCGCGATGCCTTGTCGAGATCCATGCTAAACAAGCAGTGCCTCCTACAGTGTTGGTGGGAACTGAGGATGGCCCTACGCTCTCCATTCAGGTGAAGATTGAGGGGGAGCCCCCTAGGTGCTCGAAATGCATCTGTTTTGGCCATTCGGCAAATCAATGTCAGGTTGCCGCAGAGCCCCCTTCAATCCAAGGGTTGAAAGAAGGGGCTAGATGTGAGAGCGTGGTTGAGATAACGTCTATCAGTAAAGGAGGAGTGGTAGACACGCAGGCCAGTCCACCGGATTGTGTCTTGCTTGATGAGGCAGCTGAAGTTTGCAGCACTGAGGATAGACTACATCCTGCTACTCTGCAGGCATGCGAAGCTACTTTGGGCAATATTAAACAAGCTACTATCGCTGGGATGAAGGTTGGTGAGACATCTCTTCCGCAGGACTCCCCTGCAGATAAGACGATTGAGACTATGGTCAATGGACGGGTGCGGAATGATGGGGGAACTAAGGATGCTCCAGGTGACATTCAAATGACTTCTGCTGTGCTTCGAGATCCATCTTCTTCTGGTGCTTTGCCTGCGGATGCGCCAGTTTCTCAAAAGAAAGCATTTCCTGTGGTTGCGCCTGCCTTGAGAGTTCCTTCAGTGTCTAAGTCTGTAAGTGTACCTCCCCTACCACCCTTACCCTCGCTCATTGCAGATTCCTGCAGCAATGTGATGGATCTTTTCCCTCCGGATATTGCTATGGATAACCCTGAATGGGATCTTGAAGTTGAGGATCAGGTTCGCCAGTCTGTTGATCTCAAGCAAGCAAAAAAACGGCCTGATTGTGTCTCCCTGACTCCCTCAAGGAAGAGCTCTAGGCTTCAAGAGCTTGGCCTGGGGGCGAAAACTAACTGTTGATTAATGAGTGTGTTTATTTGGAATACCAGGGGGTTAAATAATTGTGTGCGGAGAAGGGATGTCCGGGACAGGATATTAAAGCTGAAACCTACGGCTATTATCTTGGTTGAGACTAAGCTCAAGAGTATGGATAAATGTCAATCTCTTGGTTGGCTGAAGGGGTGGACCCTTTTTAATAATTTTGATGCCTCCTCAGGTGGAAGGATAATTATGGGTTTTAACCCCAATGTGTGGAGTGTGGGATTGATGTCTACGTCTGCACAGCACATATCAATCAATTGCAATAATGTGGGGGGATTCTCTTGTGTCGTCACTGGAGTTTATGGCCGCAATTCTAGAGAAGAAAGGAAGGAGTTATGGAATATGTTGGATGCTGACTGCAGGCATATAAATGTTCCTTGGCTTGTTGGGGGAGATTTTAACAGTGTTCTATACTCCTGCGATAAGGTGGGGGGAGGAAGCTTGATGATAATATGGTGCGGGACTACGAAGATTGCATCACTAGATGTAGTTTACAGGAGCTGAAGAGTAGGGGGAATAGGTTGAGCTGGTGTAACAATCGTATTGGACCTGACCGGATTGCGGCACAGCTTGATCGGGTATTTGGTAATGCTGATTGGCTGAATTCTCTCCCTGCATCTTATGTGGACTATCTTGACGCTGGCACTAGCGACCACTCTCCCATGGCGGTCTACTTACATAATCAGGTCCCCTCTAAACCTAAGCCATTCAAATCTTTTAACTTTTGGTCTTCCTGCCCAGGGTACAAAGATGTTATTTCCTCTCTTATGGGCACTGTTATTGTTGGGTCTCCCATGTATCGGTTGGTCCAAAAACTTAGCAGACTGAAACCTATTATCAAAGAATGGGCTATAAAATTCAGAGCTGACACCGAAGTTGAGCAGTGTAGACGGGATTTGTATGAAATCAGGCTGATGCCGAATCTTCATGATGATGTTGACCTTCATAGGCGGGAAGCTCAGCTGATTATTAAGCTGGCCCGTGCTCTGAAGATGGAGGAGGATATGTACAAGCAGAAAAGCCGCCAGGACTGGCTCTCTCTTGGAGATAGGAACACAAAATTTTTCTACAGTTGCATGAATGCCAGGGCCAGCATAAATAACCTGAATCATCTTGTTGGCCAAGGGGGGAAGCAGAACGTCACAAATGATATCTTGCAGGTGGAGGCTCCCTTGTTCTTTGAGAGGCTATTTAATCAGAACAACTACTTAAGCTCCTTCAAAAATATTGTTCCGAAACGCATCTTAACTGAGAATTCTGCTAATTGGCTTAGCAAAATGGTTTCTAATGAGGAAGTTAAGGAGGCGGTGTTCCAAATTGGGGCTGATAAAGCGCCGGGGCCTGATGGCTACAATGCCTACTTTTTTCAGCATAACTGGGAGCTCTTGGGGGAAGAGGTTACTACAGCAGTCAAATCTTTCTTCATTTCGGGTCGTATGCTCAAGCAAATCAACCACACCTTCTTGACGTTGGTACCCAAAAATTCAAACGCATCAGGTTTAAGTGACTATCGGCCAATCTCTTGTTGCAATGTCCTATACAAATTTATCAGCAAGATCATTTGCAACAGACTGAAGGCAGTGATCCATGATCTTATCTCCCCTAACCAAGCTGCATTTTTGAAAGGGCGCCTGCTTTCTGACTGTACGCTTATTGCACATGAACAAATCAGGGATTTTAGTAACCCTATGGGGGGAAGAGCTTGCCTGAAGCTGGATTTGAGAAAGGCGTTTGACAGCGTAAACCGGGACTTTATCTTTTTCTTCATGAAGCAACTTCGCTTTCCTGATTTGTTTATTAGCTGGATCAGGGAGTGCATCACATCGCCCACTTTCTCGGTCATGGTAAATGGATCACCACATGGTTTCTTTGGAAGCAATAAAGGCCTACGTCAAGGTGATCCTATTTCCCCTTACCTATTCGTTATTGTCATGGAGACTTTCACCATTTTATTAGAAAAAGCTATCAACTCTGGCAAGATTACTCCCATGAAGCGTAATGGATCTATATCCCACCTCTTGTTCGCCGATGACTTGCTTCTATTTTGTAAAGCAAACAAATCCTCTTTCTTGGGTATTAAAAGTCTCCTGGAGGAATTTTCTGCCTACACTGGCCTTGCTGTAAACTGGGATAAAAGCTCGGGAATCTTTAGCAAAGGGACCAAGGATAAGGAATTGCTTGCAGAATCTCTTGGAATCAAAATTACCACTTCTTTCTCTGCCTATTTGGGATTGCCCCTATCAGTTAAGTACCCGACTGCTATTAATTACAATAAATTGATTGATAAATGCAAGAAAAAGATGGGAGGATGGGCTTCGTCGTTTCTCTCTATTGCTGGGCGCATAGAGCTTGTTAGATCAGTCATATATGGTATGGTTGCCTTCTGGATCCAGGTGTATCGCATGCCTGTAAGCGTTTTGAGAACAATCACTGCGGCATGTAGGCGATTCATTCTTGGTAGCACTCGATCGTGGGCTTGGAATGATTTGTGTAAGCCGAAATCTGAAGGGGGAGTTGGTCTACGGCTGTTAGAGGATCTCAATGAAGCTGCAGGAGTTAAACTTGCATGGCGATATCTCAGCTCATCTGGCCTTTGGGCTCAACATTTAAAAGGGAAGTATGCAGCTACATTAGGACTTTTTGCGGCAAAGAGATCAGCCACGGCCTCAAGCACCTGGAAGCGTATCCTTAAGAGCCGGCCTATTACCCATAACCTCATTAGGCGGAATGTCCGTGATGGCCATTCGACGTATTTCTGGCAAGACCCCTGGCTCGATGGCGGACCATTGAACCTCCTTTGTTCCATTCCGGATGGTGCCGAGTTAAAGAAGGTTTCGGATTACTGGGTAGGTGGGGCCTGGAGTTCGGATCCGGCCTTGGACCCTGTTCGTCACTTGCTGATGAATACCAGGCTGAAACCGGGGATTGATGGCTGGAAGTGGATGCGAGGAGAGGACTTCTCTTTCAAGGCAGCATGGGAGGGGGTGCGAAGACGCGGGCCTGATTTTCCCCTAAAAAAATTGGTTTGGTACCCGAATTGCATCCCAAAATTCTCTCTTTCCCTACTTCGAGCTCTAGGAGGTAAATTAATGACTAAGGATAAGATTTGCAGGTGGGCTCCTTCTTACCCTCCCCACTGCGTATTGTGCAGTGACAATGCAGAAGAAGATATTGGCCACTTATTCTTTGCCTGTACCTACTCAAAGTACATTTTATGCAGGGCTATGTTGAAGTTAAAGATTCCGGTTCTTGGCACCCCCTCCCTCCATGAAGTGGGGGAAAAATTTCTTGACTCTTTTGGATTCAAGGAATTGTTGGGCCTGCTCTCTAGGACTTGCCTAGCAGCTATGGTCTGGCATATCTGGCGGGAAAGAAATAGGAGGATCTTTGAGAATGAGAGGCGGTGTAAAACGGATTATTTGAAGATATTGCAGCTGATGTCAGAGTTGCCCTGCATGACCACGAGCCCACTTCTACTGAGGAGAGCCAGATTTTCTCAAACTGGGAGTTTAGAGACGCTGGGTGATTAGGCGTGTTATGGGAATATTGTATGTATGTATGTGTGTATGTGTAGCCCCCTTTTTGTTTGGCAGAGAGTCTACTTGTAGGGGGTGACGACGCTTGTGTCCTATCCCCCCTCTGGCGGATTCACTGACTTAGCAATTAGGATGTATATTTTTTAGATCAATAATACTAACGCTTACCACACAATATATATATATATATATATATATATATATATATATATATATATATATATATATATATATATATATAGTGAAACTTGACTTAATTATGGTATGGTGTGACTACATGTGTTGAAGTGTTTGGTGTTGGATGAATACTAGGGATTATTAGAGGGTAGTATACCCTTGATGTTTGTGCATAGGTAGCTACATATAGGTAGAGCAATGATTGTATTTGCTAAGTGTGAGATCATACTTATATGAGTACCTGAAATATTGTTTTGTGATTAGGTAGGTAGTAGTCATATAAGGGATGCATGCTTATATATATATATGATTGAAATACGTGTATGAGTTTGACTGACTATAATAGGTATAAATGTATAACGTACGTGAATATATATAAATATATATACGTGTTGGTAGTGTTAATGTTTGACTACTTAGTGCATATATAAGCACTTGTAATGACTATACCTGGTTTAAATTATTATGTGACTTGATTGGGGTAGTTACTAGAGCGAGGAGCTATATTAGAAAGTCCGAGGACGGACTTTATTCTAAGGTGGGGAGGATGTAACGACCACTTTTCGTCGTACGTTGTTCGTCCACGTGCTTTTGGCCGTGCACGTGTTTGTTTTAGACTTTATTTGTTTGTGAACACTTTCGTGTGATATGCCGTTGAGAACGTATCTGAGAGTGTTAAATAGTGGCACTATTTTGGAGCAACGTTTCTCGAGTCGTTTTCCCACAATTTAAACTTATTCGATGAGACGTGGCGATTTTCACTTTTGACGGGAGACGTTTCTATTTTTAGTTTCGTCGGCTGACGTCAAAATTGAGATCCGTCTTCTTAGTTTGCTCACTCTCGTCATTACGATCCCCCCGATATTTATTTTATAATTTTTGGAGTTTATTTGACCACTTTTATATTTTTAACAATTTTTATATTATTTTTAATAATTAATTTTTAAATTAATTTCGGCCAAATAAAATTTATTTGAGTTTAAAACGTTTTAAAGAATTTTTGAGCCAATTTCCAGCTCATTTGGACCAAGTCAAATCCTTGGGTGAGTTGGAGAAGTTGAATTTCAAATTTTAAATTATTTTAAACTCCTAATCTCATTAGGATTAGCCCTAGACCTAGTCAACCCATCTACACTATATAAACAACCTCTAGGAAGACCTATTTTCGCAAGAAAATAACCCTAGCCTCTTCCAAAACCCAAATTTGACGTTGCGACGAATCGTCGCAACTTTGCGACAAGCAGCTGCCGCACGACCGAAGAACAAGGCCATTTTCCCCCGCTCCGACCGCTGGCCGCCCCCGCACCAAGCCCCGCCCGCTTCGCACAGCCATCGCCCCGCTTCTCCGTGCCTGACCGAGAGATTCTCTCGGTCAGACCGATGGCCGCCCCCGCTGTCGTCGCATCCCCGCTCCGCACCAACCCTCCGCACCGACCCGCTTCTGTCGCCCGCCTCCGCTCGTGTCTGACCGAGGCGCATCTCCGCACCGACCGGAGCTCCGCAACGTTGCAACGGTTGCAACGTTGCAGCGCCCCGCTCCCCGCATCCAAGCGCCCCGACCAAGACATTGCCCCACACCGACCGAGAGCCCCGACCCCGCACCGACCCGCTGCGCTGCACAAGCCCGCTCCCCCGCACCGACCGAGCCGTTCCCCCGCATTTGGCTGAGTACGACCGAGAGCAAACGTCGCAACCCCGCACCCGTCGCACCACTTGCCACCGTGGGCCCCCCAAGTTCTCCAGAGGTATTGTGGGTCCCCCAAAGGTCCCTAGGACTACTGTGGGCCCCACCTAGGTGCGTTCTCTTTGACGACTTGCCGCGTACGACGTCGTCGCACGTCGTCACCCGTCGTCGCACGTGCTAGCTTTGGAATCTGGAATCGTCGCCCGGGTTGATTGCTCTGAAATTTCCAGCGAGGAATCTAATTGGAATCTGGACTTGGAGCGCGATCTTTGATTCCAACCCCCGGCGTCGCTACCCGACGCCGGTGTAGCTTTCGCGTCGTGTTGAGGTAACGCTTTGCACCCTTAGGACCCCCAACCCATTGCCTGCTAATCAAGACTAAAATCAGTATTTTTAAAGTATTTTAAATGTTTTAAATTCACTAATCAAGATTAATAATATGGACTTTAGGCCGGTGGACTTGTGCACGTAGGATAATTGTGATTTTTGGACTCATTGGACGGTGTGCTCAGACGTCGTACTTGCAGGCAAGTGAAACTTGCCAAATCTTGCTTAGGGCCATGTTTTTAGGCCACTTCCTTGTTTTTAGCGTAAAAGAGACTAGTCAGTGAAATGATAGCTGACTAGACGCCTACTTGATCTAGTTTGACAACGAAACTAGATCCGTCACCTAATTGATCTAGCTTGACAACGAAGCTAGATCCAACCCCTTAAACTTGTTGTTCATGCATACTAAACTGTCACGTTTACTTTCCTTACTTGTACGCTTTACTACTTGCCATGTCATGTCATCCATGCATTGAATGTCGCATTCGTAGCACACGCTACACTACTTGTACTACTTGTCCGGCTAGGTGCACCCCTACGCCATACTTGTTTAAAACACTTCCTGGCTCGTGGACCAGAAGCGGGCCTCATGTGTTAGCTAAAAACCAATGCTCGATACACGTGGAGGGGTATGGATAAACGGTCACTTGAGCTTAGGAGTTGGCCCGATCAGCCACTCTCGCCAAAAGACGGAATCTCTGTGCACGAGGTGCTTACCTTACTTGTCTTGTACTTGTCTTGTGAATGATTCATGCCATGCCATGCTCGTACTTTACTTTACTTTACTTTACTTTACTTTACCTGTTGCACTCATACTTTAACTGCCATGTCATTGCATGCATGCTAGAACTGCTAGGTTGCTTTACTTTTGCATACTTCCAGTTTCCTTGCACAAGTCTCTTGTAGACTTGCTGACATGTGCCCTTGCTCTTTTGGGTGTTACATGTTAGACCTGAGCCAGAGACCGTTGCTGTGTACGTGATGAGTTGCTGACGCTGAGCCTGAGTCCATGTCTGCCTAGGAGGAGTTTTGTGGATGTCAGTGATCTTTCTTGGTGACTTTTGCTGAGCTTTCTTTTGTTTTAGGTTTGTTGTTAGTTTTCGGTGCGTAGCACCGTTGTTTTGTACGTTGTACTTTTGTTGGCCATGTTGGGCCTTTAGACTCTCTTTTATTTCTGCCTGGTGGCTTTTCTGCGATGTTGGAATTTATATTTATGGATATTCTGAGATTATTCTTTTGTCTCATTTCATTATTATTATCTTGTTTCTCTCGCGTTGCAAGGACATGCAGTTTTAAATTTGATTGACGCTTATCAGACTTGCAGCTTTGTAGCTTCAAGTCTGAGCGGACCTTCTCACGCTTCGCCTCCACGTTTTTGGGACGCGGGGCGTGACACCCGATAATCCACGCACATGCGACGCGAACCATCCTTCTTCTTCACTAGCAGCACCGGTGCTCCCCACGGAGACACACTAGGATTGATATAACCCTTCTGCAAAAGCTCATCCAACTGCTTCCGCAACTCTTCCAATTCTACAGGTGCCATACGATACGGCGCCTTCGAAATCGGCTGCGCACCCGGAACAAGATCGATAGAAAATTCTAGAGCTCGATCAGGTGGCAAACCAGACACCTCCTCGGGGAAGACGTCGCCAAAATCACGCACTACAGCTGGCCACTCCATCTCCATCTGCATAGCCACAACCTCCACCGGCCTGGCCCGAAATCTGACAGGACCAAGCGAACTGCTACCACGACTGAACTCGAATACTGGATGTGCGGGAATCTCGAACACCACCTTCTTCCTCCGACAGTCGATCGTAGCATAGAAGCTTGCAAGCCAGTCCATCCCAAGAACTGCATCATAGTTGATGATGTCGTGGACAATGAAATCAACGAAAAGCTCATGTCCACAGACCACCAACGAGCAAGAATTGCAACCACGATGCACCGAGACCACGCCATTCCCTGTAACGATATTCCAACTCTTGGGAAGAGGGGACGTCGACAAGGAATGCCTCTCCACGAAGCTCCGAGAAATAATGCACATCGATGCACCAGAGTCAAAGAGGACTCGTGCAGGAAATGTGCACACCAAAACCACACCTAACAAGCAATTAACAATCAAACCCTAGTCTAGCAAACAACCATGTTCAAGCAAACAACACAATCTAATCAATCAAAACCAACTAGGAAAGTAACATCCAGATTGAGGATTACCTGCGAAAACCTCATCCACAGCCTCACTCTCCACAGCGGTCATCAGAAAAGCCTGCCTCCTCGGCGGAACAGCCTGCTGAAAAGCCTGTCTCTGCGGAACAAGAGCTGCTCCACGTCTAGCAGGAACAGACGCTCGCTGCTGCAACGGCTGAGCTGCAACAGGTGCCCTCCGCAGCTGATTCGCATGCCGACAATCCTTCGCGGCATGGGAAGCATCACCATAAACCAGACACTGGCCCAAAAACTTCCGACACTGATCCTTGATGTGGCCAGGCTTGCCGCAGAAATGGCAAGTCTTCAGAATAGGCCCTCCTGGCCTCTTAAACTGAGCGGGCTGATTAGGCTTGAAACCAGGCCTAACCACCGCTCTGGCCTGCTCCATAGGCCTCTTCCCAGCACCAGAAACATGCCCTCTCCTCTGACTCAGGTTCAGCTCCTGCCTCCTGGCAGCGACCAAAACCTTCTGATAAGAGTCCAGATCGGAGGAAGACACAAAACTCTGGAGCTCCAAAGCAAGTCCATGCAGGAACCTCTGAGCCCTCTCATCAGCATCCTGCACCATCTTTGGTGCGAACCGACTCAGCCTAGTGAACTCTTGGTGGTACTGGTCCACCGTCAAGCTCCCTTGCTTCAGATCAATGAAGCGCTGCAGCATCTCCTTCGCAGCCTTCGGAAAGAATTCCTCATCAAACCTGGACTTAAAGGTAGTCCAAGCTATCGGCTCCACCAACATCTTCTCTTCCGCATCCCACCAGTTCTGAGCATCATCCTTGAGTTGCCTCTTCGCCAAATCAACCCATCCTGCCGGGGTGATCTTGGCCATCCTCAAGTTGTCCTCGATGTTCCGAATCCACTCATCGGCGGCCAGAGGACCCTCAGACCCATCAAAATATGCGGGACCCAGCTCCCGAAATTGCTTCGCTCCCGGCTCCGAGCGAGGGGCATCCAGAAGAGCCCGGGAAGCTCGAGCAAGTGGAGCATTCTGGACTTGCAGGAGCACGCCCTGCTGCACTTGCATCATCTGCAGCATCATCCGCATCATCTCACCGTTGGTGGGTTCCCGCTCAGGCTCCTCATCATGAGGGAGCGCACTACTACCTCCACCACGGGTGAATCGTCTTCCTGCCATCTAGTGACACAGAAAACGAAGCAGATTAGACTTATAGCTTATGACATCGGACGTCGAACTTAGTTTATTGGACATTCTAATATTATTATCGCTATTCCGATAATCGCAGTTACAGAAGGACCTGCATGGGCCACCAACAAAACCTGTCACGACCCGCTTCCCTAAAATGGAGGCGAGACGTGAAAAGGTCCGCACGAGAGTGGAGCGGTGAAGCCCCAAACCCGATAAGCGTCAATAAAACATAAGCAGGTCCATGTAACCACAAACGGAGCAACAATAATAATAAAAGGAGAGACAGAAATAAAATTCGCATATCTCATAAATTGTCCAACATGAAAATAAGTCCAACATCCAGAAAAGCCACCAGGCTAAAAGAAAGAGTCTAAGGCCCAGAACAAGGCCAACAAAAGCAACAACGCAACAAAGTATAGGTGCTACGCACCGACAACAAAACAGCAGTCTAAACAAAAGGAAAACACAACGAAGACACTAGGACTGGTCCCCAGTGTCCACGTACTCCCCGTCAAACACAAGCTCGGGCTCGGCGTCAGCAAACACCTCGTCCTCAACAAGGTACTCAGGCTCGGGATCTAACATGTGTCACCCAAAAGAGTAAAGGGGCACATGTCAGTAAGTCTAAAAGACTTGGGCAAGGAAACGGAAAGTAAGGCAACTAGCAACCTAGCAGTTTTAGTATGCATGACATGGCAGTTATACATGAGTGCACAAACAAGACATGGTGAACAATAAGTACAAGAGAACAATTAACAGGACAAGGCAAGAGTAGCCAAGCTACTAACAATCTCAATCAATTCACTATTCACGTTTCACTGTTGTTTGTAGATGTTTACGCCTTACAGCTGAATGGTATAACATTCACGCCGATTGGCCGCTTAACTCTACCCCAAAACCCAGAGTTTACGCCTTACCACTGCAGTTGCTGATCGGGCAGACTCCCAGTTGATTGGCCGCTTAACTCTTACCCCCAATACCCACATGTAATCGAGCCAGGGTCCCCGCACACGAGCTCAGTAAATGAGCCGGGGTTGCCCTGCACAGGAGCTCGCATTCTAGTTCACGATTCATAAACAATTGGCGTAGGGGTGCACCTAGCCGGAAACAAGCAATTCGGGCATTGGCTATCAACCAACACATGGCCCGCTTCTGGAACACGAGCCAGGAACACTAACATTGTAGCGAAGCTACGCATTCACAGAAACACTTTAAGAATGCAATGACATGACAATTAATTTGCGTACCGTTAATAGAAATTAAACATGACATGGTAATTGTGCAACATGATATATGTCGGAACTAGCTTCGTTGTCAAGCTAGTTCCCCAATTTACGCCTAGGCGAGTATCATTTCATCGCCTAGCCTCTTTTACGCCTACAACAAGCAAATGGCCTAAAACATGGCCTAAACCCTAAGTGGCAAGTTTCACTTGCCTAGCACCGGGGATGACGATCACGAAGGTTCGTCTCACGGATGCTAATCTACGGGGAAGTCGCTGTTATGGGGAAACAATCATCAAAACAACATTCATTCATTAGGGTTTCATAAAAATACAAATAGGTTATGAAAACATCGAGAGATCGATTTCTTACCGAGAGGAGGCGGAAGAAACACTCCGGAGAACCTAGGGACCAGATCTGGAAACGAATGGAGAAGTTTGGAGAACTAGGGTTTTTGGGGGATTTTGGGGATTTGATGAGATTTTGGGGAAGATGAGGGGTAGAAAGTGTTGAGGGATGGTTTGGATGATGGATCTTGGGCTTGGAATGAAGGAATAAGGGTTTTTGGAAGAAGGGGGCTCAATGGGGGAGAAACTAGGGTTTTGGGTCGAGTGGAGGAAGAAGAAAACGTTTGGGAGGGGTTTAAATAGGATGGGCTGGCGGCTGCCCAGAAATTAGGGTTTTAACACAGATTAGTCGGTCAAAGAGCAACCACTGACCGACTAGTTTGGCAACTAGTCGGTCGGTCGACCAACGCAGACCGACTAAGTGTAAACAGTAACTTCTGAACGAAAATAGGATTTAGATTTAGTCGGTCGATGAACAACTACTGACCGACTAGTTTGACATCTAGTCGGTCGGTGAACGTTCTTAGACCGACTAAGAGTGAACAGTATTGATACCAAAAATTAGTTGAAGAGTTAGTCGGTTAAAGAAGCATTGCAGACCGGATAGTTTGCACCCTAGTCGGTCAACCAACGTTCTTAGACCGACTAACGATAAACAGTAACTCCTGAGAAATTTAGAAAGCCAACTAGTCGGTCCAAGAAGGATTGCCGACCGACTGGATCGTCATCTAGTCGGTCGGTGCCCCTTCTTACACCGGCTAATAAGCACCAAAAGTTTCGATACGGAGCGCGGAGCCCCGGGATCGATTCCTAAGACTCCTAGGCTTGATCTAATAATAAGATACGACCGTTATGAAGCCCGTCATGAATGACATACTTCGAAATCGACGATCCTAAGGAAGAAACGAGAAAACACGACGAAACGATCGAAAACGAAAGTTACGGAGACGAAAACCACACATGAGGAGAAAAACCACCAAAACATATATTATATTATAATAAATCCAGATACAAGAAAACCAGTCGTTACACATACATCCTCAGGGTGGGTGGTGGAGGAACAAGACGGGGTGGATGAGCGGTGGTGGGGATAGGGGGAGGGGTAGTGTGGGTGGCGTGTGGGACCTCTATGGCTAGAGGCACGGGTGTAGTGGATCGTGACGAGTCAGACGAGGACAACGAATCATCCAAGTACGGCTCGGGTGTGGGTCAAGGTGAATGCCATGGGCGTCATGTGGGCCGGGAAGAGGATGGACCAGAGGTGGCCTTTCTCTTTGCCAGCGGAGACTTCCTCGGCCTAAAGTGAGGAGGCATCGTGCGATAGTGAAAAACGATGATGATATGGTAATAAAATAAAATGAGGAACGAGTATACCAATATCCGAGCGTCGCTGCCCAAGAAAAAGTGGGATGCACATGTGAAGCCTTGAATCCAAGCGATCGCCCAAGCTGATCCAAACCAAGCTCCAAGGATCCTCGAAGAAGCTCCAAGTATACCTGCAATAAGATTATGAAAAAATTATTAGGCAAGTTCGAAAATTAATCCGGTTTGGGGTTCAAAAATGGAAAGAATTAGGGTTGGGGATGATTTGGATTTGGGAGAGATGGGGGGATGAGAGATGAAGAAAGGGGGGTAGTGGGGGGTTGCTTGGCCCGAGCACATAGTGTGCTTGGGCGGCAGCTCGGGCTACGGCTTGGGCGTACAGCTCCGACGAGTTGCTGTAGCAATGAGGGCGGGGGGGAATTAGGATAGGGGGAGAGAGGGGGGAGAATGATTGGGGGAAGAGCTGCATCGACGGTGCTGGGTGGCACCAGCGGCGCTGCTCCGGCTAGGTGCTGGAGCTAGGGTGGCGGTGGGAGGAAATTGGGGGGGGAGAGAGAGAGTGAGAGAGAGAGATGGGTAGGGAGGGAGATAGGGGGAGAGAGAGAGAGGAAAGAAGGGGGTGATGATGGAGATGCGCCACCGGCACGGGTGGTACAGGCGGCGCTACTCCGGCGAATTGCCGGAGCTAGGGCAGGGCGGTGATGGGTGTTAGTTAGGAGGAGAGGGGGAAATAGAGAGAAAGATAGAGAGAGAGGGCGGGGCAGACCGAGTCGGCGACGGTGCTCGAGCGGAGCAGCGACGGTGGCGGTGGCGGAGGTCCAATCGAGTAGGGGGTTTTGGGCTAGGGTTAGGTGAGCTCGGGGATTTGGGGGATGATTTCGAGTAGGATTAGGATGGCCCGAGTTGTTTTCGATTTAATACGAACAGAGTCGAGCTCGATTAAGTGGTGGGCCCCAGTTTGAGTAAGTTGCTGCTCAGGCCGAGCAGAAAAGACTATAAAAACCTCAAATTAAACTCAGAAATTGTGCCCTAGTACTTGACCGAGCTGCTTACTTAGCTCGGTAGAGCTGAATTGAAACAAAGTATTATTTTCAGCTCTCTTTTTTACTCACCCTGCAGCTCGGCCGAGTAGGGTAGCTACTCGGTCGAGTCCATTAAGCTTTCCAGAGCATCCTTTTAGCACTTTTGGGACTCTTCCTGCAGCTCGACCAAGTAGGGTAGCTACTCAGTCGAGTCAAATTAGAAAAATAGTGCTCTTTTCGACCTTTTTAGGCTCTGCTTGTAGCTCGACCGAGTAGGGTGCTACTTGGTCGAGTTGCAATTAATTTCCAGAGCCACTTTTTGCCTGTTCCTCCAGCTTTCTGCAGCCTGACTGTAGCTTGACGGAGTAGGGGGCTACTCAGTCTAGTCGAGTTTGATTTCCAGGGAGCGTTTTTGCCTTCTTTCTCCAATTCAATGCAGCTCGGCCGAGTAGGGTAGCTACTCGGCCGAGTCACCTGTAACTCTTTCCCCAAGCTTGTATTTCTCTAAGATGCTCTTCCCTTGGTTCCTTCTCCTTCTTTTTGTCGTTTGTCGGGCTCTCCTCATTGTTCAACCTATAGACGGGGGAAATCATCAATTTTTTGTGTTTTTGTATTTTCTTAGAATTAAAAACGTATTTATTTTGTTTTTGAATAAGAAAAGAAAAACAAAAAGAAAAAACTAAGGGAAAGAAAGTCGGGTTGCCTCCCGATAAGCACTTGTTTTAAGTCGTAAGCTCGACTCCCTCGAGATTTTCAACGAATGATGTTGGGTGCATATGAAATACGCCCGTCATGCTTCCCAATGATCCCGTGCGGTGGTATTTGGCGCGCCTCTTCATGTCGGCCCTCAACAGCCAAGGAGATAGTAGCCTCCGGTTCTTTGTGGTGCAAGTGTATGTCCAGGGGCTCCTCGTTAAGGACTCGTAGGTAGGCAGCCATCGCCTTGTTGTATACGAAGTCATCGTCGTCATCCAAGCTCATCTTCATTGGATCTTTGGAAATCTCCTCCACAGTATGCTTATAGGTAACTTCGTCCTCCAAGAGATCAAGGTATTTAGTGTCTTTCGGAGGTGGGCGTTCCCTCATAGGCTTTTGCAAGAGGAATTGGACTTCAATATTTCCCACATTTAGAGAAAACGTCCCCATGCGAACGTCAATCAAGACACTGGCCGTCACCATGAATGGACGACCTAAAATGATCTACGAACTATCGTTCTCCGGCATGTCCATAATCACAAAATCTACCGGCATGCATAGCCCGGGCAGAATTTGAACGATGATGTCGTGTGTGATGCCTACCGGATAAGTAATAGAGTGTTCCACCAATTGAATGCTCATATCGGTAGGCTCAAGCTCCGTCCCGGTGTTTAGCCTCTTAAAGATGGAGAGCGGCATCAAACTAATGCTCGCTCCCAAATTGATCAACGATCTACTAATAAGGATGCCACCAACGGAGCACCGCACCGTGAAACTTCCGGGATCTGGCAACTTCTTCAGTAGATGGTTATTAATAACTGAGGTGCAATTATCCAAGAGCTTCACCTCTTCTTGCTTATGCTTCCCCATAATGAGATCCTTCAAGAACTTAGCGTTTGTGGGGATTTCTGTGATAGCGTCCAGAAAGGGGATGTTCAGTTATATACCTTTGAGGAGCTTGGAGCACTTTGCGTATTTCTTCTCCATCTTTGCTAGGGCCAACCTTTAGGGATATGGAGGTGGAGGTCTGCTCGCCATGTCTCTAGCGGCATCCTTTGGAATTGATTTGTTGGAAGTAGTAGTAACATCCTCCGGTAACGTGGTGGTGGTAGGCAAAGTAGAAGGCGAAGCCTCCCTCTCTTTGATAGCATGGGGCTCCTCTGTAGCCTTTTCCTTGTCATTTTTAGCGGTAGTAGCATCTCCATCTTGAGCATGAGTAGACAACTTTTGACTCAAATTGCTAGAAACCAGCACCATGACAGTGTCGGTAGTCTTTCCTCCTCTTGTGGTAACTGCAACCATTACATTTGCTTGGGCCTTAGGATTGGGCTCCGGCTGAGAGGGTAATCTTCCTTGTATCTTCGTGAATTGGGACATTTGGCCTTTGAGCTCATCGATGGAATCGTTGATAGACTTGAGCCGAGTGGAATTCTCTGCATTTATCTTGGATTGCCCACTTTCAATGCCCACTCATGAAAGTGTCCAATTTTGCCTCGAGATTGGGTTTTGGATCCACCGATGCATATTGTTGTTATTGATGGTAATTGTATCCCGGTAGTGTGTTAGGCCCAGATGGCCTAAACACATATTGTTGCGGAGATGGCCCTTGTTGCTGAGGGGGTGGTGGAGGTCTCTGCTACTGAGGAGGTTGCAATCATCCATTCGGGTTACCATAAGAAAATCCGGGATGATTTCTCGCCATCGAATGTTTCCATTGATTACTTCCCTCTCTAGCTTGTAATGGCCCATGGTGCCATATATACTAGGGCAGTTTTTCTTATGAATAGTGTATTGCATGATTGACTATGTATGTAGTGTGTACAGTCTGTGTACAGTCATGATGTAGTGTATGTAGTGCCTCGTGTATGCTTATGTTGATGAGTCTATGCCTATGTGAAGGACTTGCTTGGAAGCATATTGTTGACTATAATGTGGCATAGAGGGGCGTTACATAGCTACAAAGTGCACCTGCTCAGCTTGCATGTCTGCTCCATCATATGGTCCTTCATTAGGAGCATATCCTTGCTCCGCATAGACTTCATGTGTGGGATAAGCTGGAGCTCTAGAAGTGAGAATAGCGTCCAACCTTTGTTCAATTCTTGCTACCTGTAGCTGGAGATCTAGAAGTGATTGGAATAGCGTCCAACCTTTCTTCAATCCTTGCTACCTGTTTACAAAGAGTTTCAATATGACAATCAAGGTGGGTAGCTATTTTTAACTCGGGGCCTTTAGTAGATGAGCGTTTGTCGGCCCACTGCTGAGTGTTTGCGGCCATTTGTTCCAGCAAAGATAAAGCTTCATCGGATGGCTTATACAAGAGAGCTCCTTGAGCGGATGCGTCAATAATCATCTTTATACTTGATTGGAGCCCATTATAGAAGCTCTGAACAAGATCCCACTCCACGACTCCATGGTGAGGGCATTGGTGATGCAGGTCTTTAAATCTTTCCCAAGCCTCGTATTATGACTCCTGAGGAAGTTGCTTGAAATTTGAGATTTCTCCTCGAATCCTCACCGTCTTAGACGGTGCATAGAACTTGTTCACAAAGGCGGTAGCCAACTGCTCCCAAGTCGTGAAGGTATTAGAAGGATGCGCTCGCAACCAATAAGAAGCCTTGTCCCTCAGAGTGAACGGGAATAGCCTGAGCTTGATATCATCTTCACTCACGTCCTTGGCATGGAACGTGTTGCACTTTGCCAAGAATGTGTATATATGGTAGGTTGGGTTTTCATGAGGATGCTCATGGAAGGGGTCCTGCTACATGAGATTTATCAACCCAGTTTTCAGCTCAAAACTTTCTGCCGCCAGCTGTGGCCTCAAGATAGAAGAAGCAGCGATGAAATTTAGCTTTATATAGTCCAGAATGGACCTTTGCATGGAGGAGAAGCATTTCCCTCTGACATTGGTTCTATACTAGTCTGACTCCTTTTCTCTGCTCTGATCCTTCTTGTGGTCTTTTCGATCTCAGGGTCAAATAAAAGTTCTTTGTCAAGACTCCCAAGGCGAGTGTTCATGCACAACAAGAACTCAGAAAAAATACCGTCAGTAGCAAAGTAATAAAAGAATAAAAAGTATAGAAAGATAAGAGATGATAAGATTTGCTAACAGATTCATCAATAGAAAAATAATCCAAGTAACACTGTTACCTTCCCCGACAACGGTGCTAAAAACTTGATCGCCCGCGAACTAACACCTAGAACTCACCAAGCAATGGCACGAACACCAAGTGCTAGACGTATCCCAAATGCGAATTCCTGGCACTTTATGCAAGCGTACGATGTCAAGTAATAGTATAAAAGATATTGATTCCACATGGAAGGTAAAGATGTTATTGTCTTGGGCTATTTTTAAATCTCAGAATTTAAGTAGCAGTCGGTTTCGAAAGATTAGTTGTTTAGGATTGTGAACCATTAATAAAGACTAGGGCATTAGGACTCACCAATGGGATCGTCGGATGTCGATGTTTGGTTAAGACTCTTACGTTGCATTGGCTTTATAGGGATTGTCGCATCCAAGATGTGTAATTCATGGTTCTAAGCACCATGATTCTAACGTATCGCATTAACCCATAGGCACACACGACACATGCATTAAGAATCGACAATATTCACGCCACTCTAGTGGACGGAATGATCTCAGCTGCCACTCAAGTGGACGGAATGATCTCAGCTCACGCCACTCTCGTGGGTTAGCGCTTCGATGTATTTTGGTGGCTCTCATTAACGCAATGGCGGTAGCCGTCAATTAGTAATATTGTTTGTCGGGGGATCCCATCAAGACACAAGCCGAGCATGGTCACGAGTCCCAATTGAATCCACTAACTCCCTAAATAAGCCTATAGGAGACTCCTTAAGCCAATCGATTCCCCCGACTGTGGGCACGATCTCAGTACGAGTTCTCCTATAAACTTTGCAAGATCAACCAAAATACGTCCCTTTTATACCAACACAACCTAAAAATCCTAACTTTGCATCTCAATCCTAAAATCTATGGGCTAATCCATTAGCCCTAGATAGAACTACTCACGCATCATAGAAATAACAACAAGAGATTCTAGATGCAATAGAATTAATCATAGCAATAGAAAACGTTAAAATCAATAGAGAGTTTGGAAAAGTGTTACCAACGCGTCGTAGAGCAATAGAAATCCAAAGAGAATTAAGAAGACACGATTCCTTGCGCAAAATAGCAATAAAAATCCAAGTTTTGCTTCATACAAAATAGCGACGGCACAAACTCTCA
The DNA here is from genome assembly GCA_030789695.1 of Scilla litardierei. Taxonomy (NCBI): domain Eukaryota; kingdom Viridiplantae; phylum Streptophyta; class Magnoliopsida; order Asparagales; family Asparagaceae; genus Scilla; species Scilla litardierei. Next base: position 103,994,239 of record CM061132.1, read on the forward strand.
AAAACCTAATTAAAACTAAACTAAGAGTTTCTCTAAAGATCCTCTCTGAAAATAAATCTAAAAACATGCATAAATACATAGGGTAACAATCCCAAAAAATCTCAGAAAATCTGGGCACTTGGGCCCACAAAATAGGCTAGTCGCGTCGCGCTACTCGACCAAGTAGCAGAGCCTGCTCGGTCGAGTCAGCTACAGGCTTCGCTTGCTGCTGCTTCTGCGTCTGGCTGATACGGGCTACTCGATCAAGTAGCCACTACTCGGTCGAGCTACAGTAGATCAAAACTTCCTCCAAAATGCTGCTTTGTTTCTTGACGACTCGGGTCGAGCAGGTGAGTTGCTCGGTCGAGTTGCTTTGCTGATTGGTCGAGCTGGAGTGCCTTGGAGAAAATCTCCAAATATTCATCTGTTTGGTGTGACTCAGGTCGAGTCGTCTGTCTACTCGATCGAGTAGGCCTGGGCTATTTTCTATGTGATTTCAGCGTGTCATCTCGGCCGAGTAGCTGATGCTACTCGGTCGAGTCTCCTGGGAAACTAAGCTGAATTTTCTCCATCTCTCGTTCTATTCTCCTCCTCTCCTCCAATCTTCTTCCATAGATCGGCGAACTCCCATGGAGCCTTTCCAATGACGTCTTGGACGTGCCAGATGTGTCCATGTCCCAAAATAGCTCCAATTCGCTCCAAAACTCCTGAAAATCCAAAAAGCTATACAAAACTCGAATATGGCGTTAGAAGCGCAATAATATAGTTTGGAGGCGAATATGACATGAAATGATGCGATAAAAACATGTAAAATATGGACACATCAGCATGTGACACTAACTTTCCTTGGACGGAAGAAACGAATCCTTTCTTGATCATTACTTACCTCGTATGTTTTAAGTGTCACCCAACCTAAGTGTTGGATACAACGATCGATGAATTCGTGTTTGATGATAACAAACATGCGTGAACGATTTGATGTGTGTACTAAGTGTTTGCAGGAGCGGTAAGCTCGTAAATAATCAAAGGATGACTTAGTCAAAGTGATGGAGAAATGTGCAAAGAAGAGTTAATCAAATTGATGGAGAAATTGCAATTTATTTGCAATTTGGACTTGGTCAAAGATGGAGAGATATGGAGAGATCTCATTCATTCCAAAGTGATTGAACCAAATCTCATGCAAATCAATTTATGATTAAATGAGATCCTAAATGAGATCCTATTCAAATCCTATAGCTATTCAAATTCAAATCCTATAGCCATACAAATTCAAACTCCATATCCAATAGTGATTGAAGAGATCTTCCATGGTGATTCTTTCAACTCCTATTTAAGTTACGATTCCATCCAATCTCCTTTAATTATGGAATTTTATATGATTCTAATTGATCACATCCTCTCCTATGTAAACTCATATTCAAAGGAGAGAAAAGAGAGAGGGCAAACCAAGAGAAAATTCAGCCAACACATCCTATATTGCGCAAGCTTGCTTCTACCATCATCTCCATTGCCGAACCAAAAAGAACACTCATCCTTGCACAACATTGCAAGGGAACTACATTGCCAATCCTTCAACACCCTTGCAATCAAACTCTAAGGCCAAAGAATCCTTGCTCATATCTCCATTGCCATCCCTATTGCGCAAGGCAAAGCCAAGTTTCCTCCTCAAGGCTGCAACCATACTAGGGACTATCTTCTTCAACAATTGCGCAATGGACACAATCCCATCTTCTTCAACATTACGCAAACAACTTCAAGCCAAGGGAAGACCTCTAAGGCCGCAAGTTTGCTTCTAATTCCTCCAAGTGCGCAACCCTTCAAGAGGCTCCATGATCAAGGCTGCAAGTTTTTTGCCCTTCCTCCTGGCCGCTACATCAAAGGGAGGATCATCTCTTCATTACGTAAAGCTTCAAGCTCTCTTCATTGTGAAACACAAAAAGAGTACATCTTCAACATTGAGCAAGTCACCAAGATGGTTTTATCTCCATAGCTGACGTGCGTTTATATTTCATATATTCACGCACATTTTCTTTTGTGTTTCTCCGTGTTTTTCCGCCGTCTCTTATTCGTTTTCGTATATTTTCCCGTTTTCTTTCACTTTTCTTTGTTTATCCATGATTGCAGGGGATTGACCACGTAGGGGACGTTTAACGATGATATCCCAAGTCCCCGGAGCAACGGGAGAAGTCACGCGTGATCCAGGGGGTCAAACGTCGAAGAATTCATCTTTCAGCCCCTCACCCGGTCGGTTGGTCATCTCCAACCGATCGGGTGATGCACGCGTGCACCACCCGGTCTCTGCCGCAGCTCACAAAGAAGTCACCCGACCGGTTCGCAGACCGGTTCAGCGGGGGCTGTTCTCTGTTTTCTCGAAGCAAAACGCCAACCGATCGGGTGACTCTCACCCGATCGGTTCATCTGTAGCTGAAGAAGAAGAGCTAAAGACACAGACGTCGAACCGATCGATTCACCCGACTGCTCCAAGATCTAACCGGTCACTCAAGAACTCACCCGACCGGTTCATGTGATCGGGTGAAAGCTCGCCGTTTTCTGTTATTAATTTGTAACGGATCAACCAATCGGTTGACTTGTCAACCGATCGGTTGATACGAAGGTCTATAAATAGAACCCCTAGAGTTCCAGAAACGAGAGCTGTTATTTTTTCTACTGTTTTATCTCTTTGTGACGGCTGTAATTGTTACTCTTTTGTAAGTTTTCAGATCTTTCTAAAATTTTGGTATTGTCTTTATTACTCTATTACTTCCGCATTGCAATTGTCCGATTATGATTCCAACGGTTAAATTTCATTTAGATCGCTTTTTCATGAATTTTTGTGAGTAGTTCCCAAATCTGGGATTTTGGTGGAAACCCCTTCGGGGGCTCTTCCCGATGCATCCATAGGGTTAGGAAATCGATAGGGAGTAGGAATCTAACGGTTACGCGGGGTGTTTCATTGTCATCGGCGGGAAAAAGACCGCCTTTGACCGTTGGGCCAAGGGGGAATAAACTTGGCGGTTGACTCCCTAGCCATAGCTCACACCCTTAGCGTAGACGTCGAATCCTAGCACGCAGGAGCAGCATGATGAGACGTTGGGAGATATCGTTTGCGGGCTTAGTGCTCCCGGGATCGATCAGTGTTAATGGACACGGGAGTGCCCACTGATCGAATCCGGGAAGTCCGGTGTATCATCCTGGGCACCGACCGGAATATCGGGCCCATGGGACACCGGTACCACTTTCAGAGGCAACGTCTCACCATTAGACCCTAATCCCGATCGATATCCATACCCGTAGGCCGCATCGGCGAGAGTCTCTCGTCGGGCTAGAAACCAAAGTCCCGGGTTTTCTTTCTTGTTGTTCATACCCTTTTATTTCCTTTCGTGACAACCATTCACCGATTCGGGCTAGCTCGCCCCTCGGGTTGATTTAGGTCCTACCTGACCCAAGCACAACCTCGCCTCCCTGAGTTCGATATTCCCACACCCTACACTAACCGTGAAACTTGCGGTAAACGACACCGCGCCGCCGCAACGCAAGCGGGGCGCCGGTCAAGTTTATGGCGCCGTTGCCGGGGAGGCAACGTGCTTGTTATTTTAGGATCTCTTGAACCCTCGTGTCTAGCTCACATCCCTACCTCGCGATAATTTTCGCATTCTCCTTTTTCTTTTTTTTATTTATTTTTCTTATTTATTTTTCTTATTTTATCTGTTTCTTTCCCACTTGTCGCTTCACGGGTGTTTGTTGTTTTTCATGCGCAGGAGTTCAAGGAGTCTTGACGACTTGATTCCCCTCGATCCAGAGATTAACGACACCCTTAGGCGTTTGGCCGCCGAGAAGCGAAGAAGGGAAGATCCCGAATCCATGGAGGAGAACACCCCACCTCACAAGTCTCTGCTGGAGTACTCGATGCCATCCATCGAGTCGACTTCCGCCATCCGATCTCCAGCTATTGCGGCCCAAATCTTTGAGCTGAAGCCGTCTCTAGTGACATGGATCCAGCAGGACCAGTTTGCGGGTGCACCCATGGAGAGCCCGATCGAGCACCTAGACTCCTTCTTGGAGAAGTGTGACACCTTCTGGATTAATGGTGTCACGACAGAGGCTATCCGTCTGAAGCTGTTCTCCTTCTCTTTGCGAGACAAAGCCAAGCAATGGCTAAGGGGGAAGGACCCCAACACTTTCAACACCTGGGAGAAGCTCTCCAACGCTTTTCTGACGAAGTTCTTTCCTCCGGGGAAGACCATGAAGTTGAGGAGTGAGATTTCCTCCTTCTCCCAAGCCAGCCACGAGTCCTTGCATGAAGCTTGGACGAGATATAAAGAGATGCAAAGAAGATGCCCTCACCATGAGCTTCTGAAGTGGCAGATTATTAATCTGTTCTACAATGGGTTGAGGGATGACCTGAAATCTTCTATGGACGCCGCGGCTGGGGGTTCCTTCATGTCTAGGAGCGAGGAGGATGCCGGGCATATTCTGGAAAATATGGCATCCAATAATGAGCGGTGGTGTGACGAGAGAGCCACACCCAGATCCGGGGGTATACACAGAGTCGAGGACGTCGACAAACTTTCAAGCAAGTTCGACTTGCTTTCGACCCAGATCTCTGCACTAATGGTAGGGGCCGGTGGGGCCGGTACACAGCAAATTTCTGCGGTGGAGTCCGAATTCTTTGGGGAATTCGACGGTGGTGAAATCTCACCACCGCTGGATCAGGCGAGCGCACTATTTTACAGCCCCACGGGAAATGCGCCGTATCCGCCAAGGACAAATTCCAACCCGGCCTACTCTCCAAACAACTGGAACCACCCAAACTTCAGTTACCGGCCACCATTTCAGCCCTCGCCGCCTCAGCAGCCGCAGCAACAAACATATCAGCCGGCTAGGTCACAGCAGAATCAGGTTCAGCAGCAACCATTTCAGCAACAACCTCAGCAACAATCTTACGCCCCAAGGACTCAGCAGCCGTTCCAGCAGCAGCAGCAGTATGGCCAACAGAGGGCCGTCTCTCCCGTTGAGTCTCTCTTGACTCAATATATTACCAACCAGGAGAGGATCAACCAAAAGCTGGAAATGGGTCAGCGGACCCTCACGGACCAAGTAACCCAGCTGGGGTTACAAGTGGCGAACCTTGCAAGGTCACAAAACCAATTACCGCCACAACCGGAGGTGAACCCGAGGGGAGCAACCCAAACATCGGCACTCGTGCACGAGCACGCAAATGTGTCCGCTATCGTTCTGAGAAGCAGGACACAAATTCCTACTAGAGTGCCCCCTAGCAACCCTGAGGCACCATTGGTCGTTGAGAGACCGACCGAAAAATCAAATGACGCCGGTGCTTCGTCATCAAATCCTATGACTCCGGAGGGAGCCTCTGAAGAAGAGAAGAAGAAGGAGGAAGAGAGCCCGAAAGTGTATAAACCCGTTGTGCCATTTCCACAACGGTTGGCTCAGGCAAAAATTGATGAGAAATATGGCAAGTTCTTCGCCATGGTCAAGGACCTAAGCCTGCAAGTCCCCTTCCTAGAAGCAATCGAAACAATCCCCTCATATGCAAAATTCTTGAAAGATTTGGTGACGAGAGGGTCTAGAAAAGAGAAAGTAGTGTTGACGGCGGAGTGTAGCGCTCTTATTCAGAGGGCAAATCCGCCGAAACTTAAAGACCCGGGGAGCTTCTCAATTCCTTGCACGATCGGGGCAGTAAAGATTCATCGTGCACTCGTCGATCTCGGAGCGAGTGTAAGTTTGATGCCCTTGTCGATGTACAAAAGGATATGAATGGGTGATTTGGAGCCCACCGGTATGACCCTACAACTAGCTGACCGGTCGGTCAATTATCCGGTGGGAATTGTGGATGACCTACCCGTCAATGTGAAAGGGGTGCATGTGCCAGTGGACTTTGTAGTCATGGACATGCCTGAAGACGCACACACCCCGATCATCCTGGGACGGCCTTTCATGGCCACTGCTGGCGTTTTGATTGATGTGAAGAACGGAAAACTTTCTCTAAACGTCAGCGGAGAAAAAGTTGAATTTGATCTGGGGTTATCCATGAAGTACCCCGATCCCCCAGACGACCCTCGGTGTAATCTGCTGGAGATGGAAGAAGAAAAAGCTGTTGAAGAGAGCTCCTGGGAGATTCTCATAAGAAACCCCCCCCCCCCCCGATGACTTGGGGGATTCAGAAGATGGAGACGGCCCCAAGTACAAAGGAGCTGCTGGAAAACCGAGTGCAGCAAGAACGACCCCTCCCGGGTTCCCCAAGGCTCCTCCTGTGAGGAGAACGGGGAAAGAACCCACGGACCTCACTAAAGACGAAGTCCGGATTCTGAAGAAGCTGGCGGGAAGCGCCAACACCAAGGAAAAGCCCCCGGATCCCAAGAACAAGGGGAGGGTAGTCGAGCAAGTATTTTTCCAGCCGCTTACTACTCCAAGTGCCTTCAGCTCCAATGAAGAAGAGATGCCGAACTTCGGGCATCACCCGTATCAACCACTGTGAACATCTCTTGCGGGCGTCGAGCCAACGACGCTAAACAAGTGCGCTTCATGGGAGGCAACCCATGCTCTAAACTTTTGCTCACTTTTTAGTGTTATTTCTGACTTTATTTTATCTATTTTTATAAATAAAATCAGCCGCGAGAACATCCGTTCAGGGACTTAAACAAATCTATTGGTTTTTGCATGAAACAAGCCCCAACCGATCGGATGACAACTCACCCGATCGGTTGGGATGTATCAGATACATGCCGAGATCTGCCCCCATATGACCCGATCGATTGAACCGAGACCTCCCCTTTCTTCAAAGCTTCATTCGCCACATCTGTGAAGACCCACCCGACGTCTCCGAGCTCCACATTCCACCCCCCACGACCCCTGGTCCACAGCGCAGGCCCCCGTCACCACCTCCGGAGGGTGGTGCCCCTGCTTGATCTTTCTTTCCCCCTTTTGCCCCCCCATATTTGTGCCCATCTGTCTTTTGGGGGCCCTGCTTTGTCTCTGTCGGAGGGGGGACCATTCACGTGTCGTTTTTTAATTTCACCTTATTTGTTATTGACTTCCCCCTTGCATTTCTCTGCATTTCATCGATCACATCATTTCGCTAGCACTTTCTGGTCTAGCTTGGGGGACGTCTATTTTGGTGTGCTGTCGTGTTTTGTTCGTTTTTCTCATTTTTGTGTGTGTGCTTGTTTTTCATTTTTTGAGTGTCGTGTCGTGTGGTTTTATTTTTATTTTTATTTTCGTGTTGTTTGATTTTGATTTTGATCTTTCTTTCTTTTTCAGTTTCATCTATGTGTTTTCCTTGTTTTCATTTCTTTTTGTGTCAGTGCGTATTCCCCCCATTTTCATTGCCCTCCCGTACTCACTCATATTGCATTGAGGGCAATGCAAACTTCACCTTGGGGGAGTCGCACTCTGTGCGTCGTTTGTGTCCTTCTTTTTCGTTTTTTGTGTCGTTTTCATCGTGTTTTTATTTTTTATTTTCTTCTTTTTTTAGCTCTTTCTCCTAGAGATGAATCCTATGATGAATCGCCACAAAGTCACACACACCTAGCATTGCATCGATAATCACACTCACTAACCCTAGGATTTCGAGTCCTCTTGCATTTCACGCATCGTGGGTCCACTTAGCTTTTTGTGAGTCGTGTGTCGTGACTAGCATTTGGTGTGCTTCTGCTTGCGATTTTACTTTATATACCTATCCAGGAATGACCCCTAGATTATCATGCTCCGATTTGAATATGCGATATTGGTTTCCACTATATGCATGCTATATTTATATCGTATACTTCAATTCGCATGCGTCGGGATTCCATAACTAAGGACTAGGATAACCCATTTAGCCTATGCTCTATTTAGCGAGAATAGTTTCCTTTGCCCGAGTGTTTTGATTTCAACTTCTTTTTTGTTTTACTTGGTGCAAATCCCCTCGTCGTGTACCGTTCTCCCACTTGGGAGAGTACACATGTGTATAGCCAAAATCCCAAAAATCCAAAAAAAAAAAGAAAAAGGAGAAAAGAAAAGAAAAACCCAAAAAGAAAAGAAAAGAAAAATTGTGTATAGCCCAAAATCCAAAAAAAAATACAAATGCCCAAAACCAAAAAAAAATTTCCGTGTGAATATTTTTTCCTACTCGCCAAGAATAAAGGGAAGGCGAGAATTTGCACCGAGTGTTCTTCTCCACATCATCTCAACCCCCCGTCGTTATCGAAAACACTTGGCTTAGGAACTTTTTAGCTAGTATCTAGGCTATAGTGGCGTGATTTCCTTAACCCTAGTTGTGGAGTCCCCGATGCATGATACGCTTCTATTCTCACTCTTCTCATGCATGCTTGAACTTATATTCGCCGCTTAATTCAATTCGGATCGATATTTTGGGTCATAGCTTGGATTTGTGTATATCGAGCCTCATAGCACATTGTAGAAAGCATCACCATTTGCTAGCACACGACCACGCTCACTCGCGCCTCACCGCGTGGACCCACGACACTTATTTGGACTCGCTTTCCTAGGTTTAGTGGTGTGATTTGGCGTTTGTTTGCTTGGTGTGTCGTTTCTGATTTTGGTGGCTCTGATGGACGATCTAGGGGTTAGAGTTTTCTTTTTATTTCTTCCTCTCTATTTTTCCCTTCTGAGCTCCTACTCTCACTCGTCTTCCTCGAGGACGAGGAAGAGTTCAGCTTGGGGGATTTTGACATGCGTTTATATTTCATATATTCACGCACGTTTTCTTTTGTGTTTCTCCGTGTTTTTCCACCGTCTCTTATTCGTTTTCGTGTATTTTCCCGTTTTCTTTCACTTTTCTTTGTTTATCCATGATTGCAGGGGATTGACCACGTATGGGACGTTTAACGATGATATCCCAAGTCCCCGGAGCAACGGGAGAAGTCACGCGTGATCCAGGGGGTCAAACGTCGAAGAATTCATCTTTCAGCCCCTCACCCGGTCGGTTGGTCATCTCCAACCGATCGGGTGATGCACGTGTGCACCACCCGGTCTCTGCCGCAGCTCACAAAGAAGTCAACCGACCGGTTCGCAGACCGGTTCAGCGGGGGCTGTTCTCTGTTTTCTCGAAGCAAAACGCCAACCGATCGGGTGACTCTCACCCGATCGGTTCATCTGTAGCTGAAGAAGAAGAGCGGAAGACACGGACGTCGAACCGATCGATTCACCCGACTGCTCCAAGATCCAACCGGTCACTCAAGAACTCACCCGACCGGTTCATGTGATCGGGTGAAAGCTCGCCGTTTTCTGTTATTAATTTGTAACGGATCAACCGATCGGTTGACTTGTCAACCGATCGGTTGATACGAAGGTCTATAAATAGAACCCCTAGGGTTCCAGAAACGAGAGCTGTTATTTTTTCTACTATTTTATCTCCTTGTGACGGCTGTAATTGTTACTCTTTTGTAAGTTTTCAGATCTTTCTAAAATTTTGGTATTGTCTTTATTACTCTATTACTTCCGCATTGCAATTGTTCGATTATGATTCCAACGGTTAAATTTCATTTAGATCGCTTTTTCATGAATTTTTATGAGTAGTTCCCAAATCTGGGATTTTGGTGGAAACCCCTTCGGGGGCTCTTCCCGATGCATCCATAGGGTTAGGAAATCGATAGGGAGTAGGAATCTAACGGTTACGCGGGGTGTTTCATTGTCATCGGCGGGAAAAAGACCGCCTTTGACCGTTGGGCCAAGGGGGAATAAACTTGGCGGTTGACTCCCTAGCCATAGCTCACACCCTTAGTGTAGACGCCGAATCCTAGCACGCGGGAGCGGCAGGATGAGACGTTGGTAGATATCGTTGCGGGCTTAGTGCTCCCGGGATCGATCAGTGTTAATGGACACGGGAGTGCCCATTGATCGAATCCGGGAAGTCCGGTGTACCATCCTGGGCACCGACCGGAATATCGGGCCCATGGGACACCGGTACCACTTTCAGAGGCAACGTCTCACCATTAGACCCTAATCCCAATCGCTATCCATACCCGTAGGCCGCATCGGCGAGAGTCTCTCGTCGGGCTGGAAACCAAAGTCCCGGGTTTTCTTTCTTGTTGTTCATACCCTTTTATTTCCTTTCGTGACAACCATTCACCGATTCGGGCTAGCTCGCCCCTCGGGGTGATTTAGGTCCTACCTAACCCAAGCACAACCTCGCCTCCCTGAGTTCTATATTCCCGCACCCTACACTAACCGTGAACCTTGCGGTAAACGACACCGCAACGCCGCAACGCAAGCGGGGCGCCGGTCAATAGCCACAACTTGAGTTACTGAGATCAGAGACTACATCATCGTCAGACTTGATCTGACCTGAGCTGATTGACAGAGACGACTACGCCTACACAAACTGAGATTTCCTAAACTCTTTATTATTATATTTGTGTAGTCGTGTAGCGATCTTTGTAGTGGAACCTTCACCATACTTGTGTTTTGGAGTCTTGGCTAGTTGGTGCTAGACAAGAGGGACTTGACTAGTTGGGGCTAGTCAGTAGAAAGCTTATACTAGGATTAGTTTTGTTTAACACTGTGCGAGTTGGGTATGGAGGCCTGGTAAGCATAGAGAAGGTGCTCTAGCTTTTTATGGTTGTACCTGTGATGTGTCCATATTTTTCATCTTTTCATGGCATCATTCCATTGCATTTCATGTCATATTTGCATCCAAATCCTGTATTTTCCTACGATATTGCAATTCTAACGCCAGATTCGAGTTTCGTAGAGTTTTGTAGATTTTCAGGGATTTTGGAGCGATTCGGGACCACTTTTGGATATGGACACATCCATCATGCCTGTGAGCCCGTTGGCAAAGCTCAACAGGAGTTTGCCGAGCTTTGGAAGCCTATGGGAGGAGGAGAGGAGATTGCCAGAAGTAGATGAGAAGCTGCAAGCTGATTCTGGATTTTTCCCAGGCGACTCAACCGAGCAGAGTAAGCTGCTCGGTCTATTTGATACAGATACATGCCCTGCTCAACTGAGCAGTGTGATAACTCGGTCGATCCACTACTACTTTCGAAGCTCCACCCAATAACATCCTGCTCGACCGAGCAGGACTTGCTCGATCAAGTCAGATGGAGACTCGACCGAGCAAGGCCTACTCGGGACGAGTAGACAGATCGACGTTTTTGAAGGAGCCGGATCCACTGACAGAATCGTAGCCCGATCGAGCAAGCTTCTGTTCGACCGAGCAGGCCGACCGAGCAAGCTTCTGCTCGACCGAGTCGGTCGGCGACAATGCGGGCTATTTTCGAAATTTCTTTCGTGGGCCCAGAGGGATGCGCGGAGCTGGGAGTGATGAGCATATCTGAGAGACGCAATTGGAGAGCTTATTCTTTTATATGATTTTGACTTAGGTTGGAGAGGGGAGGAGATTGAAAAGAATTGTAGATCTAAACCTAGTTTTCTTCGATATTGGAATTATTTTGGGGTGAAAATTTACGTTTGATCATTCCTTGCATTTTGAAATCTGTTGAATCTCTTGGATTATTATTGGCTACTGTTCTTTCTCATCTTCGGTATGTAAGTCATTCATTTCTCGCTTGATCTAATTGCTACAATGTTTTCTCTGATAAAAATAGTATTTTTATTCGTCGTAATCGCTATGTGTGAGTAGTCTCCTCTAGGGTTGATGGGTTAGCTCTAAGATTTTAGGAGGGAGATGTATATCTGGATCTCTAGGTTGTATTAGGAATAAAGGGGCGTATTTCGGTCGATACATCCTAATCCCTAGGATAACTCGTACTGAGATCATGCCCACGGTCAGTGGAATTGATGAGCTTAAAGAGTATCCTTGGGATTTAAATAGGGAAATTAGTGGATCAAACCAAGGATTGTGACCATGCCCAGCTCGTGCCTTGAGGGGATCCACCGACGAACTATATTAATACATTGACGGCTATCACCATTGCATTAATAAGAGCCATCTAAATATCTCGAAATTCTAGCCCACAAGAGTGGTATGAATTGGGAGACCAAACCCCTAAACCTAATTCAATATAAGGATCATATTCTAACATCGATCTTCGACAGTCTTAGCGGTGATTCCTAAGACCTTAGTTTTTATTATTATCAAGTTAACACAACCACCACAACCAATCTTTCCAAACCGACAGCTATCTCACTCTGAGCCATAAAAGTAATCTGAGACCTTATATACACTGTCACCGTCCCTGTGGGATCCGACATCTTTTATACTATAATTTGACATTGTCCGCTTGCAGATAGAGCCCGGAGCTGACACCTAAGAGCCAGACTACGCCTAACGACTGTGACACTGCTAAGTGTAATTTAGGTGTAATTTCGGGGTGCATCAAGTTTTTGGCGCCGTTTCCGTGGACGGTTACGGTGTACCTCAGTTAATTTTTATTTTGATGAGTTTGCTAGCAAATCTTATCATTCCTTATCTCTCTACCCTTTTCATTCTTTTAGTTATTACCCTGCTACTGATGGTATTTTTCTGAGTTGTCTTGTGTATGATCACTCGCTTTGGTTCTTTTAATAAATAATTGTTATTCGACCTTGAGATCGAGAAAACAGCAAGAGCTCTGAGGGCCTCGAATAGAAATCAAGCACCCTCTGATCATATGTCAGACAATACCACTGCTCCACCTCACACCGGGTCCATTCGGGACCATATGAAGCCTAGCTTCGGAAACAATTCTTCCATCCTGAGACCGCAACTAGCGGCAGCTAGCTTCGAGTTAAAGATCAGGCTCATAAACCCGATGCAGCAGGATCCCTTCCATGGGCATCTTGACGTGTGCCCCCGGTTTGCTAGCCGCAAATGGCCGGGGGACCCACGTGGGGGTTTAGATATTTGTAACCGCAAGCGCACGGTGTTGTAGTGTGGCTTGGGGGTCAAACATAGGGAGGCTAGGATGTGCTTGTGTCAAGGAGGACCGAAATCACCCCGTGGGCGAGCTAGCCCGAATCGGTTAATGGGTTGTCACGGAAAGGAATACAAGGTATGAACAATAAGAAAATAAACCCGGGACTTTGGTTTCCACTCCAACGAGCGACTCTCGTCGATATGGCATGCGGGTAGGATGGCGATCGGAATTAGGGTCTAATGGTGAGACGTTGCCTCTGAAAGTGGTACCGGCATCCCATGGGCCCGATATTCCGGTCGGTGCCCAGGATGATATACCGGACTTCCCGGATTCGATCAATGGGCACTCCCGTGTCCATTAACACTGATCGATTCCAGGAGCACTAAGCTCGCAACGCTAACTCCTGACGTCTCATCCTGCCGCTCTCGCACGCTAGGATTCGGCGTCTACGCTAAGGGCGTGAGCTATGGCTAGGGAGTCAACCGCCAAGTTTATTCCCCCTTGGCCCAACGGTCAAAGGCGGTCTTTTTCCCGCCGATGACAATGAAACACCCCGCGTAACCGTTAGATTCCTAATCCTTATCGATTTTCTAACCCTATGGATGCATCAGGAAGAGCCCCCGAAGGGGTTTCTGCCAAAATCCCAGATTTGGGAACTACTCACAAATATTCATTAAAAAGCGATCTAAACGAAAATGAACCGTTGAAATCATAATCAGACGATTGGAATGCGAATGTAGTAGAGCAATTATGATAATACTAAAGTTTAAGAGAGATCCAAAAACTTACAATAGAAAAGTAATTACAGCCGTCACAATAGGAGAAAACAGTAAAAACTAACAGCTCCCCGTTTCTGGAACCCTAGGGGTCCTATTTATAGGATCTCGTATCACCCGATCGGTTGACAAGTCAACCGATCGGGTGATCCGTTACAGATAATAAACAGAAAACGGCGAACTTTCACCCGGTCATATGAACCGGTCGGTTGAGTTCTTGGAGTGACCGGTTGGATCTTGGCGCCATCGGGTGAAGGGATCGGTTGGGTGCCCGTGTCTTCGGCTCCTCAGCATCAGCTACAGATGAACCGATCGGGTGAGAGTCACCCGATCGGTTGGAATTTGGCTTGAGAAGACAGAGAGTTGGCCCCCGTTGAACCGGCCTATGAACCGGTCAGGTGACTTCCACTTGAGCTCCGGCTGAGACCGGGTGGTGCACACGTGCATCACCCGATCGGTTGGAGATGACCAACCGACCGGGTGAGGGGCTGAAAGATGTAATCTTTGTCGTTTGACCCCCTGGATCACGCGTGACTCCTCCCGTTGCTCCAGGGACTTGAGATATTGTCGTTAAACGTCCCCTACGCGGGCAATCTCCTGCAAACATGGAGAAACAAAGAAAAGTGAAAGAAAACGAGAAAATACGAGAAAACGAATAAAAGACGGCGGAAAATACGGAAAAACACGAGAGAAAACGTGTGTGAATATATGAAATATAAACGCACGTCAAAATCCCCCAAGCTGAACTCTTCCTCGTCCTCGAGGAAGACGAGTGAGAGTAGGAGCTCGGAGGGGAAAAATAGAGAGAAAGAGAGAAAAAGAAAACTCTATATCCTAGATCATCCGTCAGAGCCAACGAAATCAAAAACGACACAACAAGCAAGCAAACGTCAAATCACATCACTAACTCTAGGAAAACGAGTCAAAATAAGTGTCGAGGGCCCACGCGGTGAAGCGCGAGTGAGTGTGGTCGTGTGTTAGCAGACGGTGTCACTATCTACATTGTGCAATAAAGCTCGATATACGCAAATCCAGGAAATGACCCAAATATCAATTCGAATTGAATAAGGCGGTGAATATATGTAGTTCAAGCATGCATGAGAATAGAGAGAGAATCGAAACATATCATGCGTCGGGGACTCCACAACTATGGTTAAGGAAATCACCATACTAAAGCCTAGATAATAGCTAAAGAGTTCCAAAGCCAAGTGTTTTCGAAAACGATGGGGGTTGAGATGATGTGGAGTAGAACACTCGGTGCAAATTCTCGCCTTCCCTTTATTCTCGATAGATAGGAAAAATATTCACACTTGAAATTTTTTTGGGTTTTGGGTATTTGTATTTTTTTTGGCTTTTTGGCTATACAAAATTTTTCTTTTCTTTTCTTTTTGGGTTTTTCTTTTCTTTTCTCTTTTTTTTGGATTTTTGGGTTTTTGGCTATACACATGTGTACTCTCCCAAGTGGGAGAACGGTACACGACGAGGGGATTTGCACAAAGTAAAACAAAAAAGAAGTCGAAATCTAAAAACTTGGGCAAAGGAAACTATTCTCGCTAAATAGAGCATATGCTAAATGGGTTGTCCTAGTCCTTAATTGTGGAATCCCGACACATGCGAAATGAAGTACCCGATATATATATATATATATATATATATATATATATATATATATATATCATGCAGAAGCAGACAGGGAAAATAAATACCGCATATTCAAATCGAAGCATGATAATCTAGGGGTCATTCCTGGACAGGTATATAAAGTAAAATCACAAAGTAGAAGCACACCAAACAGCTAGGCACGACGCACGACTCACACAAAGCTAAGTGGACCCGCGATGCATGAAATGCAAGAGGACTCGATATCCTAGGGTCAGTGAGTGTGATTATCGATGCCATGCTAGGTGTGTGTGATTTTGTGGCGATTCATCATAGGGTTCATCTCTAGGAGAAAGAGATAAAAAGAAGAGAAGAGAAAAAAAATAAAAATAATAAAAAACACGATGAAAACGACACAAAAACGAAAAAGAAGGACTCAAATGACGCACACAGTGCGACTCCCCCAAGCTGAAGCTTGCATTGCCCTCAATGCAATATGAGTGAGTACGGGAGGGCAATGAAGATAGGGGGGAATACGCACCGACACAAAAAGAAATGAAAACAAGGAAAACACAGAGATGAAACTGAAAATAAAGAAAAATCAAAATCAAACCACACGACAAGAAAATAGAAATAAAATCACACGACACGAAAATAGAAATAAAATCACACGACACGACACTCAAAAAGGGGAGAAACAAGCACACACACAAAAAATGAGAAAACCAACAAAACACGAAAACACACCAAAATAGACGTCCCCCAAGCTAGACATGACAGTGCTAGCGAATAAAATGTGATCGTGAAATGCAGAAATATGCAAGGGGGAGTCAAAAACAAACAAGGTGAAATCAGAAAGCAGGAGAAGGTGAGTCCTCGTCCTCCTCGGAAGAGGGTGTGGCTGGGTGGTCGGGGGAGGCTGGGGGTGTGCGGAGAAGTGGGGAACGAGGTGGAGGAATAGGGGCAGCGGTGATGTGAATGATGGAAGGAGTGTCGGTGGAGGTGGGTGGTGGTGGTAGGACGGCGATCAAGGCGGTGGTGAGAGGAATAGAAATGGGGGAAGAAGATGTGGTGGTGACGGTAGTGGGTGGTGGTGGGAGAGATCTGGAGCGCACCGGCAATTTCCTCCGACGCACGTATGCAGTGATGGAGGAGGAGGGAGGAGGTAGCGTGGGTGCGATGGAAGTGGTCGGGAGGGGGGAAGTGGATACCGGGATGGGAATAGATGAGGGAGGAGAAGTATGTGGTGAGGGAGGTGATGGATGTGGGGGATGTGTGGGAGTGTGGAGGGGAAGATCGTCGAGGTGGTGAAGGTGGAGGAGAAGATCGTCGAGGTGGTGAAGGTGGAGGTGGACCGTGGATGTGAGTGAGAAGGCGAAGAACGGCGGCCACGTTCCTCTCAAGTGCAAGGAAACGTGGGTGAGTGTGAAAAGAGGACGGTGATGGGTCCGAGGAGGCAGAGGACATGGCGAGCTCACGGAGGGCAGCGACCTCCCTTTCGAGACCAAGACGGGCAGAGACCTGGCGGCGACCAAAAGATGTGGACTGACGTGAGGCAGAAGTGGTGCCGGCAGGTAAGGTGGAAGTGGTGCCGGAGGCAGTGGTCATGCCGGCACAGGAGACAAGGCCAGAAATGGCCGCTAAGAGATGCTCAGACATGATGGGGCCCGAAACAAAAACATGACGACTCGAGGCAGCCCCCATATCTCCCCGAGACGCAGGGATATCCTGCTCGCCTAAGTGGGCAGCAGGGGACGGTGGTCTGCGTGCGTCCGCGGGAAGGAAAGGAAGGTTCAACCCCGCTAGGAAGTTCGGATCGGGTGGGAAGGTCCAATCTCCCACAAGAGCTATGGTCATGCGAGCGGGGTTGGGGAGAATGGTGTAAGGGGCTGGGGGTGGCCATAATTGAAGATGAAGCGGCCATCGGAGTGGGGTTTAATCATGTGAATGTGCCGCAGGACATCAATATCTAGCTGTGAGGGTCCTGCGGCAGCGGGAAGATTATTGGGGATGTGAATATTAAATTGGGGGTAAGAACAAATGATAGTAATGATGCCCCCACAACAAAACTTCCCCTTACCGGCCCGGCTGATCTCGAGAAGCTTGTAAACAAGCCAATCGCCGCCATGGATGGAGACGGTAGGGGCCCTGAAGCTAATCCCATCATCGTCCCGAACAAAAGGGAAAGTCATGGCCCAGAGGATAAAAAGGTCAGGGATAGTCATGGTGCCGGACTCGTCCCTGGGAAAAAATGCAGATGATATGATCCTATGGGCCAAACGAAATACGGGGTGGATGATGGAGGAGGCATTGGCCCTACCTCGGGGATAGCCATCGAGCAATGTGAGGCGGAACCCGAATTGATCAACGTTAAACTCGGGCGTGTACCCGTAGTGTCGGATGGAATTATCCCCAAGATTGGGGAAACCAAATATATCGTTAATGGTATTCAGATTGGTGGTGACACTCTTGTTACGCACCCGGAATTTTATGATCGACCCGGACTCCCAAACAAGTGTAGAGAGAAATTCAAGGGTGAGTGACGGGTAGGATAAGGCAGAGGCATTAAGAAAGGCCAACCAACCTAAGTTAGCGAAAATAGATTCGACCTCGGTGAAGACACCGAGATCGATTAGTGTCTGTGTGTGCGGGAACTTAGTCGATAGATGCCCCCGAGCATCGAGCCTACGATAAAAATCCTTGTGCTCCTGGTTCCTAAAAATATACCCATGCGGGCCCAACATTGGGTCCACAGGGGGGATAACAGGCGCGGGAGGGCCAAGTGTTAGTGCCCGTGTGTGGGGAGGGGGACGTGTTTGTTTTCGTCTCTTTCGAGACGGTTCCTCCTCCCGCATAATCCCCTTCCCCTTGTCTTTATCCTTAGCCATGCGTGAGTGTGCGTGTATGAATGAGTGCAAAAGCAATGAATGCACACTAACACAAGCAAAATGAGCAAGCACAATTTATAGGGCAAAAATAGAAATATGAGCGTAGGAGCGAGTGTACCCAAGCGAAATGGCGAAGCTTGCTCGTAGATGTCCCCACGCTGTGCAATGAGAGTAGCGTGGAGCCGCGGTGACCTCTTTTAGCAAGAATTTTCGAAATGGGCGTTGTTTGGGGAGAATTAGGTCAGAAACTCGAAATGAAAGTAGAGAGGCAGTGTAAATGATGGAGAGATTGATGGAGGAGGTGGGGAGAGGGAGTATCGGAGGAGTGGAGGACATGGGGGAGTGAATCGGGCCGTTGGGGAGGAGGAGGAGGTGAAACGACGGCGGAATGGGCGATCGGGCGAGGTGGAATGCGAACGGGTGAGGGTGGGGTATTTATAGGGTTTTAAGTCGAACCGATCGGGTGACTTGTCACCCGATCGGTTGACTGTTAGGTCGAAAATTCTTGCCGAAGAAGTGCTACAGGCGAACCGGTCGGTTGACTTGTCAACTGATCGGTTGGCCGCTCCACTCATTTTCCCGAGAATTGAGGGTTGCTCACCCGGTCGCCTCAACCGATCGCGCTCTAACTCAACCGATCGGTTGATGTCTCCCAAAAATTTCCCGAGAATCCTCCCCAGATCACCCGGTCTGTCACACGGTCTCTCCATTCTTCAATCGATCGGTTCATTTGGGGACAGTTGCGGCTTGTATCTGATACATCCCAACCGATCGGTTGAGTTATCAACCGATCAGTTGGGGCTTTGTTTCCTGCAAAAACCAACAGATTGTCTAAGTCCCTGAACGGATGTTCTTGCGGCTGATTTTATTTATAAAAATAGACAAAATAAAGTAAAAAATAACACTAAAAAGTGGGGCAAAAGTTTAGAGCATGGGTTGCCTCCCATGAAGCGCACTTGTTTATCGTCGTTGGCTCGACGCCCGCAAGTGATGTTCACGGTGGTTGATACGGGTGATGCCCGAAGTTCGGCATCTTTTCTTCATTGGAGCTTACGGCCTTTGGAGTAGTCAGCGGCTGGAGAAAGATTTGCTCGACTACCCTCTCCTTGTTTTTGGGATCCGGGGGCTTCTCTTTCGTATTGGCTCTTACCGCCATCTTCTTAAGGATCTGGACCTCGTCTTTGGTGAGGTCCATGGGTTCTTTCCCCGTTTTCCTCGCAGGAGGAGCCTTGGGGAACCCAGGAGGGGTCGTACGTGCTGCATTCGCTTTCCCAGCAGCATCATTTTTCTTGGGGCCGTCTCGGTCTTCTGAATCCTCCAAGTCATCGGGGGGGTTTCTTAAGAGAATCTCCCAGGAGCTCTCCTCAGTAGCTTTATCTTCTTCCACCTCCAGCAAATTACACCGAGGGTCGTCTGGGGGATCGGGGTACTTCATGGACAACCCCAGATCAAATTCAACCTTTTCCCCGCTGACGTTTAGCGAAAGTTTTCCATTCTTCACATCAATCAAAACGCCATCAGTGGCCATGAAAGGCCGTCCCATGATGATGGGAGTGTGTGCGTCTTCAGGCATGTCCATGACAACGAAGTCCACTGGCACATGCACCCCTTTTACATTGACGGGGAGGTCATCCACAATCCCCACCGGATATTTGACCGACCGGTCAGCAAGTTGTAGGGTCATACCGGTGGGCTCCAGATCACCCATTACTATCCTCTTATACATCGATAAGGGCATCAAACTGACACTCACTCCGAGATCGACGAGTGCACGATGAATCTTTACTGCCCCGATTGTGCAAGGGATTGAGAAGCTCCCCGGGTCTTTAAGTTTTGGCGGATTTGCCCTCTGGATGAGATCGCTACACTCCGCCGTCAACACTACTTTCTCCTTTCTAGACCCTCTTGTCACCAAATCCTTCAGGAATTTCGCATAGGAGGGGATTGTTTCGATTGCTTCCAGGAAGGGGATTTGCAAGCTCGGATCCTTGACCATGGCGAAGAACTTGCCATATTTCTCATCGATTTTGGCCTGAGCTTACCGTTGTGGAAAAGGCACAACGGGTTTGAACACTTTCGGGCTCCCTTCCTCGTTCTTCTTCTTCTCTTCTTCAGAGACTCCCTCCGGAGTCGTAGGATTTGATGACGAAGCACCGGCGTCATTTGATTTTTCGATCAGTCGCTCGACGACCAACGGTGCTTCCGGTTTGTTAGGGGGCACTCTAGTAGGGATTTTTGTCCCGCTTCTCAGAACGTTAGCGGACACATTTGCGTGCTCGTGCACGAGTGCCGACGTTTGGGTTGCTCCCCTCGGGTTCACCTTCGGTTGTGGTGGCAATTGGTTTTGTGACCTTGAAAGGGTCACCGCTTGTAACCCCAGCTGGGTTACTTGGTCTGTGAGGGCCCGCTGACCCATTTCCAGCTTTTGATTGATCTTCTCTTGGTTGGTTATATATTGAGTCAAGAGAGACTCAACCGGAGATACGACCCTCTGTTGGCCATACTGCTGCTGCTGCTGGATTGGCTGCTGATTCCTGGGGGCGTAAAATTGTTGCTGAGGCTGCTGCTGATATTGTTGCTGCTGAATCTGACTCTGCTGTGGCCTATTCGGCTGATATGTTTGTTGCTGCGGCTGCTGAGGCGGTGAGGGCTGGAATGGTGCCCGGTAACCAAAGTTAGGGTGGTTCCGGTTGTTTGGAGAGTAGGCCGGGTTGGTATTGGTTCTTTGGTGGATACGACGCATTTCCCGTGGGGTTGTAAAATAGTGCGCTCGCCTGATCCAACGGTGGTGAGACGTCACCACCGTCGAATTCCCCAAAAATTTCGGATTCTACCGCTGCAATCTGTTGTGCACCGGCCCCACCGGCTCCTACCATTAGTGCAGAGATCTGGGTCGAAAGCAAGTCGAACTTGCTTAAAAGTTTGTCGACGTCCTCAACTCTGTGTATACCCCCAGACCTGGGTGTGGCTCTTTTGTCACACCACCGCTCATTGTTGGATGCCATATTTTCCAGAATATGTCCGGCATCTTCCTCGCTCCTTGACATGAAGGAACCCCCAGCCGCGGCGTCCATAGAAGATTTTAGGTCATCCCTCAGCCCATTGTAGAACAGATTAATAATCTGCCACTTCGGAAGCTCATGGTGAGGGCATCTTCTCTGCATCTCCTTGTATCTCGTCCAAGCTTCATGCAAGGACTCGTGGCTGGTTTGGGAGAAGGACGAGATCTCACTCCTCAACTTCATGGTCTTCCCCGGAGGAAAGAACTTCGTCAGAAAGGTGTTGGAGAGCTTCTCCCAGGTATTGAAAGTGTTGGGGTCCTTCCCCCTAAGCCATTGCTTGGCTTTGTCTCACAACGAGAAGGGGAACAGCTTCAGATGGATCGCCTCAGTCGTGACACCATTAATCCGGAAGGTGTCACATTTCTCCAAGAAGGAGTTTAGATGCTCGATCGGGCTCTCCATGGGTGCACCCGAAAACTGGTCCTGCTGGATCCATGTCACCAAAGACGGCTTTAGCTCAAAGCTTTGGGCCGTAATAGCTGGAGGACGGATGGCGGAAGTGGACTCGATAGATGGCATCGAGTACTCCAACATGGACTTGCGAGGCGGGGTGTTCTCCTCCATGGATTCGGGATCCTCTCTTCTTCGCTTCTCAGCGGCCAAACGCCTAAGGGTGGCGTTAATCTCTGGATCAACGGGGATCAAGTCATCGAGACTTCTTGAACTCCTGCGCATGAAAAAACAACAAACACCCGTGAAGCGACAAGTGGGAAAGAAACAGATAAGATAAGAATTAAAAAGAAGAAAATAAAAAGGAAAAAGGAGAATGCGAAAATTATCTTGAGGTAGGGATAAGAGCTAGACACTAGGGTTCAAGAGATCCTAAAATAACAAGCACGTTGCCTCCCCGGCAACGGCGCCATAAACTTGACGTGTGCCCCCGGTTTGCTAGCCGCAAATGGCCGGGGGACCCGCGTGGGGGTTTAGATATTTGTAATCGCAAGCCCATGGTGTTGTAGTGTGGCTTGGGGGTCAAACACAGGGAGGCTAGGATGTGCTTGTGTCAAGGAGGACCGAAATCACCCCGTGGGCGAGCTAGCCCGAATCGGTTAATGGGTTGTCACGGAAAGGAATGCAAGGTATGAACAATAAGAAAATAAACCCGGGACTTTGGTTTCCACTCCAACGAGCGACTCTCGCCGATACGGCCTGTGGGTAGGATGGCGATCGGAATTAGGGTCTAATGGTGAGACGTTGTCTCTGAAAGTGGTACCGGCATCCCATGGGCCCGATATTCTGGTCGGTGCCCAGGATGATACACCGGACTTCCTGGATTCGATCAGTGGGCACTCCTGTGTCCATTAACACTGATCGATTCTGGGAGCACTAAGCTCGCAACGATAACTCCTGACGTCTCATCCTGTCGCTCCCGCGCGCTAGGATTCGGCGTCTACGCTAAGGGCGTGAGCTATGGCTAGGGAGTCAACCGCCAAGTTTATTCCCCCTTGGCCCAACGGTCAAAGGCGGTCTTTTTCCCACCGATGACAATGAAACACCCCGCGTAACCATTAGATTCCTAATCCCTATCGATTTCCTAACCCTATGGATGCATCGGGAAGAGCCCCTGAAGGGGTTTCTGCCAAAATCCCAGATTTGGGAACTACTCACAAATATTCATTAAAAAGCGATCTAAACGAAAATGAACCGTTGAAATCATAATCAGACGATTGGAATGCGAAGGTAGTAGAGCAATTAAGATAATACTAAAGTTTAAGAGAGATCCGAAAACTTACAATAGAAAAGTAATTACAGCCGTCACAATAGGAGAAAACAGTAAAAACTAACAGCTCCCCGTTTTTGGAACCCTAGGGGTACTATTTATAGGATCTCGTATCACCCGATCGGTTGACAAGTCAACCGATCGGGTGATCCGTTACAGATAATAAACAGAAAACGGCGAACTTTCACCCGGTCATATGAACCGGTCGGTTGAGTTCTTGGAGTGACCGGTTGGATCTTGGCGCCATCGGATGAAGGGATCGGTTGGGTGCACGTGTCTTCGGCTCCTCAGCATCAGCTACAGATGAACCAATCAGGTGAGAGTCACCCGATTGGTTGGAATTTGTCTTGAGAAGATAGAGATTTGGCCCCCGTTGAACCGGCCTGTGAACCGGTCAGGTGACTTCCACTTGAGCTCCGGCTGAGACCGGGTGGTGCATGCGTGCATCACCCGATCGGTTGGAGATGACCAACCGACCGGGTGAGGGGCTGAAAGATGTAATCTTCGTCGCTTGACCCCCTGGATCACGCGTGACTCCACCCGTTGCTCCGGGGACTTGAGATATCGTCGTTAAACGTCCCCTACGCGGGCAATCTTCTGCAAACATGGAGAAACAAAGAAAAGTGAAAGAAAACGAGAAAATACGAGAAAACAAATAAAAGACGGCGGAAAATACGGAAAAACACGAGAGAAAATGTGCGTGAATATATGAAATATAAACGCACGTCACATCTGCATGAGAATCTAAACCATCATATCGACACTTTTTTGGCAAAGTGCAATACATTCAAAGCCAAAGATGTGAGTGATGATGACATCAAGCTAAGGCTCTTCCCATTCACCTTGAGGGATAAAGCTTCATACTGGCTACGGGCCCACCCGTCCAACCACTTTACTACATGGGAGCAACTGGCGCTCGCCTTTGTAGACAAATTCTATCTGCCATCAAAGACGGTGTGGATCAGGGGGGTTATCTCTAACTTCAAACAGCTTCCGTAAGAATCTCTTTACGAGGCCTGGGAAAAGTTCAAGGACCTTCAACATTAGTGCCCTCTTCATGGGATCCAATCCTGGGACTTGGTTCAAAGTTTGTACAATAGATTGCAGCCCAGCACTAAGATGATAATTGTTGCTGCCGTGCAAGGTACCCTGCTGAACAAATCGCCTGAGGAAGCCATCGATCTACTTGAGCATATGGCGACAAATAATCAGCAGTGGAGCGAAGAGCGCACCATCGTCACTAGGACCCCCGAGGTAAAAGCTGTCATCCACCATGATTCTCACATCGAGACCTTTTGTAAACATGTGCCTAGTATTGAACAATAGTTGGACTCCATTCCAACGACTACCAGCGTCCCAGCATACCATCCTGCAGATGATTATGAAGAGCAAAGTTACATTCCCAATGAGGGACACTATGATGGAGCCGAATCATCTGAGTCGGTACAATATGTCCAAGGAGAGGGGCGCAATCAGTGGCAACATCCGGCCGCTAGAAATCATCCCGGATTTTCTTACGGGAACATAAGTGGAGGGCTGCAACCTCCACAGTTTCAGAGACCACCGCCCCCTCCTCAACAACAACAAGGGCAACCTCCAAATCAACAACAGAGCAGGTTTAGGCCAGCTGAGCCATATTGACAACCAGGCTATCAGTTCAATCGCCCACCTCAGCAAGGCTATGCACCAAATCCACTAAGGTCCAATCTGAAGACCACATTAGATTCATTTATGAGTGGGTAAGTCAGGTTCAACCAGGACACATCCACTAAGTTCAAAAATATAAACACGTTGCTCGATGAGCTGAGGGGCCAGATTGAAGGGTTTTGGCGGACCCTCAGGGCTAAAATCTGTGCCCGTCCTAAGTCGAACGGAACACGGAAGCAAAAATATGCAGCGGAAAAATAAACAAGTTAATCTAATTAACATGCAGTTAAACATTTTAACTTAGCCCTAAGGTACAAGATCCTTAGCCAAGATCTTTGCCGACTTGGTATAGATCTGACCATACCAAGAAGGATCTAACCTACTGCGATTAAATTAAACTAATTCTTATAAACACATACCTAGAATCTTGCCCTGGGGTAGGCAATATATACCGTACCATCTTCCAAGCCGCTCCCCGTCCCACGCCGAGCCACTCCTTGAACCGCTCCACATCTCGAGGCGAGCAATCCTCGTGTCACCGAGCCAACCACGCGTCGAAAAAATTTTAACACGAGTGAAAGCCTTCGCCAAGATTTTTGATCTGAATCCGAACTCCTTCGTGGCTTTGCTTGAGCCCTTCAGGAGTAAGGAAGAAATATAGGGAGAAGAAGAATAATTTAAGCTTCTATCCTAGCATGCTCCAACAATTTTGGGAGACGCTCAAATCGAGAGCTTGAGACAAGTTTGGAGGAAAGGAGATGCCCCTATTTATATAGGCAGCTGACTCTCCCCTTTTCTCCATAACCGATGTGGGACTAAACTTTGGAGTTAGTAAATTCAATTTAATTTGCCCTTCACAAAGGCCAAACTTCCGTGAATTTTAACTCCATCATCGTTGAGTTTCATGATTGATACAACCTATCAATTCGAAGGGTGTTCAACGGTGAACGCATATAAAAAAACGATGAGTCAATCGGAGTCCGTTTGAACCTCCAATTGATCACCGAAAGATCATCCCAAGGCTTGATTTTCATCCAAAATCAGCACTCAAAAACTGCTCACTGCCCTAGGGTTCTGCACCTAGCCTGGCGGGACCCACTACGCCAGCTGGGTGAACCCAGACCAGACCAGAACCTAGTCTGGGCACTCCCAACCTAGCGCGCCCAGCCTGGGCACCTGGCCCACGCGAGGGCGCCTTGCCTGGGCCAAGCGCCCAGGGCACTTGGGCCTGCGCCCAGGCACCTGGGCCTGGGCCTAGGCCTGGGTCGGGTGCCCAGGCTCAGGTGGGCCGGGCGCCTTGGTCCAAATGGGCCTCGCCAGGTGCCTAGGCCAGACCCAGTCTGGTCTGGGTCAGTGATCGGTCCATATTTTACACATTTTTCTGCATGTTTTCACGCCATTTCGATTGCTCATTTTGTGATTTTCACGAGTATTCGACGATATCGCGTTACTTTTCACTATTTCTTGTTTTTATCGGATTTCAGGAAATATAGAGCAATCGGGAGCAAAAATGAGCTTAAAGGACTTGCACGTGTACTGGAGCATCGCCTATGGCCCTATCAAGAAGCTAATTGTGTTGGATGATAAGTGGAAGAAGAAGGAAATTGATAGAATCGATGAAGAGGCGAGGAGAAGAAGAGTTAACTCTAGAAACAGGCCACTCGGCCGAGTAACACAGCCCACTCGGTCGAGTGAAGAAGTGTATTTAGCCGAGTACAACTGATACGAATAGATCTTGTGCCACAATGCACTCGGCCGAGTGGTTACATCCACTCGACCGAGTAGAGATCGCCACTCGCCCGAGTGAGTCAAGACTTATGAAAGAAATCAAAGTCGGCTCTCTGGAATTCTGGGGAGAACATTAGAAGACCCTACTCGGCTGAGTAGAGAAGTCCACTCGCCCGAGTGAAGAATCCCACTCAGCCAAGTGATGCCGATGATACGAGCGCCCAGATTTCCAGACAGCCTTCCACTATTTTGAAATCTTCTATCATTTCATTGGTCAAAGTATTTCTTTCATATTTTTTATGGATAGTAGACTTTATGATGGTTCCAACGCCGCCAATAATGCGCCAATCGGAGGTCGGATGAAATCTGGAGAATTTCTGCAACTTGATGCTGTAGTACTGGAATTCGTGTATCAGTGTCACTCGATCGAGTGACACTTTCACTCGGCCGAGTGAGCTTTCCACTCGGCCGAGTGACCAGTTTTTTACAGTTTTTGACAGTGCTGTTTTCTGGAGTTTCTGCAGGAAGTCTCACTCGGCCGAGTGAGCTTTCCAATCGGCCGAGTCGCTGCCAGCCCAGAACTTAAATTACCCGTGGATCTGATTTTGGGCGCGAGTTTCGGAGGGGTTTTAGGGGTTTTTGCGAGGGTTTTTAAGGGCTATATAAGAGGGTTGTAGCCAACATTAGAGGGGAGTTCCATGATGTTTTCTTAGTGATTATTTTAGAGGTTAGGCCATGCCCTAGGCCCCCTCTTGGATCTAAAAGCTTGTAATTGGATTGAAGTTCTTCATCAATGCTAAGTATCCTTGTTCTTGTTATTTGAATCTTTGATTTGATATCCTTTTACATGCAAGCAATGTCTTTTATTGATCTCTATATCGTTATTTCTATGCTTGAGTAGATTTGATGTTCTAGGGCATGGGGATGAACCATATGGATCTAATTTCAAATTTGTGATGAATGAATCTCTAAGTTGCTGGAATTACTAGGAGGTTAGGTTGTGATTGATTTATCACGGATTGCTAGGAATTTCCATCGATTTGGGGTTTGCAAGAGATTGGATTCATATCGATGGGAAGGCCTAGATATTCGAATTAGGTTTATAATCGAAATTCTCTAGACTTGGTTTGCAAGAGATTGGACCAAAGCTAGGATTTTTATTATAAATCTATACACATATTCGTTTGCAAGAGATTGGACGAATACGAACTATCACAACCTAGATCGTAACTCTAGTTTGCACGAGAGTAGGCTCGAGGAGCGATTGGTCGATGATGTCGATCTTCATGCTAATGGCTTATGTTAGGGTTTGCACGAGAGTGGGCTCTGATCTAGGTTTGCTATAGACCGGCAATAGCACGAGAGCGTGAGCTTGGTTCTATATTAAGTTGCGACTAGTTCACCTCAACACAAGTCTAGTAATATTGAGATTCACTATTTACAATGATGTATGACGATCCATAGTGGAAATTCCCTAGCCCTAGAACTTTTATTATATTGTATTTGAATCGATATTTGACCAACATCTCTATCACCGACACCGACATCCATCACCATTGTCATTACATCATATCATACCCATCTCCACCAATAAAACATTCGTAGTCGAGCCAACCTAGGATAGATTGGAACCAACACCACCTCCTCGTGTTCGATACCCGTTCGCCACTTGACCGTGCGCTTAGGTAAAACTACAATCGTTCTCCGGGTGTATATCCATCCGGGGCTGATCAGTCAGCCTGGTCTGACCCATGCCCAGTTTGGGCATGGGTCAGACCCTTTGAGCTATTTTGTGCATAACTTGGGTATTTGGCGTCTGATTTGGACGCCGTTCGAATCTCTATTTAGACCGGGACATTCCCGTCTTACCCGTGAACTTTTACCTGCATTTATTTCATTAAATACTGTCGGAAACTATTTACGACACATTTAATCTGGTTTGCATCAAATGCAAAATAGTCCATATCTAAGCTTAAATTATCATTTGCATCAAATACAAATGATCTGAGAGCACATCCCTCTACATCTCCCACTTACACTCAGGATCATTTATCCTGAATGCTGGAGATAATTGCAAACATCTTTTGCAATATTTTATCCCTTGCATCAAATGCATATTCTCCCTAATTGTTTCTACCTATTACTAGATGAAGGTCGCACTCTGTGTGAGACCCTACAGCCTGACCCTTACTACAGGTTGGGCTCGAAGCCCTATACGGCATAGACCACTAGCAGTAATTGCCGTCCCTGCTTTAGAATCATAATTACGTGGTTGACTCATCGACATGAGTATTATCGGGACCACCCTGACTGTGTCCGTGATGAGTTACGCAGTTTTAGCCTCTTCGTCTAAACTATGTCGTGTAGATCAAGTCTAGGGTACAGTCAAACTGTCACCCCCAATAACTTGAATCCGATTAGTTTCTATCGATCTTTAGTCAACTAATGTTGGACCTCTTCCAATATAATCTGATCAGAGATTTTACTAAAGACCGAACTAACTCTACGACACTAACTCCCATTGACCGGGAGAGACGAATCCTCTCTTGGTCATTACTCTCCTCGTATGCTTCAAGTGACACCCAATCAAAACCCTTTCGACATGCCTAGCCTCGAAGTTAGGTCAGTGATCTATGTGGCACCGTTCACGCACAGGTTCGTAAAATGACCTTAAGTCAAAAGACCAACTTGCCTATCATCACTAAGAGTTATCATTGACAGATTGGTCAATGTAACCATATGATAACTCTTATAGATCGTTCAATGAACTCATTCTCTAATGAGCACCTGTGTCTCGTCTTCGACTTTGCCAAGTCAAACGATCATGAGATCATCGCCACCGATAAACGGTGAAGACTAAGACACAATGGTCTATCCGATGTTTCGTTATCCTTGTCTCGAAACATCTACAACC
Organism: Scilla litardierei; assembly: GCA_030789695.1. Taxonomy (NCBI): domain Eukaryota; kingdom Viridiplantae; phylum Streptophyta; class Magnoliopsida; order Asparagales; family Asparagaceae; genus Scilla; species Scilla litardierei. The sequence goes on from CM061132.1 coordinate 104,023,370, forward strand.
ACGAACCCTTTTAGATTTATGCTACAGACGGTCAAGCATTTCTCCATGATCGAGATACTCATCTCGATACATGTTTGACCTTGCATAAAGTCTCAGGATTTTACCTAAGTTAATATCTAATGTTTGCTACATTATAATATAACTTAGATAAATTATTACCAAACAGCTTCCTGTTATTTCAAATAAGACGTTTGTATTGTTTACACATAGATGTATGCCTCGAGGACTTACATCTCTCTACATCTCTCACTTGCACTCAGTCCCCATTTATCTCGTTATGTTATACCGTTTTTACACACGATTCTTTCTAGACTTCATGTGGTAGAGCCTTCGTGAGTGGATCTGCTAAACTGTCTACTCTATAGACTTGAGGGATTTCTATGTTCATGTTGGACCAACCATTTGAATCTTATTCAAATAATTCTATTCGTCTGTCGGAATCCATAATATTTTATTTCCTGGATTTTATCCAGTACATCGTACCTTACGATAATAATTTAAATTAGTTACTGGTCATTTCAAATGGCTCATATCCATTTCTGACAAAGTATCAAACTTTTTGATTACTTTGTCAAAATATATGTTCCATCCCTTTGATGCCTCGCATGTAATTTGTTTGCTCCCACTGACCTTGAAAACTCCTTTTGTGATTCATATAAGTTGGTTTGTCTAAATCATATTTAGAAAAACGAACGTATAATCGAATGTTCCAGTTTTCCTGGTCATCATGAGCATTTACATCGAGTTAGGTCCGAGTATATCTGTACACATCTACTGGCGAAAACGGTTTCATCATAATCCATTTATAGGAATTAGGATGAAACCCGTTCTCGACCAACATGATTGTACTTCACTATTTTCTTTCTGCACCAATCTTTTAACTTAAAGATTTACTTGCAGAAAGTGAGGAAACATTTTTCTTAGACACGTAAACTAAATTCCAAAATTTATTTACATACACGGATCTATTCTGATTGCATCAAGTTATAAATCGGAGTTACTACTCCGAATTTCATCCTAGAAGTTGACTAAGTCATCATCAATTATGATGTTTAACTCGACTCTTCGTCTCACGAGATTCGAGTAATTATACAAATTCCGTACGATTGATTTAATGAATATATTATTGATGATGTCCTCATAAAACACTATCAAAACCTAGGCATTACTATCTGGGACTGAACCCAGAGGGAGGACTTAACTCAGAGTCACTTGCTATGGATCGCACTAAGTCTAACTAAGTGCAATTCATACCTTTTAACACACTGATGTGTTAACAGACTTGACCTAAGAGAAAAATCATATTTTCTTTTAATTTCCATAAGATTTTATATAGCAAAGTATTTGACCATTCGATATAATCGAATCAGTTTAAATACTTTTGTCATTTGGTTCTTTATTTTATCAGACTTGTGTTTCATCAAGAACACGTGTCTTAATAAAAATATAAGAATAACTTATTTTTGTTAATCTAGACTCGGGTACATCAGTATATATGAGACTGAGTTCGACAACTCATTCTCCCACTGTCTTGCAGATGAGTTTCAGCAATTATATTTAAGAGGATAAGATTCACAAGTGTCCGTAGACTTCATAATACGAGAGGTCAGACACCTCTTTATGTGACTTGTGAAGCTTAGTCTCTCGATACGGCCTAGTCTATTTTGCTATATAAGTTTGCTACTATCTTGTGTATTTGTATATTAACATTTAATATATATATTATCGTTATACATATTACTCATTGCTTCGGAAGCAATGTGACGACATTCGTCAAAATGTGTTAACCTTTTGTATAACAATAATTATGAAATCATGACATCTAAATATGTCACATTTTCATTCCCTCCTACTTATGCCTTTACTAATGATAAATTAAACTATTTAACTCGATTGACTTTCCGGAGTGCATTTTTCTTTTTCTAAATCACATTTAGATATTAAATAGTCCAACATAAATGAATAGCTATATAAGCATCTCATGTATAGAAACGTCTGAGCTTTGCAACCTTGAGTGTAGCTCAACAAGTTGCTTTTCTCAAAATCTGGTTGGGATACATAGCCTTGCACCGTTCATGTACTCGTATTCGACTCAAACAGTTTAATCGAATTCTCGAACTTTGCAGATCAAAATAGTTTTTCCATACAACCTTGAGTGTAGCTCAACAAGTTGTAGGGAGAAACATACTTCGAATATCCTATATGTTCAAGCTGCCCCATATAGAGGCGAGTGACATGAGCGTGAATTTATTATTTGTTGGACCCAGAACTTAATGAAATCATATTTCTTAAGTCTGTTCTTTGGAAGGTCATTTTAATGTCAAGGAGAATATAATTTAATTCGATCAATTAGAATGTATCTTTGACATTCCATTAATCAACCTATTTAACCAGTTAACTAATTCCATTAAAATATTATATTTTTATTCCATCGGTAAACATAGTCTTGCGCTAGTTTAGCATATGGTCAATATTAAATATAGGTAGAATGGATTTTATCTATCTATATCCTCCCACTATTTTTACGATCATTTTAAGTCTTAACAATGAACGATTTAATCGAATTAAATAAATGGGTAAGAGATCCGATCACCCGAATCCTAACAACCTCTGTGTATGCACGAAAAATTGCTTGACTCTGTAATCCGAAGATGACTCTTCATCGATCATATCAGATATGACACTCTTATCGGTTGTTACCTCTAACCATTTGTGATCATGAGTGTGCTCAACCAAATCACAATGACCAGTCTAGTCGGACCATTGTTTTCGCATCTAGCCTGACTTGCCCCACGCTCGGTGTATTCACGACAAGTCGGTTTGGGTCAGGTCTTAGACTACATCATTTTTGTTTAAGAAATTGGTTTCTATAAGATTGCCATGTTACAGCTTGACTGTAGCTCAACAACTGGAACACTGTTCCTATAGTTGCCAACCCCTAAAACAAGGAGGGCTACGGCTAATCTTGAAGAAGATTATTAACGTATTTGACTTAGATATAGTCCAGGGTGTCATATAATCATGATTCGCGTCATTCCGATCCAGCGGAACATAGCCAGGGAATTGACTAAGCCAGGATCACTTACCCCTTAGACTAGCTAGGGTGATCCAACAAACTTAGCCAAGCACATTGACTGGATCATGGTCCATTGAATGAAGCTTGTCATTTTTATATGCGTGACATTGGCTAAAAGGCTTTTATTAACAACTAATTAATCCTATCAACTAGTTGAATCCTTAAATTCAAAATTTTAGGATTTGTTTAATAACTTTTATTAAATACTTATCAACTATAAGGTTCACATGATATCCTAGTCGTTTTTAGGATTTTAATAAATTTATTTACAACGCTAAAAGCGAAGTCCTGTAATGAGAATTAATTACATAATAATTAGAATTAAAATTTTCATTAAAGGGACTACCCTAATCCGGAATTAGGTCTTAAAGTGTTGTCAATGTTTTATTAAAACATATCATGTCATTAGAATTTATCTCATAAATTTTAACGAGTTCTTAATGGCTAACCTAAGAGGGTTGTCTTATGTTATCAAATAAGTGACAACATATGCATAGCCATTAACATAAAGTTACACTGATTTTATCGCATAAAAGAGTGTACAACTATTTAACAATTAAATAGAATAATGTTTATCAAATAAACAATTTTAGCATGCATACTTAAATTTAACATTTAAATTTAAAAATATGATTTTTAAACATTTTATTTTATCTCATAAAAATAAAAAACTTTTTTTAAAAGCTCACAAAATTTGCATGCTACTTAAAATATTTATCGCATAAAAATTTTAGGCTTTTAAAATCATCCTTTTAAAAAATATCACATAAATTTTAAAACATTTTTAAAGGCATCTAAAAACATTTTAAAAATTATCTCATAACTTTAAAACATTTTAAAGTTATTTTAAAAGCATTTCAATGTTTAATAAAATCGCAGTGCTAGATTGTTACGCAAACGTAAGCTCTGATACCACTGAAGGGTTTTGGCGGACCCTCAGGGCTAAAATTCTTGCACATCCTAAGTCGAACGGAACACGAAAGCAAAAATATGCAGCGGAAAAATAAACAAGTTAATCTAATTAACATGCAGTTAAACATTTTAACTTAGCCCTAAGGTACAAGACCTTTAGCCAAGTTCTTTGCCAACTCGGGATGGATCTGACAATACCAAGAAGGATCTAACCTACTGCGATTAAATTAAACTAATGCTTATAAAACACATACCCAGAATCTTGCCCTGGGTCAGGCAAGATGTACCGCACCGTCTTCTGAGCCGCTCCCCGTCCCACGCCGAGCCGCTCCTCGAACCCCTCCTCGAACCTCTCTACATCCCGAGGGAGCAATCCTCGTGTCGCCGAGCCAACCATGTGCCGAAGAAAGTTTCACTCGAGTGAAAACCTTCCCCAAGATTTCGGATCCGAATCCGAACTCCTTCATGGCTTTGCTAGGGCCCTTCAGGAATAAGGCAGAAATATAGGGAGAAGAAGAATTAATTTAAGCTTCGATCCATGCGTGCTCCAACAATTTTGGGAGACACTCAAATCGAGAGCTTGGGACAAGTTTGGAGGAAGGGGGGAGGCCCCTATTTATATAGGCGGTTGACTCTTCCCTTTTCTCCACAACCAATGTAGGACTAAAGTTTGGAGTTAGTAAATTCAATTTAGTTTGCCCTTCACAAAGGCCAAACTTCCGTGAATTTTAACTCCCTCATCGTTAAGCTTCATGACTGATACAACCTATCAATTGGAAGGGCGCTCAACGGTGAACACATAGGAAAAACGGCGAGTCAATCGGAGTCTGTTTGGCCCTCCAATTGATCGCCCAATGATCAGCTCAAGGCTTGATTTTTGTCCAAAATCAGCCATCAAAAAACTGCTTGCTGCCTTAGGGTTCTGCACCCAGCCTAGTGGGACCCACTGTGCCAGTAGGGCAAGTCCAGACCAGACCAAAACCTGGTCTGGGCACGCCTAGCCTGGGCACCTGGCCTGGGCCAGGCGCCCTGGTCCAAATGGCCCAGGCCAGGCGCCCAGGCCAGATACAGTCTGGTCTGGGTCAGCCTGGTCTGACCCATGCCCAGTTTGGGCATGGGTCAGACCCTTTTGAGCTGTTTTGTGTATAACTTGAGCATTTGGCGTCCGATTTGCACACCGTTCGAATCTGGGTTTAGACCGGGACATTTCCGTCTTACCCGTGAACTTTTCATTGCGTTTATTTCATTAAATATTTTCGTAAACTATTTACGACACATTTATTCCAGTTTGTATCAAATGCAAAATAGTCCATATCTAAGCTTAAATTATCATTTACATCAAATACAAATGATCTGAGAGCACATCCCTCTACATAGATGTCCCAACTACTCAAGAACCAAGGGATGTTGCCTTCACAACCGGAGCCGAATCTGATGGCTCAAGCCAATGACGTGGTCTCCGTTACCACGCGTGGAGGACGGGCAACCGACCCTGTTATGGTACCAGTCATGAACAAAGAACAAGTCATAACCGAGGATGCCACTATTCGTAGTGATGGGAAAGAAGCTACAGATGAGCCTACCATGGATGGAGAGAAGGCGGAACCACCTTCAACCGTGCCTACCATCAAACCAACTCCAAGAGATGATGCAACTTGTTCTAATAAGCCGTCCCCGAATAATTTCACAAAGGATAAGGGAAGCCAACCCCCTCCATCATATCCACAGAGGCTAGCTGTGGCTAAAATGGAGAAGAAGTTTTCAAAGTTAACGGAGCTTCTGAAGGGCATCCAGCTCAATATCACATTCATGGATGCCATTACGGATATTCATATATATGCGAAGTTTCTGAAGGACCTCCTCATTGGGAAGCGGAAGCATGAGGAAATAAATCTTATGGAGGACTCTACCTCCGTCATAAAGAACCATCTCCCGAGGAAGCTATCGGATCCGGGAAGCTTCACAATTCCATGCTCTATAGGAGGCATGCCTATCAACCGTGCTTTAATCGACTTGGGAGCAAGCATTAGCTTGGTGCCGCTTTCTATATTTGAGCGACAGCAGACCGAAAGTGAATTGGAGCCAACAAACATGTCCATACAGCTAGCGGATCATTTGATCACGTATCCGGTAGGCATCGCCAGGGACATTATTCTGCAGATACCTCCTGGGTTGTGTGTGCCAGTAGATTTCGTTATAATGAATATTCCTAAGGGAGGGTGTCATGCCCCGCTTCCCAAAAAATGTGGAGGCGAGACGTGAGAAGGTCCGCTCAGACTTGAAGCTGCAATGCTCCAAGCCCGATAAGCGTCAATCAACAATAATCTGGCAGGTCCTTGCAACACAATACGAAATAACGATAAGAATAATGAAGTGAGACAATAAGCAATTTATTCAATCTCAGAATATCCATAAAATAAATTACAATATCACAGAAAATCCACCAGGCTCAAAAGGAAAATCTAAGGCCCAAACATGGCCAACAAAGTACAACATACAAGTAAGCGGCCCACGCACCAACAACTAACAGCAAACCTAAACAAGGAAGAGAACACAAGCGACCTCTAAGACTGGTCACCAATGACCACAAACTCCTCCTCGGCAACCATTGGCTCAGCGCCAGCAAACACTACGTCCTCTCCAACTAGCTCTGGCTCAGGATCTAACATGTGTCACCTAAAAGAGCAAGGGGCACATGTCAGTAAGTCTACAAGTGACTTGGGCAAGGAAACTGAAAGGAAAGTAAACTAACAACCTAGCAGTTATAGTATGATGCATAGCATGACAAGTTTAGTATGTGAGTAACAAATGAGGTAAGGTGCAAGTATCGAGTAACAAGTAGCAAGTATGGCATGGATGACAGTTTTAGTATGAGCGTGCAAGCAAGACATGGTATAACATCAAGTACAAGTGAACAATTATCATGGCATGACAGGAGTAGCCAAGCTACTAACATTCTCAATCTTTTCACTAGTCACGTTTCAAGTTGTTTGTAGATGTTTACGCCTTACAGCTGAACTGTTTGACATTCACACTGAGTGGCCGCTTAATACTACCCCAGAACCCAGAGTTTACCCCTTACAACTGCAGTTGTTGATCGGGCAGACTCCCAGTTGAATGGCCGCTTAACTCTTACCCCAAAACCCACATGTAAACGAGCCAGGGTCCCTGTACACGATGCTCAGTAAATGAGCCAGGGTTGCCCCGCACAAGAGCTCGTTTCTTGGATCACAAACCAGAAGCGTATTTCATTTGGCATAGGGGTGCACCTAGCCTCAATCATTTCACAAGGTGTAGCGGAGCTATGCAATCACGGGAACACTTAAAGAATGCAATGACATGACAATTAATTCGTGTACCGTTAATGGAAATTAAATATGACATGGTAGTTGTGCAACATGATAAATATCAGATCTAGCTTCGTTGTCAAGGTAGTTCCTGAAATTGCGCCTAGGCGAGTATCATTTCGTCGCCTAGTCTCCTTTACGCCTACAACAAGCAAATGGCCTAAGACATGGCCCAAAACCCTAAGTGGCAAGTTTCACTTGCCTGGCACCAAGGATGATGATCAACGAGGCACGTCGCACAAAAAGCTAATCTACGGGAATGGAATCGCTGCCATGGCAAAACAACATTAGAACAATATCTCTAACATCCATTTTTATTAGGGTTTCAATAAAATCACAAAGAGGGTTATGAGAATATTAAAGGATCGAACACTACCGTATAGAAGTAGAAGATCGATGCCGAGCAAGCATGGCGACGGAAGAACGATCCGAAGAACCACGGTTCAGATCTGGAATGGAAGGAGAAATCTGGAGAAAATAGGGTTTGGGGGTTTTTGGGGTTTACCGACGGCAAGGGGAGAGGTGGCCGGCCTAAATGGAGGGGGGGAGGGGCTCTTGAGGAAGGAGGAAGGGCTAGAGGAAGGTTGGGGAAGATCAGAGGTCTAGGGGAAGGGAAATGGCCAAGGGAAATGAAAGAGAGAAAGAGAAATGATCGGGCGTATTTATAGAGATGAACCGACGGCCGCCCAAAAATTAGGGTTTCTGGGGATTAGTCGATCAAAGAAGGGTGGCTGACCGACTAGTTTGGGAACTAGTCGGTCGGTCGTTCAACTGTGACCGACTAAAGTCAAACAGCGAAAGAAGGAAGAAATCTGGGAAGTGAATTAGTCGGTCTGTGAAGGCCCGTCGACCGACTAGTTTGTAATCTAGTCGGTCGGTGAGTGTTCATGGACCGACTAACGATAAACAGTAACTCGACTGTACAGAAGAACTCAGAATTAGTCGGTCTGAGTACAAAACTTAACCGACTAGTTTAACAACTAGTCGGTCGAAAGATGAACTTAGACCGACTAAACAGAAACAGTAACTTAGGTAAAATTAATCCAATGAACTAGTGGTCTGAGAGCAAGTTCTGATCGACTAGTTTCACATCTAGTCGGTCGGTGGTTGTTCTTAGACCGACTAAGAGAAAACAGTAACTCCTGAATAGTTGATTCAATGAACTAGTCGGTTTGAGAGGGGTTCCTGACCGACTAGATCTCAATCTAGTCGGTTGGTCCCCCTTCTTGAACCAACTAACGTGCACGAAAAGTGTCGAATTGAAGCGCGAAGCTTCAGGAAGATTCCTATAGCTTCTAAGATCACTCTAACTCTAAAATATGAGCGATTTGAAGTTTTTCATGAGTGACTTACTCCAAGATCAACGATTCTAAGGAAGAAGCTAGAAAATCACAACGAAACGAACGAAAACGAAAGCTACGGAGACAGAAACCACACACAAGGAGAAAATCCACCAAGACACACATATATATATATATCGATAACACTAATATAGAAAAACCAGTCGTTACATCCTACCCACCTTAGAATAAAGTCCGTCCTCTGACTTTCTAACATATCTAGTCGCTCTAGTAACTACCCCAATCATATCACATTCAATCAGGTATAGTTATTACAAGTGCTTATATTCGCACTAGGTAATCAAACATTAACACTACTAGCATGCATCATCCACGCACATCATACTCTTATACCTATCATAGCCATTCATACTCATACATGTATCTCAATCATATATATACATACATCCCTTATGTAGTTATTACTTACCTAGCACAAAACAATAGTCCATATACTCACAACCAATTAAATAGTTCACACCAGTAAATACCATCGTAACACTCTACGTTAGGTAGCTACCTATGAACAAGGCAATAAGAATACACTACTCCCTATATCTCCTAGTATACATCCAATACCAAACACGTCAATACACGTAATCACACCACACCATCTAAACTCAAGTTATTATATTTAATATACTTCCACCATCATTATAATTTCACAATTTATAGCCATTCCAATACATGCAAATATTTCATTATAACTTCACATCACATACGGCCCTATAATTATACCCACGACACGCCACACATATTATAGTCACCAAAACTTATAACTAAGCACATACTTACCCGTGCATGGTGCACACCCACACACGCTAACATTTCATTCATATTTACCAATCATACTATTATAAACTCAGTACATCGACACACTTAGTTTTAGCTAGCACATATTGTTGAATATTGGACTCCCCGGATTTGGTTTTGATGATGAGCAAACATAAATAATCCATGAACTAACAATTTGTGAGCGCAGTATTGGAGATCGTCGCCAAATTCATGTAAACAATCAAAGCGACATCTCAACACTTCCCAAAGCTCATATTCATGCCTAAAGCTTCGTTGAAGCTCTTGCGACGCTTTGGAAGATATGAAGATTCAATCGAAGCTCTCTAAGACCATTCTTTAAGGTTTTATTTATAATCTTTTAGTTTCGATTGATAGATTGTTAAGCATTGAGTATATCTTACGTTTCTATCTTCATTACGCTCATTTCGTAGCTCTAGGATCCTTGCACAAGTTCATTCTAACTTCCTCGAAGCGTCGCGCTTCGATTCGGATTTGTATGTGCATGTTAGTTGGTACAAGAACAAGTACTGACCGACTAGATGGTGATCTAGTCGGTCGGCAACTGTTCTTGGACCGACTAGTTTGATTCCTTAATTTCTTGGACTTTACTGTTTACAGTTAGTCGGTCTACGTTGACTCACCGACCGACTAGTTTGTGAACTAGTCGGTCAGTGATGCTTCTTTGACCGACTAGTTGTGACTTACTGTTCACTCTAAATTTCACCTAAGCTACTGTTTACCGTTAGTCGGTCTAAGAACGTTTGGTGACCGACTAGTTGACAATCTAGTCGGTCAACTTTTGTTCTTGGACCGACTAAGTCAACTTGCATTCAGATTAGTTCATTTTGCCTCTTAGTCGGTCTACGTTCATTGGCTGACCGACTAGTTGTGAAACTAGTCGGTCAGACAGTCTTCTTGGACCGACTAGATTTCTAGGTCTGAAATTCTATCTCTTCTCAGATCTACTCTTAGTCGGTCCACGTTGTTTGACTGACCGACTAGTTGATGAACTAGTCGGTCAGTGATTGTTCTTTGACCGACTAAGTCTCACAGATTTCTATCCGTTGGTGAATGACCTAACTTGTGTTTTTGGGTTCCTATAAATACGAACCTAGGTCATTTCTATCCAGGTTAGAGCTTCCATTCAGAGATTCATTGAGATCAAAAGAGATAGCTATTCTCCCTCAAATCTAAAGCTCTCTTCCTCACAAGAAACCCATTCTCTCTCATTTCTAGATCTAGAGAGAAGCTTGTTCTTGGTGAGCTCTTCAAGCTATTGCTTGATCCTAGTCTCCAAATCTTTCCTAGGCACCCATTGCTGGTCATTTCCTTGGTGCTAGGACTTGGTGACTTCATCTTCCTCAAATCCTTCATTTCACCTATTGGGTAAGAAAAACTCAAGGTATAGGATTTTGTGGTAAGATTGTTTATTTCATTTAAACTCTTTAATATTGCTTTGTGATTCTCTCGGTTGTGAGAGAAGTTTGTGATCCCGGGTTGTGGGATTCACTTTGCCATTGCATGCATGATTTGATCTTGTGAAGGTTTTTCACAAGATATTCATAGTGGAAATCTTGAGTTAGGGTTTCTAACTCAAGTATCCGGAGGGGATCCGGGTGGTTGGGACGTAGGATCACCGGGAACAAGTCGGGGAGACTTGGGTGGATCCGAACCCATTAACATCGTTTGTTAGCATTGTTAATTTTGTGTTGTCATTCAATTTAAGCTTCCGCAAATTGATTTGGTAGTTGTTTGCAATTTAATTTGGAATTATACTCCTTATTATTTTAAAGTACTATTCACCCCCCCCCCCCCCTCTAGTACTTGTGCAGTAGCTAGTAGGGCATTATATTTGGTATCAGAGCCAGATACTCAGCTATGTCTGCCAACGACAACAAGACCGTGCGTCCACCTTCCAACTATGATACCTTCAGGAACCGTGAAGGAGCATCTTCGGTGATGGAAGGACATTCCTCTACGAGGCCTCCATTCTTCAACGGTACCAACTACGGGTACTGGAAATGTCGGATGGAAACCTTCCTCCGAAGTGCATCTTTATGGAGGACTACAATGAAGGAGTACATCGAGCCCGAAGAAGAAGACTTTGAGAAATGGACAACCGCGGAGGTCGCCGCGGAGGTAAGCAATGCCAAGGCAATGAACGCCTTGCAATGCGCATTGGAGCCCGAGGACTTCAATAAGATATGCACATGTAAGAGTGCATATCAAATTTGGAACTCCCTCCTCATTCTACATGAAGGGACGAGTCGGGTAAGAGACTCTAAACTCGTGGTCGTAAACAAAGATTACGAAATGTTTCATATGCAACAGGGCGAGAAGATGAAAGAATATTACGCTCGCTTCGTTGACATAATAAACGAGTTAGAGGCCCTCGGCAAGTCCTACACTCAAAAGGAGAAGTGCTCCAAACTTATCGAAGGACTTCCTTCATCTTGGGAAAAGCGTACCTTCGCCATCGAGGAAGGTAATGACATGAATAAGTACACCGTAGTTCAACTAATGGGTACTTTAATGTCGTACGAGGTACGCAAGGATAGCAAGCTCAAATTGCAAGAAAAGATGAAGTCTTATCTAAAGCAAGACGAGCCAAAGAAAAAGGATATTGCCTTCAAAGCCGCTCCATCCACATCCACATCAACCGATGATGAAGACTCGGAAAACGAGTTGGACTTGGAGTCCATGGCACTCATGGCCAAGAAGTTCAACCGTTTCTTCCGAAAAGGTAACTTCAAGACCAAAGGTAAATTTGGTTCTTCTAACGCCTCTTCCTCTCCTTTGTGTTTCAAGTGCAATAAGCCAGGACACATGAAAGCGGAGTGTCCCCTCAATAAGCAAAAGGAGAAGTGGAAGGCGCCAAAGTATGACAAGTCCAAGAAGTACACGAAAGGAAACAAGAAGGGACTTGTCGGAGCTACCTTCACCGACTCCGATGATTCTTCAAGCAGTGAGTCGGACGATGAGCACGTGGAGCAAGCGCACATGTGTTTCATGGCAAGAGAGGAGCACGATCAAGGATCCTCCTCTTCCGATGATAGTGATGACGAAAGCGATGAGGTAACGATGGATGATCTTAGAAATGCTAACTCTCAACTTTGGTCAAAATACACTAAGTTAGTAAATAGATATACTAAGGTAAAAGATGACCTAGCTAGCATTCAAACATCGCCTAAGAATATCATCACCAACAACGACACCGTTGTTGAAGAGTTAAGAAATGAGATTGTGAATCTCAAATCTAAACTTGAACATGTTAGCATTGAGGATGCGGAAGAACATGAGATAGCGGATTTAACTTCTCAAAACTCGACTTTGAGTATTGAGAACGAGAATCTTAAATCTCGTGTTTATGTGCTCACATCGCAAATATCCACTTTGGATACTTCTTTGCGTTCTCTCAAAGAGAAATATGAGGACACATTGGGCCGAATCAACAAATTCAACAAGGGTAAGGGCCATTTGGATAATATCCTAAAAGATTTACTTCCGGCCAAACACCACATTGGCTTGGGGTATATGATGGGAAATTCATCCAAGTCGGTCACTACTTTTGTTAGGCCAACTTCCGAAGCCTCAACGAGTGGGAGCAAACACTCTATTGGTAGTTCATCTACCAATGGTGCTTCCACCTCGTCCACACCCTCTTTCGGAAAGAAACCCACTTTGGGTGGACCTCCAAAGAAGGGGCATGCCTACATGTACACCAATACCATGCCACGTAGGAACACACGTCCTACTCCACCATCTCACACATATGATGATTTCTATGCTACACGTTCACGGGCACGTGCACACCATGTGAGACACCCTCACGCACGTGTTCCCACACATGCATATGTTCACCCACCTCATCATATGAATAATTCTTGTCGTGCACCATTCCATCATGTCCCGTATGCCTATCCACAACATGCATCACGTAGAAATCAACGTCGCATGCATGCACCCAATAGGATGATGGCTCCCAAAATTTTCACTATTTGGAGCCCAAAGGACACAAGCATGGACGAAAAACAAATGTATATGAATGCTTATTTTTCGGATGTTGTGCATAGTAGGAATTATGTGGGGAAGTCTAAGTCCAATTGGACTTGGCTTCCAAAGGTCTAATCCCTTGGACCCAATGACCTTGGGTACCATGATATGAAAGTTTCTATCTTTAGGTACTCAAGGAAAAGAAAAAGAAGAGGAGCAACAAATTTAAATTTAGCTCCAAAGGGAATTGGATACTCGATAGCGGGTGTTCAAAACACATGACGGGTGACGCTCGATTGCTCTCTGGAGTGGTTCCCATTGCGAATGGAAACCGCGTCGTATTTGGAGGCAACGAGAGCGGAACCATCATAGGTGTTGGTAAAGTCGGTAACCCCTCTAAACCATTAATTAGTGATGTTTATCTTGTTAGTGGTTTAAATCATAATCTTATTTCAATAAGCCAACTTTGTGACAAAGGTTACAAAGTTAGTTTTGCGAAAGGATTGTGTCATATTTTAAGAAAAGATAATGATAAATTATTATTTTCCGGAACTCGTCATAAAGACATTTATATTTTGGATCTTCCTAAGTCATATGAACAATGTCTCGTTGCTAACACAAGTGAACAACACTTATGGCATCGACGCTTTGGACATGTGAACTTTGGAACACTTTATAAGCTTTCGAAATTAAATTCTATTAAAGGTTTTCCGAAGCTTGTTTTTGAAAAGAAAAGTTTTTGTGATTGTTGTCAACGTGGCAAGCTTCCTAAATCTTCATTTAAACCTAAGAAAAACATCTCTACTAAACGGCCACTAGAGCTATTACATCTAGACTTATTTGGGCCAACTAGAGTAGCTTCCTTAGGAAATGCAAGGTATGGACTTGTCATCGTAGATGACTATTCAAGATTTACTTGGGTATTTTCATTGTGTAATAAAAATGAAGCTTTTGAAAACTTCACAATTTTTGTTAAGAAAGTACAAAATCTCTTAGGAACCACCATTGTCACTATTCGTAGTGATCATGGAGGTGAATTTGAGAATGAGTCTTTTGAGACATTTTGTGATGAAGTTGGTATTACTCACACCTTTTCTTTCCCTCGTGCACCTCCTCAAAATGGTGTAGTTGAGAGAAAGAATAGGACGCTAGTGGAGCACTATGCTTGATGATAGCCAACTTGGCCATCAATTTTGGGCGGAAGCGGTACACACCGCTTGCTATGTGTTTAATAGAATACTTTTGAGGCCCTGCACTAAACAAACTTGTTATGAATTGTTGTTTGGTAGGTTGCCTCAAGTTAAACATTTTCGTGTTTTTGGTTCGAAATGTTTTATTAAAAACACATATGGTAGTTTGGACAAATTCGATCCAAGATCCGATGAGGGGATTTTTGTTGGATATTCTTCGCGTAGCAAAGCCTACCGGATATTCAACAAACGAACCTCAACGATCGAGGAGTCGCTTCATGTCTCATTTAATGAAGGATTTGTTCCAACTAGAATTTCAAATGATAATGATTCTATGGATGTTTTATGTGATTCGTTTGATAATTCTAAGTCTAATGATTCTATTGATTCTATTGAGACTAACCCAACTAATGAAGTTGTTGAGAATGTTCCTAGTGATCAAGGTATTCCCAAACGGCTTCATTCGGTTCGTGACCATCCCCATGAGCAAGTCATTGGCAATATTCAAGATAGTGTCAAGACGAGATCGCAAGTTCACCACTTCGCAAATTGTGCCTTTGCCTCATTGATAGAGCCAAAGAATATTAATGAAGCATGCGAAGATAGCGCTTGCTTCTTAGCCATGGAGGAGGAGCTCATTCAATTCGAAAGGAATGAGGTATGGGAGCTTGTTCCATTGCCATCGAAGAACCACACCATCATAGGGACAAAGTGGATCTTCAAGAACAAAACCGACGAAAACCAAGTCGTCATCCAGTACAAAGCTCGGTTAGTTGCTCAAGGCTATCGACAAGAGGAAGGTATTGATTTCGAAGAATCCTTCGCTCCGGTAGCTAGATTAGAATCAATTAGATTATTATTGTCTTTTGCATGCCATAAGAATTTTAAATTATTTCAAATGGATGTTAAAAGTGCATTTTTAAACGGAGATGTCGTTGAGGAAGTTTACGTTTCTCAACCTCCGGGCTTCATAAATGAAAATTTTCCAAATCATGTTTTTAAACTAAAGAAAGCTCTTTATGGGTTGAGACAAGCTCCTCGAGCTTGGTATGATCGCCTAAAGAATTTTCTTTTGGATTTGAATTTTAAAATGGGTGAAGCCGATTCAACACTTTTTATTAAGCATGCGAATAATGATATTTTATTAGTTCAAATTTATGTTGATGATATCATTTTCGGTGCTACTAACTTTGCTCTTTGCGAAGAGTTTTCTAATGTTATGAAGGAACAATTTGAGATGAGCCACATGGGCGAACTCAAAGATTTCTTAGGTCTCCAAATTCGCCAATTGAACGATGCAATCTTCATCCACCAAACGAAGTATACGGTGGAGTTGCTTAAGCGATTTGGAATGGAAAGTGCTTCCGGGAAAAAGACTCCAATGAGCACGACTACGCATCTTGACAAGGATACGGGCGGTAAGGATGTAGACATTCGTCTATATCGAGGTATGATAGGTAGTTTACTTTATCTTACCGCAAGTAGGCCCGATATTATGTTTGCCGTATGCATATGTGCTCGTTATCAGTCTCAACCTAAGGAGTCTCACTTAGTAGCGGTAAAGCGTATTTTCCGTTATCTAAGTTACACTTTAGATTTTGGATTACTTTATCCGAAATCTAGCACGTATGAGTTAGTCTCATACAGTGACGCTGATTATGCGGGATGCAAATCCGACAGGAAAAGTACTAGTGGCACTTGCCATTTTCTAGGAAATTCTCTTGTCTCTTGGTTTTCCAAGAAGCAAAATTCGGTATCACTTTCAACCACCGAGGCGGAATACATTGCCGCCGGTGCCGCTTGTGCCCAGGTTCTTTGGATGAGACACACTTTGAAGGATTTTGGTATTCATTGTGATACTAGCCCTATCATGGTGGATAACCAAAGTGCTATTTGTCTTTCAAAGAATCCGGTGCATCATTCCCGATCAAAACACATAGATGTCCGACACCATTTCTTAGATGATCATGTAGCTAAAAAGGACATCATATTAGTGTACGTTGAAACCCAAAAGCAAATCGCCGATATTTTCACGAAACCCCTAAAGGAGGACTCCTTTGTGCGGTTGCGTCGAGAATTGGGGATTATGGGTGAATCCGAGATATAGGATTCATATTTCATTCAACTATCTTGCATGCTATTATATTTCGCGATATTTCATTCATGCTAGATTTATTGAATTTTGGGGAATTTTATGTGATATATTTGAATTTATGATCGAATTCGTATTTGAAAGTCGTATTTAAGATTTCGACGTTTTATGGGGTAATTTAGATGACTAATGAGTGAGTTATGATGTTTCATCCAAGTGGTTTGTGAAGAGAAATCAATTATCATTTTTTGGACTCTTCTAGTCGGTCTAAGTTCACTTGTCAACCGACTAGATGCTCATCTAGTCGGTCAGCAAATGAACTCAGACCGACTAGATCAAGCCTATATCTAACTCCTATCATTTTCTTTCGTTAGTCGGTCACAGTACACTTACCGACCGACTAGATTGAAAACTAGTCGGTCAGTGAATATACTGCGACCGACTAATTCTTGCCCTAGAAATTCATCTGTGCCTCTGTTTCGACTTAGTCGGTTCAAGCTCATTGACCGACCGACTAGATCGTAATCTAGTCGGTCAGTGCTTGAACTGTGACCGACTAAGTGGGTTAGGGCATTTGTGTATTTTCACCTCCAGACCGACTTATACTCTTATTTCATTCGACTAAAATTTCATTTAGTCGGTCTTCTCTCCAGCTCAAGCCCGATAAACCCCAAAACCCCGATCGAGCCCCTTCAAATTCCGTCGTCTCCGGCCATATCTCCGGCCATCCCCGCCGTCCGCCGCCGTCGACTCCACCTCCTAGGTATCTCCCTCCCTCTCCTAGGTCGATTTCTTGCCCTAGGGTTCGATTTCTCCTCCTAGGTATTTTAGGGTTTCGGTTTTAAGTTTTTCAACTTAGGGCTTGTGAGTTAGGGTTGTGTGCTTAGGGTTGTTGATCCTCCGTGATTACTTTCTTGTTCTCGTCGTGCCTCGACCATGGCAAAGACGAGAATTCCTATCGCCTCTTCCGGGGCTTCACCTATGTCCGTAGGGCCTTCCGACCCTAGGAATCCCCCGAAACCTAAGCGTCGTGCCAAGTCAATCCAAGCCTCTCCATCTTCGCCTCCTCCTAAGAAGCCTAGGACTGCGACCGTCAAGCCCCGCAAATCCAAGACCAAAAAGCCCTTACTTCACACTCCGGCTACTCCTCCCGATTCCGACACTGAATTTGTGCCTGAGGATGAGCCTACCACTAGGGAACCCACTCCTCCACTCCGTCCTAGGACTCGCCGCCAAAGGGAAAGGGCCCAATGCCAGCGGGGGGTGTTGACATATCGTTGTGTCGCGATGACCCTTTGTGTCTCGCGGCCTACAACCGTATTGAACACTGCCCGATGTTATTGGAGCACTACGTCCAGTTTTCTGATTTCCTTGGCTTAGCCGATCTCCTGTCCTATAGTGGTCTTCTTGATTATCTCCGATACGACCCCAAGGCCAATCCCAAACCGTATCCTCGCCTCGTGAAATTGTTCTATGCCAATCGCGTTCGAGGCCAGTACGATGCCAGCCACTCCATTGAGACGACTGTCTTAGGAACTCCTATAGTTCTCACGGCAGAAATCTTGGGGGAGATTCTTGGTTGTTCGTCGTGTGGTCTCCTCCCTTCAGACATTTCCGTAGACGACATTTCTTCCTTGGATCAGTCTATTCTTGCAGATATCTTCCAGGTTATCCCCTCCGCATTCATTGGTGTTCCATCGAAATCTTTCAAGCCGAATGCGTGGGTTCTTAACCGATTTTGAAGTCATGTCTCCTCCCTAAGTATGGATCCTCTTCACTCCCATCCCAGCCGTTCTTGAAATTGATCTATGCTCTTTTCTTGGGGTGCGAGATTAATTGGGCTCGCGTGATACTCGATAAGATGGATTCTTTCGAGTGTATACGCAAGACCAATAAGTCTGCGCACATTCCATACCCTTGCCTGTTGACTCTTGTATTTCGACATTTCCGAGTTCCTCTCCCTCCTGATGATGAGCGTCCTTTGGGTACTCCTCTGAACGCGACGGCCGTGAAGAAATCTCTAGCGGCGCTTCGTCACGTGCAGAGGTCTACCGCATCTGCTTCCCAGTCTACTCCGTCAGCTGCTGCAGACTCCTCTTCCCCTGCTACATTGGACGATGTCGTACGCCTACTTCGTCAGCACGACTCCCGTTTGGCTCGTACTGAGGAGGTAGTCTGCCGTATGGCTCGTATGATGGGGATTGATCTTCCTCCTTCAGTGTCTGAGGCCGAGGAGATGGACGATGAGGAGCTTGACGAGCTTGTCACTTCTTTTGCCCGTGGCGATGAGGCCACTGCTGCTGCTGCTGGTACGTCCACTTCTGCTCCTGGAGTTGGCACCACTTCCGGTGTTCCAGAGCCTTCTGCTTCAGCTCTTCAGACTTCCGAGCCTGCTGCTGACCCTGTTTCCGAGCCTGCTCATGTATCTCCTGCTGCTGTTGACACTGCCACTGCAGCTGCTTCTATCGAGACCCCTGCTGCTGTTGAGATTCCCGTTGTTGAGCCTGTTGCTGAGATCTCCACTCCTGCCCCGACGATTCCAACTGTTGAGACACCTCTACTCCCTGCAGAGCCTAAGTCCACTCCGTCGACTGGACCCACGGAGACTGCAGATCCTGCCACCTACTCGTGATCGCTTGTTTCGAGGACTCTCCACTACACTTTGGATGATATATCTTAGTGAGAGTATTTTGGGTTAGGATGGGGTTTGAGAGATGTTTTGATGTATTTTTGCGATTTCTGGATGTCGGAGTTGGATATTATGATATGATGTTGTTTTGATGTATTTTGATACACTTTGATGATGTTGATGTTGATGATGTATTTTTTTTTGTTTATATAGATGATGTGTCTCGCTTCATATGATGTACCACATGTATTCGATGTGATACCTTTTTGATATACTCATGATGTCTCTATATATATATGTTCATCGTCATTCACTTTGTCTTTCATTCGTCGTGCATTTTTTTTTTCATATTCGTTGAATACATTTGAAATGTGAACTCGTCGCTCGACGCATGAAAACTTGGTTAAATAGAATTAAATTCTAGAATTGTATAGAATTGTTTTCCATGCACAAAATTAACCAAGAATATTGAATATTGAAGAGTATGTTTCATTATTCAAGAAATGAATAATTATTTGGTATTTTTGATGATTTATGATCTTTTTTGTGATAATGGACACTTTGGCACACCTTGATTTGATTTCCACATTTTTTTTTCTTGGTGTCAATTTGGTCCATCGTCATTGTCTACGACTCCCGATGTTGGATTTTCCATTTCCTAGTTGTTGTCGTTGTATGCCCCCCCGTTTTTGGGATAATGCCAAAGGGGGAGAGATAATGATAATAAATAGCGCAAATGAAAATTTAACTCAATTTCCAAGAATCTAGTTTGATATGTTAGATTCAGGGGGAGTTAAGATATATATAAGGATTTTCAAAATCCGATATTTCAAAAATTGATTCTCTTTATTTATCTTACTCATCTGATTGATGCAATTCTTATATATTCATTTTGGAATTAACGTGTCATCAATGCAGTGGGAGTAAGTATTTTACATTTGAATTATTATTTTTGATTATTATTTATGTTGGTTTGTCATCACCAAAAAGGGGGAGAATGTTGAATATTGGACTCCCCGGATTTGGTTTTGATGATGAGCAAACATAAATAATCCATGAACTAACAATTTGTGAGCGCAGTATTGGAGATCGTCGCCAAATTCATGTAAACAATCAAAGCGACATCTCAACACTTCCCAAAGCTCATATTCATGCCTAAAGCTTCGTTGAAGGTCTTGCGACGCTTTGGAAGATATGAAGATTCAATCGAAGCTCTCTAAGACCATTCTTTAAGGTTTTATTTATAGTCTTTTAGTTTCGATTGATAGATTGTTAAGCCTTGAGTATATCTTACATTTCTATCTTCATTACGCTCATTTCGTAGCTCTAGGATCCTTGCACAAGTTCATTCTAACTTCCTCGAAGCGTCGCGCTTCGATTCGGATTTGTATGTGCATGTTAGTTGGTACAAGAACAAGTACTGACCGACTAGATGGTGATCTAATCGGTCGGCAACTGTTCTTGGACCGACTAGTTTGATTCCTTAATTTCTTGGACTTTACTGTTTACAGTTAGTCGGTCTACGTTGACTCACCGACCGACTAGTTTGTGAACTAGTCGGTCAGTGATGCTTCTTTGACCGACTAGTTGTGACTTACTGTTCACTCTAAATTTCACCTAAGCTACTGTTTACCGTTAGTCGGTCTAAGAACGTTTGGTGACCGACTAGTTGACAATCTAGTCGGTCAACTTTTGTTCTTGGACCGACTAAGTCAACTTGCATTCAGATTAGTTCATTTTGCCTCTTAGTCGGTCTACGTTCATTGGCTGACCGACTAGTTGTGAAACTAGTCGGTCAGACAGTCTTCTTGGACCGACTAGATTTCTAGGTCTGAAATTCTATCTCTTCTCAGATCTACTCTTAGTCGGTCCACGTTGTTTGACTGGCCGACTAGTTGATGAACTAGTCGGTCAGTGATTGTTCTTTGACTGACTAAGTCTCACAGATTTCTATCCGTTGGTGAATGACCTAACTTGTGTTTTTGGGTTCCTATAAATACGAACCTAGGTCATTTCTATCCAGGTTAGAGCTTCCATTAGAGATTCATTGAGATCAAAAGAGATAGCTATTCTCCCTCAAATCTAAAGCTCTCTTCCTCACAAGAAACCCATTCTCTCTCATTTCGAGATCTAGAGAGAAGCTTGTTCTTGGTGAGCTCTTCAAGCTATTGCTTGATCCTAGTCTCCAAATCTTTCCTAGGCACCCATTGCTGGTCATTTCCTTGGTGCTAGGACTTGGTGACTTCATCTTCCTCAAATCCTTCATTTCACCTATTGGGTAAGAAAAACTCAAGGTATAGGATTTTGTGGTAAGATTGTTTATTTCATTTAAACTCTTTAATATTGCTTTGTGATTCTCTCGGTTGTGAGAGAAGTTTGTGATCCCGGGTTGTGGGATTCACTTTGCCATTGCATGTATGATTTGATCTTGTGAAGGTTTTTCACAAGATATTCATAGTGGAAATCTTGAGTTAGGGTTTCTAACTCAAGTATCCGGAGGGGATCCGGGTGGTTGGGACGTAGGATCACCGGGAACAAGTCGGGGAGACTTGGGTGGATCCGAACCCATTAACATCGTTTGTTAGCATTGTTAATTTTGTGTTGTCATTCAATTTAAGCTTCCGCAAATTGATTTGGTAGTTGTTTGCAATTTAATTTGGAATTATACTCCTTATTATTTTAAAGTACTATTCACCCCCCCCTCTAGTACTTGTGCAGTAGCTGGTAGGGCATTACACATATATATATTCACGCAGGCAAGCCCCCTAATAAATAACTATACCACAAGACCAACACCTATAACTATATACTGGTTTAGTGACCCACAATCGTGTGCGTAACACAACCGGACACAAACAATCCAAACATTATACATATATCATCCATCACTATACACCAACCACATACAAATACACCATTGTACATAGAGTATACCCACTCAAGCTTGAGTGAGACTCAAAATCATAGCAGAATAACCACATACATATCAAAATCATAGCAGAATAACCACATACATATACCAATACTATCTAATGCATACACGTCTACCAACATAACCACATACATATCATAATGTCAAACACCCTTAATATTTAATCAGGTAATATCATATATTTCAATCACTTCATATACCATGATAATATTACAAACATCAGCACACTTATAATTGCAATACTCTCCCTAATAAATGCTATCATCGTATAGTCACATACATGTATCATATATTCATACCATATCCATCAATTTATAATTGGCACATCAATACACTTACTTCATCCATTAGTTAAGATATGATGTAGTCGGGTATACCTCATGGTATACACGTATACGACATCTCATAAAAACAAGTAATACCAATCAAACAATTATAATCCTACTATCATATGTATATCACACTTATACTCATGCAGCTAATACATAACTACCGACACACAATATACCAATACCAACACACATACAACTGCATATGCACCATGAAATTTAATACACTACGACGGCACATCAAATTACACTAATGGGGCACACCAAACTATATTAAGGCTGACACGGATGACGACAAGCTCTATTGGCTAGTGATCACTCCTTATTTTACACTTTTTTCCCGCATGTTTGCATGCCATTTAGATCGCCCAAATCATGTTTTTCACGATATATCGACGATATTGTGATGCTTTTCACGATTTGTTGTTTTTGTCGCATTTCAGGTGATTTGGAGCGAATTGGAGTGATCTCAAGATGCGCTTACTCCAGAGGGTCACCGACGACCTCCCCAAGGGGTATTTTGTGATTGGAGAGGAGCGGAAGAAGAAAGGACGTCGCAGGAGCAACGAGGAGGCCAAAACAAGCTGTTTGGGCATTTTTGGTGTCCCACTCGGCCGAGTGAAGGAGTCGATCGGCCGACCAGCGAGACACCGCTCGGCCGACCAGATCGGATACGTTTCATACGTGCACTCGGCCGAGCATCGGAAGCCACATCGGGCTCGTTTTTCGAAACGAAACAAATCGCAAACCGCCTGACCCCTCAGCTCCCTCGCCCAAACCCCTCGCTCACTCGCCCGACCGTCGCCCCGCCGCCGCCCGGCCAGCCACCGCCGGCCGAGCCCCCGCCGCGCCTCGCCCGAGTCGCCGCCGGCGGCCACCACTCCGGCCACCTCCGGTAAACCCCATTTTAGCCTATTTTCTCCTCTTTTGTGTGTTTTTCAAGGATCCATGCGTTAAACGAACCCCAAACCCAAATCGATTTCTATATCTATCTATTATACCGCTAATGCTCCATACGTTTTGAATAGTACTCGTTGATATCTCCATTTCATGCGCAGGTAGTTTCTGGGAGCTTAGGGGAGCCCAGGGGAGCTTCCAGGGACTGATTCGGGCTACGTCGAGGCGTCGTCTTCGCACGCTTCCACATATTTGCACTCGCGGCGTGTCGTGGTACACGCTTTCCTTTACTTTATGCACGCCGCACTTTTCACGCTTTTCGGCGCCCGCTCGGGGCCCATATGCCGCCCCGGACACGGCTGCGGTCGAGGAGAGCTTCCGCCAAGCGGAAGCGGTCGGATGATGCCGGCCCCTCCCATGAGTTGGAGGACTCTCCGCCTTCTCCACCACACCCCGTTCACCCTGCAGGCCCCACACACCCTGCACAGCCTGCAGAGCCCGCACAGCCCATACACCCCGCACAGCCGCTCCCTGCCGCTCCACAGCCACCACCTCCGGCTCCACTTATCGGGCCGCTGGGGATCACGTTCCGGAACGACGCACACCGCGTCGCTTTCGAGCGTATCTCCCAGCGCTCGATCGTACCCTCCAGGTTTGCACACCTTGCCGACCTAGGACGCCTGGGGGTACTAGAGGGGATGCTCACGTTGTACGACAACGTGGGCTGGCGAGATTTCTTTCAGGTGTCGGTGGACACGTTTATCCGCCCGACACTTGAGGTACTTAGTTCGATCGCCTGGACCGACGAGGGATGCTCGTTTCGGTTCATGACCGGGAGTGCCAGGTCACTCTCGGTATGATGAGAGCCTTCTTCTCGTGGCCCGATGTCCCCGGGGCCGATCGAGGTTACGCCCCCACCCATATCCCCCCACCTGCCTTCGACGCCGGAGCCTTCTGGGCCCGGATTACGGGTCTTCACGCTGCCTTTGACCCTAGTAGGGCCAAGGCCTCGGCCATTGTCCATCCCTGCCTCTGTATAGCTCAGCGCCTTATGGCGACGACCTTTTTGGCCAGATATGAGTCGGGTACGATGTCGACGCCAGAGCTCTACATGCTCTACGTGATGACATGGCCCAGAGCTCTATCTAGGGAGGGCGATGAGCTGGTCCCCGCCGTCGTGATTGATGTCACGGCTTGGTTTTTGGACCGCATCATTGTATCGGTGGGCGCTCGCTCACCGATATGCTGCGGTGGCCTGATCACCTTGCTCGCTCTTATGACCGGCGAGGACTTCCCTGACGACCTGCGACGAGCACCGGGCCCCACTTCTCTGTCGATTGATGTTATGGCCCGGATGAAGATGCTTCGTCCGCACAGTGAGCGACACTGGGTCTGGCTGCACGGCCCTTACGGTGCCGATTACATGATTCTTCCGAGCCCAGCTCGAACTCAGATTGCACCGGCCCATGTGGACTGGCTCCCTGCGATGGATGTTCTGATCCCAGCCGCTTACGTGCTCGAGGTCGAGGAGGCCGAGCAGGCCCACGCTGCCCACGCTGCCCCCGCAGACCCTGTTGCACCTGCTGAGCCAGCTGCCCCTGTTGACCCCGTGGCCCCTCAGCCTATTCCTGATATTCCTGCCGCCCCCAACACCTCTGTCCACACTGCTGTCGGTGTCGGGAGTACCTTAGCTGAGCCCACTACCACTGCTTCCACGCCTGTCACTACCACCACTGGCCCTCTGTCTGCCGAGCCCGTTTCCTCTGCCCCACCCGAGCACCCGCCGACCATAGTTGAGTGCGGAGAGCCCTCTTTTGCCCCTGCCGTAGAGACCATAGCCCCCACCTCTGTCTCCACTGCCGCTGTATTTTCCGAGAGTGTCGTGGCGTCTGTCCACACTTCTGTGCCACCAACCTCTCTGGCTGCCTCGCTGCCACTTTTGTATTCTTCTTTCGCTGCTGCTGCCTCCACTTCTCACCGTCCTGCCCAGCCTCGCACTGAGGCCAGGCCCCCGCTTGCGAGTGCAGCTCCTTTTGTTCCCTTGCCTGCTGAGCCCGTCACCTACGCCACCAGAGTGCGCCAGCCCCGACCTGCACAACCCCATCCGGTGCGTCCCTCTGCACCACCTCCCCCTGACACTGTACTTCAGAGCATTCGTGCTCTCGAGGGGGCGGTGAGTGGCCTCAGAGGCGACCTTCGGACCCTGTCCGCCACCGTCACTGCGATGGCTGGCCGCTTTGACCTGCTTCCGCACATTCACTACTGTCTTACCCAGGTCCTGGAGCGTCTCCCACGCGTACCCCCGCCCACCCAGCAGGTTCCCACCCCTACCTCCATACACACTCAGCCTGCTACCACTTCCACACCCACACCCGCTCAGCAGCTTGCACCACCACCACCTCCTCCGCCTCAGGACGGAGACGGCGCAGCACCACCTTCTTAGGCACCCTTGATGCCATCGATTATTTTTGCCGTTGTGCTGCCCGTTTCTGCTGGGTCCTGATGCATTTTTGTCCACCCCCCTCCCCTCACTTATTTTGGGATTCTCATTCTGATCGTATCTTTATATATCTTTTTTGGGAGAGAGGGAGAGTTTTTGGTGCCACACCTATATATCTGTATCACTCCTTTAGTTGCATGCATCATGTCCGCATCATATTTTTCATTTCATTATTTTTCATTTTCTTTTTCCACACATGCTTGCACCCTCACTTACCCCTCACATTACTTGTCTCTCGGTGCGCCACACTTTGCACATTGAGGACACTGTGTCATTTAGCTTGGGGGAGTGAGTTCTCACGTTCTTTTTCGATTTGCCACCTTTATTTTTAGTTTTTCACACCATTTTCCGCTTTTGCACTTATTTTCATTTATTTTTCTTTTACTTTACCATGCATCACGTTTTTCTTATTTTTCTGTGTGCCGCATTGTAAATAGTTCTATTTTCCCTTTGTCTTTATTTCCTTTTTTTTTCATCTCATGCTAGAGATGACTTTTCTGTGATGATGATGACGTGGAGTTAGCTTCCTCTATATGCATGCTATATTTGTCATGTCCTAGATTTTATTTCTGATATCATATGCTATGACTTGCCTTGCATCTAGAGATAGTAACCCACACTTTTTCCACATGAAAATGGATGAAATTTTATTATTAGCTTAGTCTGAATATTCATATGTATGCTATCGCAGAAAACACACCAAGATTCACGCATTGAATGCTTATATCTGGAGTACCGATTTCTTTTCCTACATCACTTCTATATGCATGAATTGTACATTTCACTTCAGGATGTTTGAATGATGTTAGCTATGATAAATCTGGATTAGTTAGCTTTTTGTGATCGAAACTGAGTAGATTAGATTACCCTGCTGAAGTTGTCGTGCATGTCTTATAGAGTGAACCGAGAGATATATTTATTTCTTTCTCCACAAATCTTGAACATCATTTCTCTACTTTTAAAATCATTGGTGAATCTCCCCTTAGCGATTCTATTATATGGCATTTCCCCCGCTATTAATTCCTAGCTCCAAATTTCCCGAATTCAAAAAAAAGAGAGAAAATATTCTTGTATATCATTACCTCTCTTTGAGTTGGGATCGTTGTGTATATATGCTATATCAAAAAAAAGAAAAAAAAGAAAAAAAAAGAAAAAGAAAAAAGAAAAGAGGAAAAATCCTCAATAAAAGATCTCATCTCACTTTCTTTCTTTCTTCTCTCTTTTCGTGTTCATTTTTATTACTTTTGGAGCTTTATAAAAATGGGGATGTGAATATTTTTTATGCCACCATGCTTATAGATAAGCTTGGGGGAGGGAATCCATTGATGTGTGAGAGAGTGACTACTTGACGTTGCACGACAACCTAGGCTAAGTAATATTCTATACTCGGTGAGATTATTTTTAGCTTTACGAAGTCCAGAAATCTAAGCCTAGCACTCATATCATGAAATCCACACTTTTCTATTCTCTCTATTCTATTGTGTGATACTCTTATACTCCTCATAGAAAGCATTCAATTGAAAAGTGTGTGATCTGCGATTTGTATACCGCTTTAAATGATTCAGACGATGTTAATTCTAAAATTATTCCGTTTTATGACTATATCGTTGTTCGTGGGTTTTCTATTTCTATTTGCAACATTACACTATGATATCAAAATAAAACTCTTTGACGTGTATTTTTCATTCAGTGCATGCTATATGAGTAAGCGAAACCCACGTCCTGAGAAAATGATCTAGCAGCTTCCCTCTTTGCTTCTTTCTTTCTTCTTTATTTTTATTTCGTTTTTCATTCTTCTCCGTTTTTCATTTTTCATTTTTCGCCATTTTCGTTTTTCGAATCCACCGGGTTCACCTTTTACTTATCTTCCTCGAGGACGAGTAAGAGGTAAGCTTGGGGCATTTTGATCACTCCTTATTTTACACTTTTTTCCCGCATGTTTGCATGCCATTTAGATCGCCCAAATCATGTTTTTCACGATATATCGACGATATTGCGATGCTTTTCACGATTTGTTGTTTTTGTCGCATTTCAGGTGATTTGGAGCGATTTGGAGTGATCTCGAGATGAGCTTACTCCAGAGGGTCACCGACGACCTCCCCAAGGGGTATTTTGTGATTGGAGAGGAGCGGAAGAAGAAAGGACGTCGCAGGAGCGACGAGGAGGCCAAAACAAGCTGTTTGGGCATTTTTGGTGTCCCACTCGGCCGAGTGAAGGAGTCGCTCGGCCGACCAGCGAGACACCGCTCGGCCGACCAGATCAGATACGTTTCATACGTGCACTCGGCCGAGCATCGGAAGCCACATCGGCCGAGTGACGAGATCCCGTCCGCCCGAGTGGCGCCCAGACGAAGCCATTCAAAAATCGCCAACTTACTGTTTTTCGTCTGCCTGAGCTTCAGAAGATCCACTCGGCCGAGTGGCAAATGCCGACCGCCCGAGTACCAAGAAGCCAGCGGCCGAGTGACGACAACCCACTCGGCCGAGCGACTCCCAAAGTGAAGACCCCTGAAGGCCCCGACTTACTGGAAATTTACAGGGTTTTTCACTCGGCCGAGCGACATTTGTCACTCGGCCGAGTGCGACGCGCTGCCTGTAGCGAAAATTGCGGATTTCAGGCTGCGCAGGGGTATTTTGGTCACAGTTTTTGGACGATTTGGGGGGGGGAGTATTTAACCCCTGTTTTTACCCTAGTTTTTAGAGCTTTTCTCTTAGATTTTTGCAGCTTTTTAGATTAACTTTTTAGCTTTATTCTTGTGATTGGAGAGGAGAGAAAAGTTGATTTTTGTTGGATTATTTGAAGAACTCCATTGGTTTGCCTCTCTCTTCTCTAAAAATTCTATTTTTATTGCATATCTCAATATTGTGATGAATTCTCTTATTTATTTCATTGATTATGTTTGTGTTGTGCTATGAATTGTGAGTAGTCTCCACGTCTTGGGGCGTGGGGATGAACCCTACAAGCCCAATTTCATATTTGTGATGAATTGGTAGAAATTTTGCTAGAATTGCTATTAGGGATTAGATTGGGATCAATTTACTACGGATGGCTAGGTATTCATATCGATTGGGATTTGCAAGAGATTGGATC
Organism: Scilla litardierei; assembly: GCA_030789695.1. Taxonomy (NCBI): domain Eukaryota; kingdom Viridiplantae; phylum Streptophyta; class Magnoliopsida; order Asparagales; family Asparagaceae; genus Scilla; species Scilla litardierei. The sequence goes on from CM061132.1 coordinate 104,052,492, forward strand.
CCAATTCGATAGGAAACCCTAGAAATCCGAATTGGGTTGGAATCGAATTTCCGAAGTATCGGTTTGCAAGAGATTGGACCGATACTAGGGTTTCCGGTTGCAATTCCGTGCCGATACCCGTTTGCAAGAGATTGGACGGGTAGGAACTATCCCAACCTAGGTCGCGGCCCGAGTTTGCACGAGAGTGGGCTCGGTGCGCGATTGAACGATGATGTTGATCCTAATGCTAGCTTGCCTAGGCTAGGGTTTGCAAGAGATTGGACCCGAACCTAGGAAAGCTATAGACCGGCAACTGCGCGAGAGCGTGAGCTAGGTTCTACATTCAGTTGCGACTAGTTCATCCAAATTTTACTCTAGCAACTTTGATACCAATGAACCACATCGACGAGATACGGTGAGTAGCGGGGATTCCCCATTCCCTAGACGTCTTTTATTTGATTTGATATTTCCGTACTTTGTCTGACGATTGTGACAGGATCGCCAAAGGCAAATTTCTCTCTTCTTAAATAGCCAGGTTGATTGGAACAAGCACGGTCATTCGTCCTCCCTGTGTTCGATAACCCGCTCGCCGCTATACCGTGCGCTTGCGGTAAAACTACAACCGTTCTTTGGGTTACATTCCGGAGCGACCAGCTAGACAAAAGGAAAGCAACTGAAATCAAAAGCGTAACGAATAGAAGGATCGAAAAGCATGAGAACGGTCGTGTAATGATGTAATGATGCTTCATTAGGATACATGGAAAATAGTGTGTAAAAGATATAAGTTAAAACGAAGAGTACGAAACTGGTCGATAAAATGAGTTGTTCGAAATAAGTTTGAGTCGAATATATATAATAAGAGGAAATGGTTTATTTAGCTTATATAAAGCTATCACGAGTAAAAGTAAATCATTTTCACAAACATAAAGGGTGTATGTTAGAAAATGTTACGCGGCAGTAGTTTAAAAATTTTGGGAAATAGTTTCGAGGTTCAAGGAATGAAATCAGATCAAATATAGTGTAGAGGGTTTATGCTCATGCCAAAAGTTTTTTTCCAAGTCTTAAAACTGAAGATAAATTCCAATAAACCATATTGAAAGTACTTTTTTAGAGAATCCGGGTTCGCCAGCAGAAACTGATTTATACAAGGGTCTTAACGCACGAGCACAACGAACATAGTACTGATATATAAAAATAATTGAAGTTCTATTCTAGAAATCATCTTTAGAAATATGTATGATGAATGAAAAGATAATAACATCTTAGTTGTATGGAAGTATGTGGGAGGATATACATATATAGAATTATTAAATTGGTAATAAAGCTTTAAAACCGAATTATGGAGGGTCTAGATCAGGAAATGGTTTCGAAAAGTAATTTTAAGAAAATCTGAACTAGGGAAAACGTTGAGCATAAAATCGACTTGCTGAAAGCTGAAGTCCCATGTGACTTGAAAGGTATACAAGAAGTAAGCACGGTGCGATATCTGAATAAGTTTTAATGGCATAAGTAAGAAAAGAAAATTTATAATTCGGGTTAGGAAAAACAGAAGTATGGTTCAGAATAAAATTGGTATATGAAAAGGGACAAGACATTTATATCGATATGAAAATATAGGCTGGAAAATATTGTAAACTAATAATCAAAAATCTCGACAAAAGTTTCAATGTTTAGAAAAGAATAAATAAATTTAAGTCGCGAAAGAGTATGAAATCTAATATATATATTAAAAGTTTGCGAACAAATTTAAACTTAGCGAAAGAGGATCATCGAAAATACTTTTAGGGAAAACAAGGATTTGCCACAAGAACGGGTTGGTATAAAGACTTGAAGTACGGGTACGACAAACTTATAATTAGTATATATTCATTAATAAATTGGAGTCCTATTTATCTTGAAGGAAGTATTTTAAAGTACATATGGTAAATAGCTAAAATGAATTTCGCAATTTAGAAAAGGTGGTATATTGAATTATCGAAATAGTACTAAAGTTTAAAATCAAGTGCGGACGATATATGTTAGAAAAATAGTTACAAGATAGTAACTTAAAATTACGACCAAATAGTCTTCAAAATCTAAGAATGACTTTTAGCTCAAACGTAAATAATGGAAATATACTGAAAGAAGGTTGAAAACAAAATTCAAATCGAGTGGAAACTTTTAATAAGGAAAATTTGAAAACGACTTTGGAAGAATCAAGATTTGCAACGGAAAAGATTTGAAAGGTCAACGATAATAGTAATGAGGAGGTAAAGTGAATCGAGGGCAATGAATGTGGTTTGCGTGATGAATGCACCTAAATTACGATTCAAGAAAACTACGATGAAAACCTACGGTCAGTAACACAGAAGTGTAGTGACCAGGAAAAGACTGAATCAGAGGGTCCTACTCATCGGTTGACTAAAGGTCAAGAAAACTTAACACTAAGGCTTCCTAATGGCTAGAGTATATTAGAGGCCTCAGGGAAGGTTCTAAGAGAATCGAGATCATGTTCTGTCGGGCCCGAAATCGATGAACCCAAGCAAACGGCTAAAGAAATCCTAGGAATCTATCATGGTCAGAGCTAGACAGGACCACTAAGGTAACTCTTAAGACTATCATATCAATCACTAGCATGGAGTCGAACAAACAATCAGGGATCCCTAACTAGCCAGCACAAAAGTCTAACTAAGTCTTACTATAGTCCTGACCTAATGAATTTCCTACCAAGTTGGGACAGGTGCTCTAACACATCTACCATCCACCTAAGACATAGGAACGCTAAAAACCTAGACTCCGGGCTTATAATTTGGATGTTCTAATTTATTTAATGGACATTCTATAAATATTATCATTGTTCCGATAGTTCGCATTTGCAAATGGACCTGCATGGGCCACCAATACAACCTGTCACGCCCCGCTTCCCAAAAATGTGGAGGTGAGACGTGAGAAGGTCCGCTCAGACTTGAAGCTGTAAGGCTCCAAGCCCGATAAGTGTCAATCAACAATAATTTGGCTGGTCCTTGCAACACAATACGAAACAACGATAAGAATAATGAAGTGAGACAATAAGCAATTTATTCAATCTCAGAATATCCATAAAATAAATTACAATATCACAGAAAATCCACCAGGCTCAAAAGAAAAAGATAAGGCCCAAACATGGCCAACAAAGTACAACATACAAGTAAGGGTGCCACGCACCAACAGCTAACAGCAAACCTAAACAAGGAAGAGAACACAAGCGACCTCTAAGACTGGTCACCAATGACCACAAACTCCTCCTCGACAACCATAGACTCAGCGCCAGCAAACACTACGTCCTCTCCAACTAGCTCTGGCTCAGGATCTAACATGTATCACCCAAAAGAGCAAGGGGCACATGTCAGCAAGTCTACAAGAGACTTGGGCAAGGAAACTGAAAGGAAAGTAAACTAACAACCTAGCAGTTATAGTATGATGCATAGAATGACAAGTTTAGTATGTGAGTAACAAATGAGGTAAGGTGCAAGTATCGAGTAACAAGTAGCAAGTATGGCATGGATGACAGTTTTAGTATGAGCGTGCAAGGAAGACATGGTATAACATCAAGTACAAGTGAACAATTATCATGGCATGACAGGAGTAGCCAAGCTACTAACGTTCTCAATCTTTTCACTAGTCACGTTTCAAGTTGTTTGTAGATGTTTACGCCTTACAGCTGAACTGTTTGACATTCACACTGAGTGGCCGCTTAACACTACCCCAGAACCCAGAGTTTACGCTTTACAACTGCAGTTGCTGATCGGGCAGACTCCCAGTTGAATGGCCGCTTAACTCTTACCCCAAAACCCACGTGTAAACGAGCCAGGGTCCCTGTACACGATGCTCATTAAATGAGCCAGGGTTGCCCCGCACAAGAGCTCGTTTCCTGGATCACAAACCAGAAGCGTATTTCATTTGGCATAGGGGTGCACCTAGCCTCAATCATTTCACAAGGTGTAGTGGAGCTACGCAATCACGGGAACACTTAAAGAATGCAATGACATGAAAATTAATTCGCGTACCGTTAATGGAAATTAAACATGACATGGTAGTTGTGCAACATGATAAATGTCGGATCTAGCTTCGGTGTCAAGCTAGTTCCTTAATTGAGCCTAGGCGAGTATCATTTCGTCGCCTAGTCTCCTTTACGCCTACAACAAGCAAATGGCCTAAGACATGGCCCAAAACCCTAAGTGGCAAGTTTCACTTGCCTGGCACCAAGGATGACGATCAACGAGGCACGTCGCACAAAAAGCTAATCTACGGGAATGGAATCGCTGCCATGGCAAAACAACATTAGAACAATATCTCTAACATCCATTTTTATTACGGTTTCAATAAAATCACAAAGAGGGTTATGAGAATATTAAAGGATCAAACACTACCGTATAGAAGTAGAAGATCGATGTTGAGCAAGCATGGCGACGGAAGAACGATCTGAAGAACCACGGTTCAGATCTGGAATGGATGGAGTAATCTGGAGAAAATGGGGTTTGGTGGTTTTTGGGGTTTGCTGACGGCAAGGGGAGAGATGTCCGGCCTAAATGGAGGGGGAGAGGGGCTCTTGAGGAAGGAGGAAGGGCTAGAGGAAGGTTGGGGAAGATCAGAGGTCTAGGGGAAGGGAAATGGCCAAATGAAATGAAAGAGAGAAAGAGAAACGATCGGGGGTATTTATAGAGATGAACCGGCGGCCGCCCAAAAATTAGGGTTTCTGGGTGATTAGTCGGTCAAAGAAGGGTGGCTGACCGACTAGTTTGGGAACTAGTCGGTCGGTCGTTCAACTGTGACCGACTAAAAAGTCAAACAGTGAAAGAAGGAAGAAATTTGGGAAGTGAATTAGTCGGTCTGTGAAGGCCCGTCGACCGACTAGTTTGTAATCTAGTCGGTCGGTGAGTGTTCATGGACCGACTAACGATAAACACTAACTCGACTGTACAGAAGAACTCAGAATTAGTCGGTCTGAGTACAAAACTTAATCGACTAGTTTAACAACTAGTCGGTCGAAAGATGAACTTAGACCGACTAAACAGAAATAGTAGCTTAGGTAAAATTAATCCAAGGAACTAGTCGGTCTGAGAGCAAGTTCTGACCAACTAGTTTCACATCTAGTCGGTCCGTGGTTTTTCTTAGACCGACAAAGAGAAAACAGTAACTCCTGAATAGTTGATTCAATGAACTAGTCGGTTTCAGAAGGGTTCCTGACCGACTAGATCTCAATCTAGTCGGTTGGTCCCCCTTCTTGAACCAACTAACGTGCACGAAAAGTGCCGAATTGAAGCGCGATGCTTCGGGAAGATCCCTATAGCTTCTAAGATCAATCTAATGATTCGGGATAAAAATTGCATATTTTCCCCCCAACTACCCCCATTTTGTGCCAAAGATTAGGCTTAATTGTGCTCTTTTTGGGTATATTTTCATTTCATATCAATTTCGGGGCTTATTCTCATTCTTGGCACAAAATACGGTTTTTATCGTCTTTATTGGCTTCCTATTATTTTTCCTACGCTCCTTCTATTATTGTGATCATATAGCCATTTTTTGGGAATTATTTGAGCGTTAGAATATTTTATATAACATTTTGGAAGTCAATATTGGGTTTTTAGTAGTCATTAAATTAATTTTCACATCAAATGGACTAATTTCCCCTTCTCATATTTTTCAGGTACTCCTGGGAGTCTTAGAGATTTTCCAGAATTTTTTGGGAATTTTCTGGGGCTTCTAGGTATTTTTCGTGGATTTATTGGAGAAGAAATGTGGTTTTAAATCCAGGAAAAAGGAATTAAAGGGGCACCACGTGGCCCAACCAGATGGCGCCACGTGGCGCCTATATTCTCCCATTTGTGCTACGGGCCGCCGTTTCGTTTTAATATTAAAAAAATTTTAAATTAAAAATTCTTTTTTGGCGGAGCGGGCCGGCCCAGCGGCCGGCCCGCCCCGCATCTGTTGATGCAGCGGGGGGCGGGGGCACGTGCCCCCCCCCCCACATTTTCGATTTAATGCAGTGCCCGCTTGTGTGGGCGCTGGGGGCTTAGCGGGCCGGGTCTTCGACCCGGCCCCGCTCTTTTGTTTGGCCGCAGGCGTGCGCGTTTAATCTGTGGGCGGGTCGGGTGACTTCAAACCCGACCCGCAATGGCTGTAAAAGAGCCCTGGGGTGCGAAATTGAGAGGGGAGTTGATTTTTTTTACAGATTCTCGGCCAGAAGTGGATTTTTGGGGGTTTTGAGCTTTTCTTAGGGCTTTGGATGGGGGAGGAGGCCATGGATTAAGCTTGGAGCTTGGAGGAGCATTTGGGAGAGGAGAACTTCATCCTTGAGTGACACATTGGTGAAATTTTCCAAACTCTTGTGTATTTGATTTAGGGTTTTGTATTGTAATTGGATGTTAATTTTGAGTAAAGATTACTCTTTTTTCTCCATGATCCTCTAAATTTTGCTTGTGTGGTTGTGTTTGGGGATTGTTGTTGTTGGATTGAGAATTTCATCTTTAGCACAATTTTATCTTCAAAAATTCGTGTATGAAACTTGTGTTATTTTGTTTATTGGAACCCTAAAGGGAAATCCAAGAAGAGGATAATCCTAGCGGACCCTCTCTAATGCGCTTATTGTTAATTACTCGCATGAGTTTCATTCACTACTTATTGCACCCAACATGTTCGATGAAATGCCGTATTTTCCGATTGAGCTCCCTTAGCCGGGAGATCAATTGAGTTATATATTGGGATGATTTCTTGTGCCCACGGCCTCATTTGCATGCACACCACACGAGTCCTCCTCGTTACTTGCCGATTCGGCCCTCCACCCCTACCCATTTAGGTTAGAATTTTTAGTTTCTTCACGTTTTCACCACGCTTTTACCACTCATCCACCGTTAGCGAGTTAGTTGTAAAACACTTTTATTTTTCTTTATCGATCGGTTTTGTGAACGTAGAACGACTTGTCCCTGTGATCCGACCCGGTACTCACCGGTTATTTTTATATTGCATTGACGCTCCTACGCTTGGGAGCTGAAGGCGTGCACTTGCGCGTTTTCCGAGTCAACCAATTGGCGCCGTTGCCGGGGACAACGGTTTCTATCATTAGCAATTTCTGATTGATTTTGAAAGTTTAGTGTGATACTTCTATCTCTTAGTGTGTGTCTTTCTATTTATTTATTTCCCACTTATTGAATCTTTTTGATTGTTTATTTTCATTTTCTTGGAAATTTTTTTTTAAAAAAACATGGCATCATCTTCAGATTTTTCGGACATTGATTTGGAGGATATCACACTCCCGCCATACTTTCATGGCACGGAGTGGGAGAACCCTCATTTACATATTAAGAAATTTGAAGAGTGGATGTATGCATGTCTTGGTGGGAACATTAGCGATGATTGCATATACTTCAGATTTTTTCCCTCTTCGTTGCAAGATGATGCTAGATTGTGGTTTGATTTATTGTCTCTCGACTCACATTTTACTTGGTTGTCGTTTCAGGCTGAATTTCTCCGAGTATTTTTGCCTATCTTTTTGGAGCAGGTACAGGGGCGGCAGGCCATGGAGTAGTATATAGTGAGCTTTATCCAGGCTGAGTGGGAGGCCTACCATCAGGCTTGGCAGAGGTTCACTGATTTGGTGCTTGCGTGCCCACACCAGAGCTTTCACGAGGATCATCTTCTGCAGATCTTCTACACAGGATTATCGCCATCTGGGTGGGATTTTGTGCAAATGAGTTGCGGTGGGGAGTTCTTTGATTATTCGACCAAGGATTCATGGTTGTACTTGAAGGACCTTGTAGAGTGGGAGCGGACTGCGCCATCTGGAGAGCCGTCACTTGGATATGAGGATGATGGCCAGTCCCAGTTTCCATTTCAGGATGCGGAGCAGCAGGACTAGTACCAGCCTGAGGAGCCAGCTGAGGGCTCTTTCACATGCGACCCTATGGAATACCAAGAAAAACCTGTGAAGAGGGTGCATTGGGGCCAAGTAGAGGAATTTGAGCACATATATTTTGAGGAGTCAGAGGAGATATATGATGGAGTGCGTGTCGACCACGACAGTGACACGATGCATTTTCACTTTGAGGTTGAGGATGAAGCGGTTGTGCATGATGGCCTAGAGCAGATTGAGGACACCATGGAGCCTGAGCCACAGTCCACTTCAGAGTTAGCCTCACAGGTCGAGTCGGTTGAGTACTTAGGGAGGACGACTGAGATGAACTATTTCTGGGATGACGAGGGTGATGCGTACTTGGATTTTCCCGAGACGAGTCTACCTCCAGTCCTGTCACATATGTCACTTCCCTCACCTCAGGATGCGCACTTGCCAGTCATCGAAGAGGTTTGTCAGGAGCAGTTACCCATTGTGGGGAGTGCCGCAGAGATCGTTGATGTTGATATTGATGTCGAGGAAGAGGATAGCGACGGGGATTGCGAGATGGTATATATTGAGCCCGAGCTCCCTCTTACTCCAGTTTTCTCTCTGCAGCCACTTCCATCTCCTCCTGAGGCCGTGCATCATCCCAAGCCTAGCATCAAATTTCAGGGAAGTTCCCATCTTACTTTTTCCTCCACACCCGAATCAAATTATTTAATTCCATATCATAATGATTCGGATTGTCGTCATTTGATCGTAAATTCATTTATTCATTTCGATGACCCATTTTGGCAAGCTTTTCACTTTGATGGGCGCTCTCGCCCAATTATTTTTGACACGACCTATCTCCCCCTTTTTACAGGAACCCATCACAAGGAGATGCTTGGGGTTGTGTCGCTTGCCATTAATGCCCGCAATGGAGGTATGGCATTGGACGTGGCGACGCTCGTGGAGGAGCGAAAGGATATGATCGAGCATTTGCCACCGCCGTTATACATCCGAGATCCGCCATTTGCTAAGGTGTATTCTTTCCTTTAAGTAGTGTAAATAAATAAAAAATTAGTTAGTTTGCTTTTGCATGTTTGCTTTCGTTTTTTTTTTCTCTTTTCTAGGATCTTTTGCCAAGATCTAATACTCTTCCATCATTGAGGACAATGCTTATTTTAAGTTGGGGGGAGAGTGTTAGATTCTTTAGGATTGTTGGGATTTTTGCCTAAATTTTTTTTTTGAGATTCCTCCATGTTTCGCCATCACCCAATGCGCTTTATTGCATATCATATTTGGCCTCCTTGTCCTTACGCCATTAGCTTTGTTTAGTCTCTACTTGCTTAATGCCATGTGATTTTTCCGGATTATCATTTTGGTATCAATTTCTCGATGTTTGATTGACGTGTTTTCATTTCTTTTCCAATTTGGAGTCAAATGTTAATATACCATGTATGAAACTATTTTAGATGTTGTGATACTCTTTTTGAAACAATTCGGGAATAGTTTGGTGTAAGTAATTGCATGAATTGGGATAAATGATGTAGTTTTTAATTGGATTGGGAGTGGCCAAATTGTGCATGCTTTGTTTTCCTCTTAGGAGTGGGTGGATGAGTTGCTAATTTGTGTTGGAATGAAAACGAAAGTTAGTATAAGTGAATGTTTCTTCCTAATCAAATCGAGTAGCCGGTGCCCCACGAAACATTGGGAAGGACGCCAAAGATGAGATTTAGGGGATCATTCCATCCCTTTGCCTATATAGCGTTATCGCGTGTAGGTATTGGTGGCCGTGTTTGCATTTATAGCGTTATCGCTTGAATGCAAAACATAAACATGAAAAATCCAAAACCAAACAAAAAAAGAGAAAAAGAAAAGAAAAAGAAAAAAAAGAAAAAAAAATGAATGAATAAGCTTCATGAATGATGCAATCTCATCTCCCACCACTTAGAAGGAATTTCTTTTTGTTTTGGCCACTTTCATGGAAATTGAAAATTTTGACATCATGATATCCCGATACGTGTGATACGGGGCTTATTTCTTCACTTTTCTTTGAATTGGATTGAGGGGAGTATCATTTGTTGTTTGCTTTCATATATTTGGTATATTGGCTTTGAAATCAATTGGAAATCTCATTTTTGGAGTATGCCATGATGATATCGAGGATTTGGTGCATGTTTTTCAATTTTATCCGAATTTATCGCATATTTTGCTAGGGACTAGCAAAAAGCTAGTTGGGGGGTGTGATTCGGGATATAAATTGCGTATTTTCCCCCCTAACTACCCCCATTTTGTGCCAAAGATTAGGCTTAATTGTGCTCTTTTTGGGTATATTTTCATTTCATATCAATTTCGGGGCTTATTCTCATTCTTGGCACAAAATACGGTTTTTATCGTCTTTATTGGCTTCCTATTATTTTTCATACGCTCCTGCTATTATTGTGATCATATCGCCATTTTTTTGGGAATTATTTGAGCGTTAGAATATTTTATATAACATTTTGGAAGTCAATATTGGGTTTTTAGTAGTCATTAAATTAATTTTCACATCAAATGGACTAATTTCTCCTTCTCATATTTTTCAGGTACTCCTGGGAGTCTTAGAGATTTTCCAGAATTTTTTGGGATTTTTCTGGGGCTTCTAGGTATTTTTCGTGGATTTATTGGAGAAGAAATGTGGTTTTAAATCCAGGAAAAAGGAATTAAAGGGGCGCCATGTGGCCCAACCAGACGGCGCCACGTGGCGCCTATATTCTCCCATTTGTGCTGCGGGCCGCCGTTTCGTTTTAATATTAAAAAAAATTAAATTAAAAATTCTTTTTTGGCGGAGCGGGCCGGCCCAGCGGCCAGCCCGCCCCGCATCTGATGATGCAGCGAGGGGGCGGGGGCACGTGCCCCCCCCCCCACATTTTCGATTTAATGCAGCGCCCGCTTGTGTGGGCGCTGGGGGCTTAGCGGGCCGGGTCTTCGACCCGGCCCCGCTCTTTTGTTTGGCCGCAGGCGCGCGCGTTTAATCTGTGGGCGGGTCGGGCGACTTCAAACCCGACCCGCAATGGCTGTAAAAGGGCCCTGGGGTGCGAAATTGAGAGGGGAGTTGATTTTTTTTACAGATTCTCAGCCAGAAGTGGATTTTTGGGGGTTTTGAGCTTTTCTTAGGGCTTTGGATGGGGGAGGAGGCCATGGATTAAGCTTGGAGCTTGGAGGAGCATTTGGGAGAGGAGAACTTCATCCTTGAGTGACACATTGGTGAAATTTTTCCAAACTCTTGTGTATTTGATTTAGGGTTTTGTATTGTAATTGGATGTTAATTTTGAGTAAAGATTACTCTTTTTTCTCCATGATCCTCTAAATTTTGCTTGTGTGGTTGTGTTTGGGGATTGTTGTTGTTGGATTGAGAATTTCATCTTTAGCACAATTTTATCTTCAAAAATTTGTGTATGAAACTTGTGTTATTTTGTTTATTGGAACCCTAAAGGGAAATCCAAGAAGAGGATAATCCTAGCGGACCCTCTCTAATGCGCTTATTGTTAATTACTCGCATGAGTTTCATTCACTACTTATTGCACCCAACATGTTCGATGAAATGCCGTATTTTCCGATTGAGCTCCCTTAGCCGGGAGATCAATTGAGTTATATATTGGGATGATTTCTTATGCCCACGGCCTCATTTGCATGCACACCACACGAGTCCTCCTCGTTACTTGCCGATTCGGCCCTCCACCCCTACCCATTTAGGTTAGAATTTTTAGTTTCTTCACGTTTTCACCACGCTTTTACCACTCATCCACCGTTAGCGAGTTAGTTGTAAAACACTTTTATGTTTCTTTATCGTTCGATTTTGTGAACATAGAACGACTTGTCCCTGTGATCCGACCCGGTACTCACCGGTTATTTTTATATTGCATTGACGCTCCTACGCTTGGGAGCGGAAGGTGTGCACTTGCGCGTTTTCCGAGTCAACCATCTAACTCTAAAATATGAGCGATTTGAAGTTCGTCATGAGTGACTTACTCCAAGATCAACGCTTCTAAGGAAGAAGCTAGAAAATTACAACGAAACGAACGAAAACGAAAGCTACGGAGACGGAAACCACACACATGGAGAAAATCCACCATGACATATATATATATATATATATATATATATATATATATATATATATATATATATATATATATATATATCGATAACACTAATATAGAAAAACCAGTCGTTACAGAGGGAGTTCCCATCTTATACTTGGCCGCCCCTTCATGGCGACGGCCGGCGTCTTGATAGACGTCCGTGAAGAAACTCTCTCTTTGAATGTGGGCAATATTTAAGCCGAATTCAAGCTGCAAAAACCTATGAGGGAGCTTGCCTGAGAGGAGAGTGTTCTACTCGATCAAGTAAATGAGGGAGTGTTCTAAAACTCTTTTAATATTTGTCTGACTCGACTGAGCAGCTATACTGCTCGATCGAGTCACTTTACCCTATTTCTTGCGGGGCCCACTTCCAAATGAGTCGGATTATCAAAACCCAACTCGATTTGTTTTCGCCCTAAATTCTCTTTTTTTATTCAAAACTCCCTTGCCCGAGCACCAAACCCTCTACCCTACTCGACCCACTCCACCGTCGATGCCTTCCCTTCCTCCGCTCGCACCGCCGATCGCGTCACCATTCCTGTCAGCTCCCCCTCTCTCTCTGTCTCTCTCTGTATCTTTCTCTTTCCGCTTTCCTCTGCACCTATTCCCTCTTCCAATTTCGAAGAGTCGACCTACGCCGTCGACGCCACCAATGTCTACGGCACCGCCCACCGCAAAATTCCCCTCCTCTTGAAACACCCCCTCCCCCCATACACCCTGTCGCTCCAGCCCCTCCCCTATCGAACCACCCCTCCCTACCGCCGCTCGCCTAGGGCATCGCCGCCTGCTCAATCGAGCACAAATGGTGCTCGACCGAGCACTTAGCCCCCCCCTCCCCTTCGACTTTGCTCGACCGAGCAAAGTAAGTACTCGGTCAAGCCATCCCAATCCTATTCCAATCTGCTCGACCGAGCACTATTGCTGCTCGGACGATCAGACCTCAGCACCAACCATCAACACCATCCCTGCAGTTACGTTGCTCGACCGAGCAAAGCTTGTGCTCGGTCGATCAAATGCACACATACGCTATTTATTTTTCATATCATCCCCTGACGTTATATTTGTTTCTATTTCAGGTACATTTTGCCTACGTCAGAGGACACATCCCGGATTATCCTCGGGGAGACCTCCGATCAGTAGCATTTCCATACCCGCTACAGCATTCTCGCTGCGATCTCCTTGTCGGTACACTCTTTACACTTTTTCTATTTTTTGCCGACACTTCAGCTTGCATCTTACACGATGCCTCGTACTAGAGGGGCTCACACACCTCAACATGGTGGGAAGAGGAAGGCCACTGATGCCTCCTCTTCTCGACCCTCACGACGCTCTCACCGTGCTACTACCCCACCACTGAGGAGGAGCATGTTGGCAATCCATCATCCGCGTCTAACTCTTCTCCCTATATCACACACACATACCCGCCACTTCTGCCCCTATCCCCACTATTGCACCTTCTGCCCCTCCAGCACCTTCTACCGTTCACACCGCACTGTCGCCACGTGCACGGACTTTCGGCATCACCTTCCGTGATGACGCACACCCACGACCGCTTCGTTCGGCTGTCACAGCATTGACTCGTTCCCACACTATTTATAGATGTCCCCATACTCCGATCCCTTGAACTCCTGTAGGGGGTCCATTGGCTTTACCACACTATTGGCTTCGAGCGACTCCCGGCTGTCCACGCACCCACATACACTCGCCTCATTCTGGAGGCATTGAGTTCCATCACCTGCACCGAGGCCGGCGTTGGCATTACCTTCCGGCTGATGGATCATGACTTCACGATCACATATGCCATGATCTGTTCCCTCTTCCACCTCCCAGCCATCCCTGACCCCCGAGCCGCCTTCTTCCCAAACTAAGACATCGTCATGTTTGATGCTTCAACTTTCTGGCATCGCATTTCTGGTCTAGACCACTACCGCCCCAGCCAGGCGAAGGCATCATGCATTGTGCATCCTTGCCTTCGCTACGCACAGAGACAACTTGCCACCACCATTTTCTGCAGGCCCATCTAATGGGCATGACACGACCTATGCGCTTCTATCCCGACGGCTCCCATCGCCCTTTTGTACTTTCTGATGTAGCACACTGGCTGTGTCATCACCTTTTGCAGACCGCCCACACTCACTACTCCACTGAGATCTGCTGCGACGAATTCTTCACCTTTTTTACACGGATGCTGGGTATTGATCTTTCTGATGACCTAGTAACCCCTCCTGGCCCTACCCGCTTGACTTTCGGTGTGCTTGAGCATATGCATATCATTAGGCCTTACGAAGCCCGTCACTGGACCTACCTACTTGGCACCCACCACACACCACACTTCGTCCATTCCGTCCCCATCTCACCACCATAGCACCTGTCTAGCAGAGCTGGATGATAGATAGGGTCCACTACTTCCTGCATTCCATGTCCTTAAGCCCCTGAGAGCCCACGTCGCAGCAGTCGCCGACGACCGGGTTCCCCGCTCCTCCGAGTACGAGGAGCACGACCTTGCTGCCATTGTGGCCACCCTTCCAGCTCTGCCTGTACACCCACCGCCACCAGGAGGCCCTTCTTCTTCCACCCCTGTCTCTACCACCTCCTCCACCATCGGGACATTGGGTACTGTCACCACCTTTTACCCCGTTTCCCCTGCCTCTGCCTCCTCTGTACCCGTGCATGAGGACACTGATATTCTATTTTCTCTAGAGCCTACTGCTCTAGACTTTTCAGAGCACGAGCCATCTGTCACCCTTCTACCACTTAGGGACCTTCTATCATCCCTGCATATCTCCATCGAGTCACTTTCACCTACCTCTTGCTCCACTTCCTCACACGCAGCTACCATACTCACAGAAAGCTTCTCGATTTCTGTCCTCACTTCTGTGTCGATGGCTGCTCTACCTTCAGCCACTTCCACTGCTGAGATCCCATCGAGTTCACCCTCTCCGACCTTTCAGCCTAGGCACCGTGGATTATCTCCACGAGGCTGTTTTACGAGAGTGCTGTCTCACAGTTCTCATCCTCCCCTCGACTCCCGTACCACTGACGCTCGTCTGACCGCGTTGGAGGTCTCGACTTCTTACCTTCGGCTGGATTTCGACGCCTTCATCCACTCGACAGCCACCCATAATGAGAGAGTCGAAGCAGACCTAGCATCTATCATAGACCTTCTGCAGACACGGTGCCCACCTCCCGTGATCCTAGCTCATGACCCTCCACCCAGGCCAGCACCTGACTCGACCGTTGCACCACTAAGTGCCCCACATTCTCAGGCTTCTGCCTGGCCTTCTACTTCCACACCTGAGTTGGTCGTCACAGTCGAGTCCTCTTGGATCATGCCAAAACAGAGTTAGGATCGATAAATGAAGTTGAGACTTACGCTTGCGTATGCAGCACGGTAGTCTACAAACTTCGCCTTCGGATTCGCCACGACGGATCGAGTCTTCTCACGAATGGAGTAAGGCTACTAAATCCACAATCTAAATCTCTACTTTTAGATTAAGAACTTGGATAAAGGGAGAGGAAGTATTTCGGCAGAGCTTCGCTAGAATGAAGATGCATGCATGAATGCCATGCAAAAGTGTAATAAAATGGCTAACCCTTGGGTCTTATTTATAGCCCCCAAGGTAGTTATTTTAGGATAAATTGTTCCTTTGGAACAATTTAACTAAGGTGTACCATCGTACATGGCATATTATAAGCTTAAGTTGTACCATATGCATGGTACAATATAAGCTTAAGATATTACCCCTTTATTAGCCATATGTCGCATGCACTTATGCACATATAATGCGACTTTCCCATCAATCTAGAGATCCTCTCCGCAAGGGAACATATTCCCTTTGCGTACGACTTCGTGTACGCGACGTT
The DNA here is from genome assembly GCA_030789695.1 of Scilla litardierei. NCBI lineage: Eukaryota > Viridiplantae > Streptophyta > Magnoliopsida > Asparagales > Asparagaceae > Scilla > Scilla litardierei. The sequence goes on from CM061132.1 coordinate 104,068,293, forward strand.
CGAGGTCCGTATTCCCTCGTACATCCCCTACAAGGGTGTACTAACGTCTTCCATATCCAACATCTCCCACTCACACTTGAGGGGATTGTAAGAGAACGTCTTTCTCTTAGTTCTTTCATCTATCATACCGAGAAATAGACCGTGCGACCGTCATGCGCGTAGAGTCTGTTGTTGTGCACTTGTTAGAGATACACAACGACCTCGAAGGTGCAAAGTTGAGTAGTTCAACGCATGCTTTACCCTAGATTATTTCTTCACATTTCTTATACTTTATATTCAACAATTGAATCCCATCTGGATTACAATTGGCTGGCCAGCTTTGAATCATTAAAGTCCAAATGCGAATATGAAATCAATCTTCCTCTTCTTGCGAACCTTCTGATCTTGACTAGACTCACTTTTCTAACGTGCCCTGCCGAGCCGAATTATCATAGCCCATAAGTAACACGCTAAGATAGCGATCATCTCGTCAAATCTAAAGGAACCAATTGGAGTCCTTGAGGGTAAGAGTTAAGGCCCATATGGCCTCTGAGTCTCACATAATAGCAAACACTATTGCTACTAACTCAGTGGTCGAAATGCATACGTGGTATGAACACGTATTACAACATCACTCCTTTCCCAGGGAGAGTATGTCTTAATGATGTTGTACGGATGAAAGATCAGACACCACAGTGCCTATCTTTTGAGTCCCTTTACTACCCATGAAATATTCTGGACTCTCATCCTGCATAAGACAGATAGGATTTAAAAAATCCTATGAGATCCTTTTAAAATATCCTTGTGATACAGATCTCAGATCTTTTGTAAGCATCCATATGATGCAGATCTTTCATTCGACTATCTTGTTTAAGGCATGACTCTAAATCATTCGTCTAATGATTTTGACTTTAAACTAGTCTCATCTCTATCTTATCCATCTGATAAGATAAGGCGGTTGCTCATGTGAGAGAGCCAACCTTAATCTGTCCGACATACACACAATTCAGCTGAGATTTCATAAAAATGTACACAAACATTTCTTAAGAAATTCATATGCAATGTTGGAAAAAGAACTTATTCTTTTATTAATTTTGATCATTTACAGACATGGGAATTTACATTGGTACAACTCAGCTCTTACGCAATCCTTGAGATGATAAGTGTTTGTAAAACACATTTCTGGGGATCGCCTTCGTAAGCGGATCCGCTATCATCTCATGCGTAGATATGTACCTTATGTCTACCTTCTTGGTCTTATCATAGTCTTTTGCAAATTTGTAGCGGATATCTATGTGTTTGGTCTTACAATGGAATTTCGGATCTTTGACATAGGCTATAGATGCTTGACTGTCGCTGTATATAGGTACAGCACCTGAGTCACTTGCATTAATTAGCCTGTCTAAGAACTTCCTAAGCCAAACAGCCTCTTGGACTGCCATGCTAAATGCTACAAACTCGGCTTCCATGGTTGAAAGTGCAATGCATGATTGTTTCTTGCTACTCCAGGATATTGCACCAGATCCGAGTAGAAAAACATATCCTGAGGTCGATCGTCGCTCATCAAGATCACCCACCCAATCAGCATCAGTGTAGCCTTCGAGCCTCAAGGCATCTCCTTGATAGCATAAATCAAAGTCTGCAGTTCCTTTGAGATACCGCATTATCCTCTTAACCGCTTTCCAGTGTACTTGCCCTGGGTTGGATTGGTAACGACTTACCATTCCAACGGTAAAACAGATGTCCGGTCTTGTACACATCATAGCGTACATTAGACTACCAACTGCACTGGAATATGGAACTTTTTCCATAATCTCCTTCTCTTTTTGGTTCTTCGGACATGATTTCAGACATAAATTATCGCACTTGCTTATTGGAGTATCAATGGACTTGCAGTCCTGCATTTTAAAACGTTCTACAACCTTCTTTATATAAGTCTCCTGTGAAAGAGAAAGAAGTTTCTTCGAACGATTCCTTGAAATCTTAACTCCAAGGATATATGCGGCTTCTCCCATGTCTTTCATCTCAAAAACTGATGAACGCCAAGCCTTGATATCCATCACAAAGCCCTTGTCATTTCCGGCTATTAAAATGTCATCTACATATAGAGACATAATAACATACTTGTTCTTATTCCTCTTGATATATACACAGTTATCTTCATCAAGCATGGAAAATCCATTTGATAAGACAACCTCTTGAAATCGTATATACCATTGCCTCGAGGATTGTTTAAGACCATATATGGATTTAAGAAGTTTACAAACCTTATGTTCGTTTCCTTCTTTTACAAACCCTGTTGGTTGTTCCATATAGATCTCCTCGTCCAATTCTCCATTGAGAAAGGCAGTCTTTACATCCATTTGATGTAATTCGAGGTCTAAGCAAGCTACCATTGCCAGAATCAGGCGAATTGAGGTAAAACGAACAACAGGTGAGAAGGTCTCTTCGTAGTCTATCCCTTCCTGTTGCGTAAAACCTTTCGCGACAAGGCGAGCTTTATATCTGTCAATAGATCCATCAGCCTTATGCTTGATCTTGAGAACCCATTTGTTCCCAATAGCTCTACGTCCTCTGGGTAAGTCAACTAAGTCCCAGACTTGGTTAACTTTCATGGATTCTAACTCCTCTTGCATCGCTTCCATCCATTTGTCTTTAGCAGGGCAAGATACGGCCTGTTTGTAAGTAGCAGGCTCGTCATCTTCTTGTAGTAAAGTCATAAAGGTTTGCGGAAATTCATCCTCAAATCTTAGAGGAGCCAACCTTGTACGACTACTACGTCGTATTTGAGATTCTTCAAGTCCTTGTTGACTTGAGTTTAGATCAATTCTAATATCACTCCCACTTGGAATGTCGTTAGAATTGCTCCCACTTGGATCAATATTCCCGTATGGAATAGGATAATCGTCATTCGTATAATCCATTGGTGAAGGTTGAAACGTATTTTCGTTTTCACCAAGAATTCTCCCACTCGAATGAGGTAATCCTTCTTGATCATAAATCTCAAATAGAGATAAGTCCTGACTTATCTCGCCCTGTCTTGGAAACTCGTTTTCCAAGAAAGTGACATCCCTCGACTCAAACTCAATTAGCCCACCATTGTCTTCCTGACTAACAAAAACATAACCTTTGGAGTTTTCTGCGTATCGTATAAAGATACATTTCCTTCCCCTTGGCCCAAGTTTGCCATACTTATGGGAGGAAATATGTGCGTAGGATGCACAACCCCAAGGTTTCAAAATGTTTAAGTCAGGAGACCTTTGGTTCCACAACTCATAAGGAGTGGAGCTAACTGATTTCGAGGGTACGCGGTTTAAAATGAAAGTGGCCGTCAATAATGCATCACCCCAAAAGGTGATTGGCAAGTTAGCTTAAGCCATCATTGAACGGACCATTTCCATTAAAGTCCTATTTCTCCTTTCTGCAACACCGTTTTGTTGAGGAGTATAAGGCATAGTTATCTGATGTACTATGCCTTTTTCATCACAAAGTTCCTTAAAACTTATTGATTGATATTCACCGCCCCTATCGGTTCGCAAGACCTTAATCTTGCGATCCAATTGATTCTCCACTAAACTCATATAGTTTTTAAAGCAAGCCAAAGCTTCACTTTTGTGGGATATCAAATAGATATGTCCGAATCGGGTGGAATCATCAATAAAAGTGATGAAATAGGACTTTCCGCGTCGTGTCTTGACATTCATCGGACCACATATGTCCGAATGGATAAGCTGTAATGGAACCTCGGCCCTTGTGCCGGTTCCAAACGGCTTGCGACAAGATTTCCCCACAAGGCAATGTTCGCAGGTCGACATTTCAACCTTTGAAACATTGGATAGAAGGCCACGTTTGGCAAGTCTATCCATACGCGTTGGTCCAATATGACCAAGCCTTGCGTGCCAACAATTCACATCAGACTCATAAGTCTTAGAATTTGCAATAAGGAAATTTTCATTACATGAGGAATCATACATTGTACTCATTACAATAAATCCTTTAAATACAAACCCAGTACCAATAAGAGTATTATTACAACTTAAGTCCACATTACAATCATGAAAAAACCAGTTATAGCCAAGACCCATTAATACAACCACAGAAATTATATTCCTTCGAATATCAGGAGCGAAGAGGACATCATGAAGTAGGAGAGTGCGGCCGTTGTCCAAGACTAGCTTGCAAGTTCCAACGCCTTTCACTTCAACACGTGTGTTGTTTCCTACATAGATCCACTTCGTTCCTTGGGGTATCTGGTGATACTCCACGAAGGACCGTCTGTCCCTTGCTATGTGGTCGGTGTCACCTGAATCAATTATCCAAAACGGATTAGATTCCACAAGAAATATCGAACTAGAAACAAATATGTAACTAGTATATTTACAAGTTACCTCGTCCCCTCCACTCGTACACGAACGAGCATAGTGACCGAGCTTGTTGCACTTGAAGCACTTGATCCTCTTCAAGTCTTTCTTCTTGTGCCATTTCTTGTGCCCACCCTTATGTTTGGGTTTCTTGGTAGACTCAGGTTGCTTATTACGTTCATTAGTGAACTTCGAACGATCTTTCCGTTTCTTTCCCCCGTGTGAGGAACTAGCAACCATGTGCATTTCTGCACTTGGCTTGGCAACCGCAAGCCGCTCTTCCTCTAATTCGAGGTGCTTGGAAACATCGCTGAAGGTCTTGATGCTCTCATTGTGAGTGAGATGCATCTTCATTTGATCCCACCCATTTGGTAGGGAACGTATGACTGCTTGGATTTGTTGCTCATCAGTGAGCACATGACCTGCGTCCTTTAACTCCAAGATAAGGTTTGCCATATGTCGCAGATGTTTCCCCATGGAATGATCTGGACGTTTCTTATATGTATCGAACCTTATAGTTAAGGCGCGAAGTTTGGACACCGATGTGCCACCGAACTTCTCCTCTAGCTTGGACCATATGTCCATGGCTAGGTCATGTTCTCGGAAGATGCGCATTATGTCATCAGCCATACTGCTTAATAACGTAATACGCGCTATCTTGTTCTTCCGAGACCAAGCATCAAAAGGTTCCTTGTCTCGTCGGTGTTGGGCCGTAGTGCCCAACTCGGGTTCAATCATAACGTTCTTTAGAGTTTCGAGCACTTCTTGCTCCTCTAGAACGTATTGTATCTTGATGGACCAAAGTTTGTAATTATCGCCGTTGACTTTTTCACCTTTGTTTAACTCAGCGACGATATTCTTTGAAGCGGAAGACATTTTACTTTTAAAATGCTGCAAAAGACATAAAACCAAAGGTTTGATCAAAAAAATTGCATTGAAAATTCTTAAAATACAATTCCCATTTGAAGTGATAGTAGAATATCCCATTTGGATAGTTCTAAATTCAACTCCCACTTGGAATGATATTTATAATTTGATAAGTTACTTTCGAAAAATATTGAAGATGTTACTCTAGAATCGGAAAGGTCACTATGTTTCCAATCACCATCTAGAGTAACTTTCAATATTTCTCCCTCACTTTATCAAATTTTAGTACTCTTATAGTACTTCGCAGCGGAAAAGCGTTTTTGAAAACTTATTTTTCAAAACGTATGAAAACGTATTTTTCAAAAAAAAATGTATATTTCAACTTAGTACCCTTATGATACTAGTGAAATATTCGGCACTTCCTGACCATTTGTCGGCAATGAGCCGTAGCCGTGCCAAGGTCGGATCCCTCATTTGGGATTTTTCTGCAAACTATCATCGCCGGCTCCCGTATGGATCCAGGCGTTTCCCCCCGTATGAGAGAATTTTGATGCAGACGACTGTTGTTTGGCCCCGTATGGGCTAGTTGGCACGTTCATGTTCAACCAAGGCCTTTTGCCGAATTGGTCTTCTTCACTCCCGGCCAGGGCCCCTGCCCTGGCCGGCCAGGGACGGCCTGCGGTAGCCCTGGCCACTGCCAGAGCCGGCCTGGCCACTGGCCTGGCCTCGGCCAGAGGCCGGCCAGGCCTTTTCCTGGCCTGGCCTCGGCCAGGGCGGCCAGGCCCTGGCCGGGGCCTGGGCCTCTGCCCTGGCCTCGACCAGGGCGGCCGGGCCCTGGCCTGAGGCCAGGGCGCTGCCCTGGCCTCTGCCAGGGTAGCACGGCCCTGGCCGGGGCCAGGGCCCCTGCCCTGGCCTCGGCCAGGGAGGCCAGGCCCTGGCCTGGCCGCGGCCAGGGCCTTCTGGCCCTGGCCGTGGCCGGCCAGGGCCGGCCGGCCATGGCCCGGCCATGGCATTTTTACCTTGACCGGCCATGGCCCTTTGGCCATTGCCGGTTTCCCCTTTCATGGGTGGCCGCACACCCTCGTCGGAGGGGGTTGCCGCGGTGGTTATTGGCCGTAGCTAACCCCCTCCGCATGGGGAGGGGAGTGCATGGCCTTCATAACCCATTTGGCCATGGTGCACATGCACAAAAAAAAATTCATCTTCCCCGATGGGAATAACCACCACCTTCTTCTCCGGTGAAGCACCCGTTCGTCGAGGAAGTAGTTGTCCTCCAATGGCCGTGTGCCAAAAAATGAACCCACTTCAAAAATTCATAAACTACGCGCTCCACATGAAGAGAGCGCCCATTCCCTATGAATGGAGACTCAGCATCCATGAAGAGAGCGAGTTTGACGATATGAACGATCGGTTCTTCCCGTCACGGAGAGTTCCTGCCATATCCGTAATGACAGAAGACCCTAACGTGAAAAGAACAACCGCTGCGTTCTCTCCGTCACGAAGCGTTCCTACCATATCCGTAATGGTAGGATACCCATCCGTGAAAAAGACAACGACTCGTTCATAGTTTCTCCGGGGCGAACCCGTATGGCTCCGATACCAATCTTGGATCCTGCCAAAACAGAGTTAGGATCGATAAATGAAGTTGAGACTTACGCTTGCGTATGCAGCACGGTAGTCTACAAACTTCGCCTTCGGATTCGCCACGACGGATCGAGTCTTCTCACGAACGGAGTAAGGCTACTAAATCCACAATCTAAATCTCTACTTTTAGATTAAGAACTTGGATAAAGGGAGAGGAAGTATTTCGACAGAGCTTCGCTAGAATGAAGATGCATGCATGAATGCCATGCAAAAGTGTAATAAAATGGCTAACCCTTGGGTCTTATTTATAGCCCCCAAGGTAGTTATTTTAGGATAAATTGTTCCTTTGGAACAATTTAACTAAGGTGTACCATCGTACATGGCATATTATAAGCTTAAGTTGTACCATATGCATGGTACAATATAAGCTTAAGATATTACCCCTTTATTAGCCATATGTCGTATGCACTTATGCACATATAATGCGACTTTCACATCAATCTAGAGATCCTCTCCGCAAGGGAACATATTCCCTTTGCGTACGACTTCGTGTACGCGACGTTCGAGGTCCGTATTCCCTCGTACATCCCCTACAAGGGTGTACTAACGTCTTCCATATCCAACAAGTCCACTACTGCTATTGTCCTATTTTTTCCTGCTGCAGTTCCTGGTCCACCATAGTGGGGCCCATCACCACCTCCAGAGGGTGGTGCCTCTGCTTGATGATGTCCCTACACACTTGTTGCTTCCCTTACATTATATTGTGCACATCTGTCTTTTCGGGGCCATGTTCTTACACAACTTTGGGAAGGACCCACCATGCATCATTTCATGCATATGCATCATCTTTTTATCATTGAATCATATCACGTTTTATTTCTTCTGTACAGTTTTAGTATATATTCCTTTTCTATCCCCGCACACACCCACCCTTTCTAGCATCATCTCCCACATACTAGCGTTTTCTCATAGTGAGGACACTGATGGGTTTAGCTTGGGTGATGAAAGCTATCGGTTTATTTTTCATTTTTATTTTATATTTTCCTTCCCTTTTGACATTTTTATTTTACGTTGCCACCCATTTTCCACCTTTTTGTCTTTTTTCTCATTCAGCATCACGTTTTTCACTCTTTGTCATGCATGCATGCATGTTCTCAGTCTCTTGTTCTCTCTGCCCATTTTCTCTTTGCTAAGGTTTATCTGCATGATGATACTTCTCGTAGCCCTCAGTATTTACTCACGGTGCTTATATTTGATGACATGCTATTTAGGGTAGCTTCAGCTTTACTATTTATATGCGTGCATATTCTTTTGCTGATCTCGCTAATTTAATGCCTGATATGAATTGAAATTGAATGCATGAAATAGTATCTAGTATGTTCTTTGTTGGGTATTGCACCTAGGTTCACGCATCATTAGAACATTTGGAGCACCTATTTGCTATCTCATTCACTTTTGTTTGCATGCTTGATAATATTGTGCTTACTACCGCATGATTCTCAGTATTCATTAAGATGAATGAAAATATCCATGATTATTATGAGTTTAGTTAGAGTATTATTCTATTGAATCATTGTGCACCTCTGATGAGTGAACCGAGTGATACATTATTTTTCATTGTCCACATATCCTTATGATTCTCTACATCTCATTTGGTTTCACCCCCTACAGCTACCTTTACCGCATCTTACTTCCCAAAAATCTCAAAAGAAAAAGATAGCTTCTGAATAAAATGAAAAAAAGAGAAAAAAAAATTAATTTGAAAATAGAAGAAGAATATAAAAAAGGGAAAAGAAAAAGGGAAAATCCCTTTATTAGACGATATTACAAATACTTGGAAAAGACAAAAAAATCATATAATATTCCTAGATGCGACGCCTCAAGCTAAGCTGGGGGGTGAACCAATTGATCATATGAGTGAGTATAACATTAGAGTGGAGACGGTGCACAACGGGGAGATTTGGTAATGCTTGAACTTTACAAAATATTTTAGTTTTGGAGATTTTTCATGATTCGAAGTGAATATTTGAATAGCTTGATTCCTTTCCATTCTTTATTGCATGTTGGTGTGATTTCTCTATGCTCCACATTGTATCTATTGATTGAAAAGTGCATTGCTAACTCTTTTTATACTAGACTCTATAGATTGCATGATATTGATATGAGTTGATGGCATGATTTTAGAAGATCCCTGTTTTTGTCTTTATTGCATTCTAGCCAAATGATTAGTAAGACATGAAAATACCATTAGCATGTGTTTTTACCATTCGAAGTATCGTGATATACTGCTGAGGCTTGAGATCTGATTGAACACTTTAGCACCCTCCTCCATCTCTATTCTCTTTTATTTCCTTTTTGTTTATCGCCCGGCACATCTAGTATTCGTCTTCCTCGAGGACGAGTAAGAGGTAAGCTTGGGGGATTTTGATGTGTCAATATTTTCCATCTTTTCATAGCATCATTCCTTTGCATTTCATGTCATATTCGCATCCAAATCCCGCATTTTCCTACGATATTACAATTCTAATGCCAGATTCAAGTTTCGTAGAGTTTTGTGGATTTTCAAGGATTTTGGAGCAATTCGGGACCACTTTTGGATATGGACACATCCAGCATGCCCGTGAGCCCGTTGGCGAAGCTCTACAGGAGTTCGCCGAGTTTTGGAAGCCTATGGGAGGAGGAGAGGAGATTGCCATGAGTAGAGGAGAAGCTGCAAGCTGATTCTGGATTTTTCCCAGGCGACTCAACCGAGCAGATTAAGCTGCTCGGTCGAGCTGATACAGATACACGCCCTTTTCGAACGAGCAGTGTGATGACTCGGTCGAGCCACTACTACTTTCGAAGCTCCACCCATCAACATCCTGCTCGACCGAGTCAGATGGCGACTCGACTGAGCAAGGCCTACTCGGGCCGAGTAGACAGATCGACGTTTTTGAAGGAGCCTGATCCACTGACAGACTCGACAAAGCAAGCAAGCTGCTCGATCGAGCAGCCCGACCGAGCAAGCTTCTGCTCGACCGATTCACTGACTCGGTCGACGAAAATGCGGGCTATTTTTGAAATTACTTTCGTGGGCCCAGAGGGATGCGCAGAGCTGGGAGTGAACAGTGGATCTGAGAGACGCAATTGGAGAGCTCATTCTTTTGTATGATTTTGAATTAGGTTGGAGAAGGGGAGGAGATTGAAGAATTATAGATCTAAACCTAGTTTTTTTCGATATTGGAATTATTTTGGGGAGAAAATTTATATTTGATCGTTCCTTGCATTTTGGAATCTGTTGAATCTCTTGGATTATTACTGGCTACTATTCTTTCTCGTCTTCGGTACGTAAGTTATTCATTTCTCGCTTGATCTAATTGCTACAATGTTTTCTCTGATAAAAATCGTATTTTTATTCGTCGTAATCGCTATGTGTAAGTAGTCTCAACTATGTTTAATGGGTTAGCCCTAAGATTTTAAGAGGGAGATGTAGACCTGGATCTTTAGGTTGTATTAGGAATAAAGGGGTGTATTTCGGTCGATCCATTCGAATCCCTAGGATAACTCGTACTGAGATCATGCCCACGGTCGGTGGAATTGATGAGCTTAAGGAGTATCCATGGAATTTAAATAGCAAAATTAGTGGATCTAACCAAGGCTCATGACCATGCCCGGATCGTACCTTGAGGGGATCCACCGACGAACTATATCGATACATTGACGGCTATCGCCATTGTGTCAATAAGAGCCACCGAAATACCTCGAAATTCTAGCCCACGAGAGTGGTAAGAATTGGGAGACCAAACCCCTTAACCTAATGCAACGTAAGGATCATATTCTAACATCGATCTCTGACAGTCTTAGCGGTGATCCGTAAGACCCTAGTTTTCTTTATTATCAAGTCAACAACACCACCACAACCAATCTTTCCAAACCGACATCTATCTCACTCTGAGACCTAAAAGTAATTTGAGACCTCAAATACACTGTCACCGTCCCTGTGGGATCCGACATATTTTATACTATAATATGACACCGTCTGCTTGTGGATAGAGCCCTGAGCTGACACCTAGGAGCCATACTACGTCTAGCGACTGTGACACCGCTAGGTGGAATTTAAGTGTAAGTTCGGGGTGTGTCAACCTGTAACATTATTAATCTAGTATTTTCTTTGGGAACTGGACGTAGGTCGTGGTGATAACTGAACCACTGTAAATCTGTTGTGCATTCTGTGATTGCTTATTATTACTCTGCGTCTGCTTATAGCTGCATGTGATTGCTCATGTGTGCACGAGAACGTTTTATTTGCTTATTCTCGCCCCCCCCCCCCCCCCCCCAGGCTTGATTCAGATCCAACAAGTGGTATCAGAGCAGGTTAGAGGATCTAGGTTAGATAATCACGAATATCTCTGATTCAGCATTTGCTGAAGATCAGTCTATTGCCTGACCCTCTAAGTTTAATGGAGTAGACTTTGCATATTGGAAGGCAAGAATGAAAATCTATTTAGTGTCTGTAAATTATGATGTGTGTGATATTGTTGAAAAGGGATATAAAACCCCCACTGTTAAAATTGAAGTCATTAACATTGTTAAACCAAAAGATAAATGGGATGCTACTGATAAGAAACTTTATTCATTGAATGGTAGAGCTATGAATGCACCTATTTGCTCTTTGGATAAAGCTGAATTTAATCGTATCTCACAATGTTTAACTCTGTATGAGATATGGCATACGCTGGAGGTGATACATGAAGGAACATCATAGGTGAAGGAGTCTAGACTTGCTTTGCTGAGCACAGAGTACGATAGCTTCCGCAAGCTTCCATCAGAATCCATCAAAGAGATGTTTGTGAGGTTCACAGACATCGTCTACAAGTCTATCTCCCTTGGTAAGCCATACTCTAGTCTTGAGTAAGTGAGAAAAATCGTATGGGCGCTGCCAAGCTCGTTCCGTCTTAAAGTCACTGCCATTCAAGAAGCTAAAGATCTATCAAAGATGAGAGTGGAGAACTAGATAGGTAACTTAATGTCACACGAGCTTGAGCTACAGAGTATAGATGCTAGAGGGAAACCAGAGGTAAAGGCTCCAAAACAACTAGCTCTTCAAATTAGCAAAGATGAACATGATAATGAGAAGCAAGCACTACTGGTCAGAAACTTCAGAAAATACATCAAGACCAAGCAAGGAAGAGAAGAAATGGCACCAATGTTTAATCTCTCTAATAACTCTAATCCTGCTAGAAATACCTCTGATCAGATTGCTACTGAAAAAGTGATATGTTTTAAATGCAGGAACAAGGGACATCGTATAAAGGATTGCCCACAAGAAACGAATAACGTCGCTGAAAAGAAAGGAAAAGCTCTAAAGTTAACGTGGGATGACGATAGCGAAGATGAGATTGAGGAGACTGCTCACACCTCCCTCTGTTTGATGGAAAAACTATTGGGGTTTTGCCGGACCCTCAGAGCTCGGATCTGTGTCCGTCCTAAGTCGGACGGACCACAGGGGATTAAAAATGCAGCGGAAAACAAAACTAAAACTTCTAAGCCAGCTAAACTGTTTAGCTAGGCTCTAAGGTAGCCAGAACCTAGCCCGATCTTGCTACCTTGGGGTGGATCTGACCACCGCAAGAAAGATCTATACTAAAGCGACAAAATTAAATCTACACTAAAAATTACTTAACCACATACCCGAAATCTTGGCCCTGGAGCAGGCAAGATGTACCGCACCGTCTTCTGAAGCTCCTCATAGCCGAGCCACCTTGACTCGATCCGCCTGAGCCGCCTCACACCCTCGAACCGATCCGCCCGAACCGACTTTCATCTCCGAGCCGATCACATGCGGTAGAAAGTTTCACTTGAGAAGAACCCGCGTCTTAGACGTCTGGATCCAAATCCAAACCCCCTTCGTAGAATTGGTAGGACTACTCCGGAGAATAGGAAGAGAGAGAGAGAGAGAGAGAGAGAGAGAGAGAGAGAGAGAGAGAGAATAGTTTAGTCGCAGATCGAGCTTGCTCTAAAAGTCTGGAGCTACTCGATCGAGGACTTGGTGTGTTTTTCAACGAAGAGAGTGCACCCCTATTTATATAGGGAGTCGGTACTCACTCTTTTGTTGCGAGCAATGTGGGACTTTTGAAAATGAGAGAAAAAATCAATCAAGCCAATTTAGCTTAATTTGTAGTTTAAGTGAGCTTTTCATAAAAGCAAACTTTAACTAATTAATTCTCTTCGCTCATTAAACTTTAGACACCAAACAAGCTATCAATCCGAAGGGCTTCGAATGGTGAACGCGTAGGAACCGACGGCGACGAATTTCGACTTCGTTTGACCCCTCAAACAATTGCCCAAAGTTGGGCAAATAATCGATTTTTGTAGCCGTCATTTGGGGTTTCAAAAAACCCCAAATGACTTAAGTTGCGGGAGTGCCCGCTAAGCTTAGCGGGTGCGACCGCCTAAGGAGAGCAAGGGCGGGCCGCGCGCTTGCTGGGCAGCGGGCGTGCGCCCGCTGCAACAGCGGGCGCTGGCCCACTGTGCAGCGGGGCCACGCCCGCTGCTGTAGCGGGCGCCTGCCTGCTGCAGTTAGCGGGCCATGCCTGCTGCTACAGTGAGCTGCGCCCGTTTACCCTTGTCTATGGGCTTGTTAGCCCAGTGGGTCTAACCCACTTCGCCTTGGACTGTTTTCACGTTTCTGGGCGCGTTTGAGCTCCGATTTGGACGCTGTTTGAACCTGTGTATAGACCGAGATGATCCCGTCATCCAGGTAACCCTTTCCAATATATTTGTTCCTACTAAATTTGTCGTAACAATTTATTACACGTTTAATCTTTGGTTGCATCAAATGCAACATTGTCCCTATTTCTATTAGGACTAATTTTCACAACTAGACTTGTGAATATTAACTATTCAATATCATCAAATGATTTTCTCTCAATTAATCTTCCTATTACTAAGACATGAACGCGACTCGATGTGAGACTCTACAGCCTGACCTTACTACAGGTTGGGGCTCGGAACCCCTAGACGACGATCACCACGAGTAGTAGCTGTCGTCTCTGTTTCAGAATCATCATAACGTGATCGACCCTTTGACAAAAGCATCATTGGGTTTACATTGGCTGTGTCAGTGATGAATGCCGTTAGCTATAGTCCCTTCGTCAAGACCGTGTTCCTGTTGGCCTAGGGTATGGTTTACTGTCAACCCTATTAGACAACATTGGTCAGTATACGGCGGTCTTTGTTGATACACGTTGTACTTCTTACAACATACCCCAGTCGAGTATTAACACAAAGATCGTACTGAGCCTGTAACAATAACTTCCCTTTAACGGAAGTGCCGAATACCATCTAAGTCATCTACTTACCTTGAGAGCTTCAGGTGCAACTCAACCTAAGATCTTTCAGCAGGCCTAGCCTCGAAGCTAGATCATAGGTCTAAGCTACAACGTTCACTCACAGGTTTGTACAAATGACTTCAGGTCTTAAGGACCAGCTTACTTATCATCACCCTAGAGTTATTAAAGACAGTTCAGTTAAATTTAACCATTTAATAACTATAATTTGTTCGTTCAGTGAACTCATTCTCCAATGAGCACTTGTGTCTCGTCTCCGACTTCACCAAGTCGAATGACTATGAGATCATCATTACCCTAAGGTAAGACTAAGACACAGTGGTCTATCTGATGTGTCGATATCCAGTTCTCGACACATCTATGACCACGAACCGTTTTAAGACTTACGTTTCTATTCGGTCGTTTACTTACTCTTAATCGAGATCACATCTAGATACGTAAGGACCTAACTATAAGTCTATGGACATTATCTAAGTATATTAATACGAACAATTTTATACTTATGATAATACATACCATATACAGTATGAACAAGACGTATACTTAGGATAAATTGCCTTTTGGGCACATATCCTCCTACATCTCCCACTTGCACTTAGGTTATTTATCTCGGTATCTCATACCGTTATAGCATATCAGTCACTATGACATTTATATGACGAACCTAAGAGTGGATTTACTAACGAGCATCTACAACGAATTTTAATGGATTAATTAATTCATCTCTTGATCACACAGGGTTGATCCTTTGGAAAAATGACATGGATCAATTTTTCCTATCTTTGTATAGCTAACAGTTAGCTTATACAATCTAGATGTAGGGTCTAACATTTCTATATGTCAGTCTCAGCTCATTCCACTTTTCTTGTGTTAATATGTCGAGTACATATATGACACCCTAAGTCTCTATATATACGATTAAATCAAAACGATTTTGATTCAATGTTTTATAAAGATGATTCATATAAGGTGGAAATCCTTTTTACTTAGTCCGAAAGACCGGAACTAAGTATACGAGCTGGCTCCCACTGACTTTAAGAATTACCTGGTTAAATACTTCAATATTATATCTAAATCAAATTTAGATTATATATACGAAGATATAATCATTTGGTAAGTGCTTTAGATGGAATGTACTAGTGTCGGGTTCGGTTTGACGAATGAGTCAAGTCAAGATCTTTTTAAGGAATCTTGACATTGACTCGCTCAATCAAAACGTCCTACACTGTACTTTTCCCTTAACCACATTTAATATTAACTCTTTAATAACTAAATGCAGTTTATTAAGAATTAATCTTAATATGCGTATAATTGTGATCGCACACAATTTATACGCTCCTGGAACCTATATTTAACTACCAATTGACTATAACATTAAGGCAGCTCCAAAAACAAAAATTTTCTCAAGCTTCGTATCATCATTCGAGAATTTTCGCAACCAACTCAGAAAGCCACAATCACAGAAAATTTAAGCCAATCTCAATCAAATTTTAATTTCAACAAAAAACGCAATTTTCGAGACATTCATTAAAAAACAACGGATTCATACAGATGAACCGTAATATGTTTATCAAATAAACTTTGAGTATAGAACACTCAATCATTGTTTTCACTTGGAGGAATGATACATTTTATTCAACTAAAATAGAGTATCAGCTCCATCTTGATCATGTCTCTCGAAGTCTTTGAACGGCCCTAGCAGCAACGATTGCTCAGATTGCCGACCGTCCTCCGCACTTCTCCTAATCTTCTCTTCATTTCAGCCACCTGTATACATTACACAGATGTCTTTAGTATCTCATACTCTATGATTGGAAATAATTACGTTTTATTGAATTTAATTTGTACCTGCGGTAGAGGCATCAGTATGCCCCTTCTTCTTCTCTGCAAGACAGATCTTACAGTTCCTCTTCTAGTGGCCAATCTTATGGCAATAGAAGCACTCAGATTTTGACGGGGACCCTTTAGTCTTTTTCTTACCTTTCTTCACCTTCGCATGTTGCAGGACCTGCCTCTTCGTACCCTTGCCTTTCGGCTAGTCGGAAGAAGCAGAGCCAACAACCAATGCAGTCGGCTTCTTCTCAATCTCCTCAAATTGCCTAAGCATATTGAGGAGACCCGGAAGATCCGTTTCAAGACTGTTCATTATAAAACCAGTGATGAAAGTCTTAAATTCAGGAGTTAAAGACTTAAGGATAATGTCCACGGACATCTCATTATCCAGGACAAATCCTAACTGGGCGGCATCCTCTACGTACCCGATCATCTTGATAACATGATCCTGTACAGGCACTGCCTCCATCTTTGTGCCCCAGAGGTTGCTGGTGGCTTCGAACTTGGCAGCTCAAGATCGCTTGCCGTATAACTCTTGTGCATTCAGAAGCATACTTTGAACATCCATATGTTCATGCTTCCTCTAAAGTTCGTTACTCATCGAAGCCAGAGTAAGGCACCTGGCCTTCTCTGCATCCCTTTGGTATAGCTTATAGGCTTCCTTTTCCTCAAAGATCGAATCTTCATCGGGCTTCTCTGGAGCGTCCTTGAATAGTACGTATCCAATCCCGGCTAGGGAAAGGACCAATTTAATGTTCCTAAGCCAGTCTTTGTAGTTCGTTCCATCGAGCACGTTCTTCTCTACTATATATCTAAGACCCGAATCCATTCTGCATTTTATAGATACTTTAGTCAGTATATGTTCGTAGTATAGTTTTAATGGTTTTAATAAAACTATATTCTCCCACTAAATTTATTAAAGCCATAATAATAAACAATTTATTATAAGATAACATTTGTGAGAGAGGGATCCGATGACCCTGAGTCTGACAACCTTGAGTGTGTCTCAACAAGTTGTCCGACTCTGCAGTCGGTAGACGAACTCGTCGTCAATCATATTAAATATGATTCCATATCGATTTTACCCCTAGTCATTAGTGATCATGAGTGTGCTCAACCGGATCACAATGGCTAGCCTAGTCGGACCCTTGTTTTCGTGTCTAGCCTGACTTGCCCTGCCGCTCGGTGTATGCACGACACGTCGGTTTGGGTCAGGACTTAGACTACATTCCTGGTTAGACTTACGCCGATGCTCGGAGGATGAGACAACGGTTTTAGTCAGGTCAAGATGTCAATCAAGAAATCAGTTTCTATAAGATTCACATGTCACGGCTTGAGTGTAGCTCAACAACCGTAACATGTTTCTTACAGTTGCCAACTCCTAAAATAAGGAGGGCTACGATTTATCATGAACAAGATTATTATCGTATTAGACTTAGGTATAGTCGATGGACTTACACAGTCATGAATCGACTCCTTGCGGTCCAGCGGACGTGGCTAGGGAATTGACTAAGCCAGGACCACTTAGTACCTAGACTAGCTAGGTTGGTCCAGCAAACTTAGCCAAGCACATTGACCGACATCATGATCCATTGAAGGAGTTTTCATCAATCCTATGTTCGTCCAACAACTAAATGGCTTTTAATTAAGAAAACTAGTTAATCCTGATCAACTAGTGGATCCTAAAATTCGAAATTTTATGGATTGGTTGAACAATTTTTATTAAGTCCTTATCAACTATAAGGTTCATTCGTTCAACGTACTACCCCAATCTAATTAGGATTTTATAAAACAATTACAACATGTTTCAACAATAGTCTTTTATGAAAATCATCATTTAAACGATTTATTTTAATGATTGACAATCAAAAGGACTACCCTAATCTGGTATTAGGTTTTTATGTTGTTTTTGTTTATAAAACATAACATGTCACTAGTTTATTAAAATTTCATCTCATAAAATTTTAAACATTTAATGGCTAACCTAATAAGGTTCATGAATAATTATTCAATATGTCTATTAAAAGAAAATGAAACAACTAATTTATCCGCATAAATAAAAAAGTTTCAACTAGTGACATATAATGAAAATTTGCAAGTTAAAAATTATCTACATAATAAATGACACGCAAACCTAAAATTTAACTATTAAATTTAAAGATCAAAATTTAAAGCTTCAAAACATTTTATCACATAAAACTAGGTATCATAAAATTATCAAATAATTTTAAAACCTAGGCTTTAAAAGTTTAATCAATCATTTCTAAGATTAAAAAATCGCATAAATAATTTAGAAACATATATGTAATTTAAAAGAAACTAATTTATCTTTTCATCTTATGAAAATAAAATATTTCTATAATTTACATATCCACTAAAGCAATTTTAAAACGCTTTTAAAATTATTAGAAATTGATTTAAAAGCTTTCAAATAAAGTTTTTAAAAATTTCTAACCTTTATGTAATTTAAGAAAATTAAATTTCCAAAATAAAATATTCCTTAAAGTTACATAAACATCTAAATGCTCGGAAGAGTATTATATCTCATAAAAAAACTTTTACAAAGCATTTAAACATTAGAGACCTATTTAAAATTTATCGCATCAAATTAAATTGTCCCCAAAAAAATTTCGTATTGCAAAAACAATTTTTAAAACACAAAACAATTTTAAACTAATTTTAACATAAAGCCATAAAATAGTTCGTATGTTTAAAACTAAGCAATTTTAAAGATTTAACAAAGTCTCTATAATAGATCTATAGCATAACCGTGGCTCCGATACCACTGTTGGGGTTTTGGCGGACCCTCAGAGCTCGGATCTGTGTCCGTCCTAAATCGGACGGACCATAGGGGCTTAAAAACGTAGCGGAAAAACAAAACTAAAACTTCTAAGCCAGCTAAACTATTTAGCTAGGCTCTAAGGGAGCCAGAACCTAGCCCGATCTTGCTACCTTGGGGTGGATCTGACCACCTCAAAAAATATCTATACTAAAGCGAAAAAATTAAATCTACACTAAAAATTACTTAACCATATACCCGGAATCTTGGCCCTGGAGCAGGCAAGATGTACCGCACCGTCTTCTGAAGCTCCTCGTAAATGAGCTGCCTTGACTCGATCCGCCTGAGCCACCTCACACCCTCGAACCGATCCGCCCGAACCGACTTTCATCTCCGAGCCGATCACATGCGGTAGAAAGTTTCACTTGAGAAGAATCCACGTCTTAGACGTCTGGATCCAAATCCAAACCCCCTTCGTAGTCTTGGTAGGACTACTCCGGAGAATAGGAAGAGAGAGAGAGAGAGAGAGAGAGAGAGAGAGAGAGAGAGAGAATAGTTTAGTCGCTGATCGAGCTTGCTCTAAAAGTCTGGAGCTACTCGATCGAGGACTTGGTGTGTTTTTCAACGAAGAGAGTACACCCCTATTTATTTAGGGAGTCGGCACTCACTCTTTCGTTGCGAGAAATGTGGGACTTTTGCAAATGAGAGAAAAAATCAATTAAGCCAATTTAGCTTAATTTGTAGTTTAAGGGAGCTTTTCATAAAAGCAAACTTTAACTAATTAATTCTCTTCGCTCATTAAACTTTAGACACCAAACAAGCTATCAATCCAAAGGGCTTCGAATGGTGAACGCGTAGGAACCGACGACGACGAATTTCGACTTCGTTTGACCCCTCAAATAATTGCCCAAAGTTGGGCAAATAATCGATTTTCGTAGCCGTCATTTGGGGTTTCAAAAAACCCCAAATGACTTAAGTTGCAGGCGCGCCCGCTAAGCTTAGCAGGCGCGCCCGCCCAAGGAGAGCAAGGGCGGGCCGTGGGCCCGCTAGGCAGCGGGCATGCGCCCGCTGCAAGCAGCGGTCGCGGGCCCGCTATGCAGCGGGGCCACTCCCGCTGCTGCAGCGGGCGCCTGCCTGCTGCAGTTAGCAGGCCATGCCCGCTGTTGCAGCGGGCGGCGCCCGTTGGGCAGCGGGTGTGCGCCCACTGTAGCCAGTAGGCTGCGCCCGTTTGCCCTTGTCTATGGGCTTGTTAGCCCAGTGGGTCTAACCCACTTCGCCTTGGACTGTTTTCTCTTTTCTGGGCTCGTTTGAGGTCCAATTTGGATGCTGTTTGAACCTGTGTTTAGACCGGGACGATCCCGTCATCCAGGTAACCCTTTCCAATATATTTGTTCCTACTAAATTTTTCGTAAACAATTTACGACAAGTTTAATCTTTGGTTGCATCAAATGCAACATTGTCCCTATTGCTATTACGACTAATTTTCACAACTTGACTTGTGAATATTAACTATTCAATATCATCAAATGATTTTCTCTCAATTAATTTTCCTATTACTAAGACACGAACACTACTCGGTGTGAGACCCTACAGCCTGACCTTACTACATGTTGGGGCTCGGAACCCCTAGACGACGATCACCACGAGCAGTAGCTGTCGTCCCTGTTTCAGAATCATCATAATGTGATCGACCCTTTGACAAAAGCATCATTGGGTTTACATTGGTTGTGTCAGTGATGAATGACGTTAGCTATAGTCCCTTCGTCAAGACCGTGTTCCTGTTGGCCTAGGGTATGGTTTACTGTCAACCCTATTAGACAACATTGGTCAGTATACGGCGGTCTTTGTTGTATACATGTTGTACTTCTTACAACGTACCCCGGCCGAGGATTAACACAAAGATCGTACTGAGCCTGTAACAATAACTTCCCTTTAACGGAAGTGCCGAATACCATCTAAGTCATCTACTTACCTTGAGAGCTTCAGGTGCAACTCAACCTAAGATCTTTCAGCAAGCCTAGCCTCGAAGCTAGATCATAGGTCTAAGCTACACCGTTCACTCACAGGTTTGTACAATGACTTCAGGTGTTAAGGACCAGCTTACCTATCATCACCCTAGAGTTATTAAAGACAGTTCAGTTAAATTTAACCATTTAATAACTCTAATTTGGTCGTTCAGTGAACTCATTCTCCAATGAGCACTTGTGTCTCGTCTTCGACTTCACCAAGTCGAATGACTATGAGATCATCATTACCCTAAGGTAAGACTAAGACATAGTGGTCTATCTGATGTGTCGATATCTAGTTCTCGACACATCTATGACCACGAACCATTTTAAGACGTATGTTTCTATTCGGTGTCTTACTTACTCATAATCGAGATCTCATCTAGATACGTAAGGACCTAACTATAAGTCTATGGACATTATCTAAGTATATTAATACGAACGATTTTATACTTATGATAATACATACCATATACAGTATGAACAAGACGTATACTTAGGATAAATTGCCTTATGGGCACATATCCTCCTACAAAAACATGATGAGGTAAAATCTGGTAGTAAAGCTGAACTTTTGAATATTTGTAAGGCAATGCAAGATGAAGTTCTAGAGCTAGAATCCACCTTAGTTGCATAGTGAAATGATAACTTTGAAATGCAACAAGAAACATGTGACACGTCTAAAGAAATTAAAAATCTGAAAGAAAAACTTTTTGCATGTAATTCTACCATTGATTTGTTAAAGAAAGAAAAATCCAACTTCCATGAAAATATTGACTGTCTTTCTTGTCTTACTTTGTTGAATGATATTAGCATGTATAAAGAAATAACGAGCTTATTGGTAAGTTGTGCATGCTAAATAATGAAGTTAAAAGCAAAATGATTGATTTTGAAAGAAAGAAGAGAAAAACAAGAAAGCTTTCATTAGTAAATGCACGTTGCTTGTGAATGAAAATGCTTTACGGAAATCCAAATTCACTAATCTAGAATAGTCCATAAAGAAATTCTCTATTGGAAAACAATCGTTGGATACTATTCTTGGAAATCAACTTTATGGCAATAATAGACGTGGACTTGAATATGATTTTAAAAATGTTGAAAAGTCAAAATATAAAAAAAGTTCACATTGAAACAAAAAAAGTTGGAAATATTTATGTAAAGTGTTTTACATGTGGTTGCGTTAGTCATTCCTCTTGTTATTACAAATATAGGAACAAGAACATTAAATTCAAGCAAATATGGGTTCCTAAAAATTTGATGACTAACGTGGGTGGACCTTGTTGGATTCCAAGTTCACACATTACCTCTTCTGTGTTGGTAAGATGGAGGTGGTGAGGAACCATGAATTGGACATCACATTGTTTAGTTACTTAGCCAAACAACAACACGAAGGTATGGCTTCTACTTTGCACCTTAATGCATACCTTCATAGCAAATTTTCTTGTGTGCTTGACTTTTTTATTTTGTGTGCTAGTTTGTTTGCTTTGGTTCTTTATTAAAAAAATTTAAAAAAATGAAAAATACAAAAAGCAAAAAAATGGTGCTTAAGTTCTATCTTCCCTTTTAAATTGTTTACGTGGGTTAAATGAATGATAATCATATCCATGTAGAAATTGTTGTATTATTGTTATGACTACTTGTGCATGTTTGATTTTCTAAATAGGCATGACATGTTCAATTATTAGAATAATTTTATTTCTACACCTACACTTTCACTTCCACGAGCATTAAATTTTGTTGTACATTTGGAGACAACTTTTATGAAATATTGGAAAGTGAATGTAGGATGAAAATAACTGAAAATCTAATGGATATGATGTGTCTTGCATTGGATAAAAATTGAGCTCAAAAGAATTGAAAATAAAACAAAACGAATGAAATAGAATGAAAATAGCTCTGTCTGAAAAATGGATACAATCCTTCGCAATGTCACTGCCCACGAGTATCCAACATATACTTTACTGGTAATCTTTAGCATTGGTGTTATACTCGTCAAGCAATGCCACCCCCACATCTAAGAATCCTAATAGGCTATGTTTTTGGGTGTGGTACCTTGAACTTATTTTTAATGAGATGAAGAAAATCAATCCTAGTGAAATCATGTTACATGGAAAATGTGGATTGGTTTTGGTTATATTTCTTAAAAGGTTCTCCTCATGTGCTTCAATATTTAATCATCACACTTACACGTTGGTGTAGAAGTTGTTGTTATAATTTTCATTGAATTTGACGTGCTTATTTGATGAATGTCTATATACAAGTGTTTGTTGTAATTTATAATGCTCACTTTTGCATGTGGTATAAATTTGACTTCATATATACACTTTTGATGATAACAAAAGGGGCATAAAATATTGAGAATATTTGTACATTAATGCTTATGAACATATGGATACATGCTTATATGTTGAATATATGAATATTGGTTTAAGTGGGAGCATTAATGAATAATGAATGCATGCATGTGCTTAATGAAAATGTGAATATATGTTCAAGGGGGAGCATGAATATAGGGGGATCATGCTTGTATGTTTGAAACATTATTATTGCATGCTTGTATGCTTGAACATCAGTGGTATATTGTTGCATACTTCCTCCATATCACACTTCACGCACACACACACACACACACACACACACACACACACACACACACACACACACACACATCACGATGATATCATTTGAATCGTTATTGCTCAAATCTTATATTGGTTTGTCATCATCAAAAGGGGGAGATTATTGGATATAATGATCGATGACTTCGTGTTTGATGATAAAAAATATGTGTGAATGATTTGATGTGTGTGCTAAGTGTTTGCAGGAGTGGCAAGCTCGTAAATAATCAAATGATGACTTAGTCAAAGTGATGGAGAAATGTGCAAAGAAGACTTAGTCAAATTGATAGAGAAATTGCAATTCATTTGCAATTTGGACTTGGTCAAAGATGGAGAGATATGGAGAGATCTCATTTATTCCAAAGTGATTGAACCAAATCTCATGCAAATCAATTTATGATTAAATGAGATCCAAAATGAGATCCTATTCAAATCCTATAGCTATTCAAATTGAAATCATATAGACATACAAATTCAAACTCCATATCCAATAGTGATTGAAGAGATCTTCATGGTGATTCTTTCAAATCCTATTCAAGTTAGGATTCCATCCAATCTTCTTCAATTATGGGATTCTATTTGATTCTAATTGATCCCATCCTATCCTATATAAACTCATATTCAAAGGCGAGAAAAGAGAGAGGGCAAACCAAGAGAAAATTTGGCCAACACATCTTATATTGCACAAGCTTGCTTCTACCATCATCTCCATTGCCGAACAAAAAAGAACCTTCCTCCTTGCGCAACATTGCAAGGGAACTCCATTGCTAATCCTTCAACATCCTTGCAATCAAACTCCAAGGCCAAAGAAGCATTGCTCCTATCTCCATTGCCATCCCTATTGCACAAGGCCAAGCCAAGTTTCCTCCAAAAGGCTGCAACCATACTAGGGACTATCTTCTTCAACAATTGCACAAGGGACACAAGCCCATCCTCTTCAATATTGCACAAACAACTTCAAGCCAAGGGAAGACCTCTAAGGCCGCAAGTTTGCTTCTTCTTCCTCCAAGTGTATAACCCTTCAAGAGGGTCCATGATCATGGCCGCAAGTTTTTAGACCTTCCTCCTAGGCCACAACATCAAAGGGAGGATCATCTCTTCATTACGCAAAACTTCAAGATCTCTTCATTATGGAACACCAAAAGAGTCCATCTTCAACATTGCACAAGTCACCAAGAGGGTTCATCTCCATAGACGCAACTTGAGTTGTTGAGATCAGAGACTACATCATCTTGTGACAGAGATGACTACGCCTACACAAACTGAGATTTCATAAACTCTTTATTATTATATTTGTGTAGTAGTGTAGCGATTTTTGTAATGGAAACTTCACCATACTTGTGTTTTGGGGTCTTGTCTAGTTGGTGCTAGACAAGAGGGACTTGACTAGTTGGGGCTAGTCAATAGAAAGCTTATACTAATATTAATTTTGTTTAACACTGTGGGAGTAGGGTCCCGAGAGCCTGGTAAGCGTAGAGAAGGTGCTCTAGCTTTTTATGGTTGTATCTGTAACATTATTAATCTAGTAATTGTTTTGGGGACTGTACGTAGGTCGTGGGGACGACCGAACCAGAGTAAATCTGTTGTGCATTCTGTGATTGCTTGTTATTACTCTGCGTCTGCTTATAACTGCCTATGATTGCTCGTGTGTGCACGAGAAATTTTTATTTTCCTATTCACCCTCTAGGCTTAGATCCAGATCTAACACTAAGACCTTTCCACGAGTGAAGACTCGAGGCTAGATCACAGATCTAAGTGACACCGTTCATACACAGGGTCGTGCAATGACCTCAAGTTTTAAGGACCAACTTGTCTATTATCATTAGAGAGTTATCAATGACAGTATAATTAATGTTAACCATTTGACAACTCTTTATTGGGTCGTTCAATGGACTCATTCTCTAATGAGCACATGTGTCTTGTCTCCGACTTTGCCACATCAAATGATTAAGAAATCATCATTACCCTTTAAGTTAAGACAAAGACACAATTGTCTGTCCGATGTGCCAATATCCTACTCTCGACACATCTATGACCATGAACGCTTTAAGACTTAAGTTCCTATCGGTCATTCACTTCCGATAATTGAGATCTCCATCTAGATACGTGTATGACCTTACTTTTACGTCTAAGGAAATTATCCAAGTATTTAAAACCATTTTATTCATACTAGGATAATTAGTACCAATTAAATTCGAACAAGATGTTCTCTCGATAAATTGCCTCGAGGGCACTGACGTCCCCGCGTTGTGCGTGTTTGATGTGTGCAATAGGAAATTGGGGGCATGATATTTAAATATTTATAACCGCAAGCGCACGGAGTTGTAGTGTGGCTTGGGGGTCGAACTCAGGGAGGCGTGCTTGTGCTTGTGTCAGAAAGGACCGAATTCACCCTATGGGCGAGCTAGAACGAATCGGTGGATGGGTTGTCACAGAAATAGAATGTGAAGGATAAACAATATAAAGGGAAACCCGGGACTTCGATTTCCACCCTATCATGTGATTCTTGCCAATACGGCCGACGGATGGGATAACGATCAGAATTAGCGTCTAAAGGTGAGACGTTGCCTCTCAGAGTGATACATGCATCCCATGGGCCCAATATTCCGGTCGGTGCCCAGAATGATACGCTGGACTTCCCAGGTTCGGTCAGTGGGCATTCCCATGTCCATTAACACTGACCGACTCCAGGAGCACTAAGCTCGCAACGATAACTTTCGACATCTCATCATGTCGTTCCTACGCGCTAGGATTCGATGTCTACGCTAAGGGCGTGAGCTATCGCTAGGGAGTCAACCGCCAAGTTTATTCCCCCTTGGCCCAACGGTCAAAGGCGGTCTTTTTCCCGCCGATGACAATGAAACACCCCGCGTAACCGATAGATTCCTAATCCCTATCGATTTCATAGTCCTATTGACGCATCAGGGAGAACCCACGAAGGGTTTCCACCAAAATCCCAGATTTGGGAACTACTCACACATATTTGCTAAAAAGCAATCTAAATGAAAATCGACCGTTAAAAACATAATCAGACATTGGAATGAAGTAATAGCAATGCAATTAATATAATATCAAAGTTTGGTTAAGATCAAAACACTTAGAAATAACAAAGAAATTACAGCCGTCACAAGAGAGAAAAACAGTAAAAAATTACAATTCCTCGTTTCTGGAAACCCAGGGCTTCTATATATAGAAAACGACATCACCCGATCGGGTGAAGAATCACCCGATCGAGTGACCTGCTGCTTACTTTGGCAGCGATCTTCAGGACTTCACCCGGTCGGGCGATACGGTCGGTTGGCGGAAGCTTCTAGCCGTTTGGATCTTGGCGTCGTCGGGTGAACCGATTGGTTGATAAATCAACCGATCGGTTGGAATTTTCGCCCAAAAAGACAGAAACTTCGGACGTTTTGGCACGGTCTGCTGGCGGTCGGGCGAGCTCTCCGGGTCATCTCTTTGGGGAAATTGGCTACAGGTGAACTAATCGGGTGATGGTCACCCGATCGGTTGGAGTTCAGCTTCAAATTACCGAGAGATCAGTCGGGCTAAACCGGTCTCCGACCCGGTCAGTTGACACTTGCGTTGCTTCAGCAGCTGTCCGGGTCGTGCACGCGTGCATCACCCGATCAGTTGGCTGTGTCCAACCGATCGGGTGGGGGCTGAAAGATGGAGATCTTTGTCGTTTGACCCCCCGGATCACGCGTGACTCCTCCCTTTGCTCCGGGGACTTACGATATTGTCGTTATGTTTCCCCTACGCTGGCAAACTCCTGCAAACACCTAAAAACACGGAGAAGTGAAAGAAAACAAGAAAATACGAGAAAACGGATACGAGATGGTGGAAAATAACGGAAAAAAACAAAAGAAGACGTGCGTGAATATATGAAATATAAACGCACGTCAAAATACCCCAAGCTGAACCCTTCCTCGTCCTCGAGGAAGACTAGTGAGAGTAGGAGCTCGGAGGGAGAAAATAGAGAGAAAGAGAGAAAAGGAGAACTCTAAATCCTAAATCGCTCGTCAGGGCCAACAAAATCAAAAACAACACACCAAACAAGCAAACGCCAAATCACATCACTAAACCAAGGAATACGAGTCCAGACGAGTGACGTGGGCCCACGCGGTGAAGCGCGAGTGAGCGTGGTCGTGTGCTAGCAGACGGTGTCGCTACCTACATTGTGACATAAGCTCCATATACACAAATCCAAGAAATGACCCAAATATCGATTCGATTTTGAAATAGCGACGAATATATAGCTCAAGCATGCATGAGAAGAGTATGAGAATAGAAACGCATCATGTGTCAGGGACTCCACAGCTAGGGACTCGGACATCACCACACTATCGCCTGGATACTAGCTAGAAATACCCTATTCCAAGTGTTTTCGAAAGCGATGGGGGTTGAGATGATGTGGAGTAGGACACTCGGGGCAAATTCTCGCCTTCCCTTTATTCTCGATAGGTAGGGAAATATTCAAACACATTTTTTTTGGGTTTTGGATATATGTATTTTATTGGATTTTTGGCTATACATATGTATTTTTTTCTTTCTTTTCTCTTTTCTCTTCCCTTTTTTTGGATTTTTTTGGATTTTTGGGTATATATACGTGTGTACTCCCCCAAGTGGGAGAACGGTACACGACGAGGGGATTTGCACCAAGTAAAAATAAAAAAGAAGTTGGATTCTAAACACTTGGGCAAGGGAAATATCTCGCTAATCAGAGCATAGGCTAAAATGGGTTATCCTAGTCCTAACTGTGGAATCCCGACACATGCGAAGTGAAGCATACGATATACATATTCATGCATACAGAAGCAGATAAGAGAGGCAAATACCACATATTCAAATCGAAGCATGATAATCTAGGGGTCATTTCTGGACAGGTATATAAAACAAAATCACAAAGTAGAAGCACACCAAACAGCTAGGCGCGACACACGACTCACAAAAAGGCTAAGTGGACCCACGATGCATGAAATGCAAGAGGACTCGACTTCCTATGGTTAGTGAATGTGATTATCGAAGCCATGCTAGGTGTGTGTGTGTGTGTGATTTTTGTGGCAATTCATCATAGGGTTCATATCTAGGAGAAAGAGAAAGAAAAGAAGAAAAGGAAAAATGAAAACACGATAAAAACGACTCAAAATCGACGAAAAAGACGCAAATGACGCAAATCGACGAAAAACGACTCAACGTACACTAAAATGATGTCCTTTTTAGCAACATGATCATCTAAAAAGTGGTGTCTGACATCTATGTGTTTCGAACGGGAATGGTGTACCGGGTTCTTGGAAAGACATATTGCACTTTGGTTGCCAACCATGATAGGACAAGTATCACAGTTTATACCAAAGTCTTTAAGTGTGTGTCTCATCCAAAGAACTTGAGCACACGCGGCACCGGCGGCAAAATATTCCGCCTCGGTGGTTGAAAGTGATACCGAATTTTGCTTCTTGGAAAACCAAGAGACAAGGGAATTTCCTATAAAATGGCAAGTGCCACTAGTACTCTTCCTGTCGGATTTGCATCCCGCATAATCGGCGTCACTATATGAGACTAACTCATATGTGCTAGATTTCGGATAAAGTAATCCAAAATCTAAAGTGTAACTTAGATAGCGAAAAATACGTTTTACCGCTACTAAGTGAGAATCCTTAGGTTGAGACTGATAACGAGCACAAATACAAACGGCAAACATGATATCGGGCCTACTAGCGGTAAGATAAAGTAAACTACCTATCATACCTCGATATAGACGAATGTCTACATCTTTTCCGCCCGTATCTTTATCAAGATGCGTTGTAGTGCTCATAGGAGTCTTTTTCCCGGAGGCACTCTCCATTCCAAATCGCTTTAGCAACTCCACCGTATACTTCGTTTAGTGGATGAAGATTGCTTGTCACGCCCCGCTTCCCAAAAATATGGAGGCGAAGCGTGAGAAGGTCCGCTCAGACTTGAAGCTACAAAGCTGCAAGTCCGATAAGCGTCAATCAAATTTAAAACTGCAGGTCCTTGCAACGCGAGCGAAACAAGATAATAATAATGAAATAAGACAAAAGAATAATCTCAGAATATCCATAAATATAAATTCCAACATCGCAGAAAAGCCACCAGGCTAAAAAGAAAAAAGAGACTAAAGGCCCAAACATGGCCAACAAAAGTACAACGTACAGAGAAAAGGTGCCACGCACCGACAACTAACAACAAAACCTAAAACAAAAGAAACTCAGCAAAATCACCAAGAAAGGTCACCGGTGTCCATAAAACTCCTCCTGGTAATCATGGACTCGGACTCAGCGTCAGCAAAACATCACGTACACAGCAGCGGTCTCCGGCTCAGGGTCTAACATGTGACACCCAAAAGAGCAAGGGGCACATTTCAGCAAGTCTACAAGAGACTTGTGCAAGGAAACTGGAAGTATGCAAAAGTAAAACAACCTAGCAGTTCTAGCATGAATGCAATGACATGGCAGTTAAAGTATGAGTGCAACAGGTAAAGTAAAGTAAAGTAAAGTAAAGTAAAGTACGAACATGGCATGGCATGAATCATTCACAAGACAAGTATAAGACAAGTAAAGTAAGCACCTCGTGCACAGAGATTCCGTCTTTTGGCTAGAGTGGCTGATCGGGCCAACTCCTAAGCTCAAGTGACCGTTTATCCCTACCCCTCCACGTGTATCGGGCATTGGTTTTCAGCCAACACATGAGGCCCGCTTCTGGACCACGAGCCAGGAACTGTTTTAAACAAGTATGGCGTAGGGGTGCACCTAGCCGAAAACACGGAAACACGGATTGTACAAGTATTTTGTAGCATGTGCTACGATGCAACAATCAATTTGAATGACATGTAAGATGCAATGCATGGCAGTTAAAAGTGCGTACAGGTAAGGAAAGTAAACGTGACAGTTTAGTATGCATGAACAACAAGTTTAAGGGTTGGATCTAGCTTCGTTGTCAAGCTAGATCAATTAGGTGACGGATCTAGTTTCGTTGTCAAACTAGATCAAGTAGGCGTCTAGCCAGCTATCATTTCACTGACTAGTCTCTTTTACGCTGAAAACAAGGAAGTGGCCTAAAAACATGGCCCTACACAAGAGTTGGCAAGTTTCACTTGCCTGCAAGTACGACGTCTGAGCACACCGTCCAATGAGTCCAAAAATCACAATTATCCTACGCGCACAAGTCCACCGGCCTAAAGTCCATATTATTAATCTTTATTAGTGAATTTAAAACATTTAAAATACTTTAAAAATATTGATTTTAGTCTTGATTAACAGGCAATGGGTTGGGGGTCCTAGGGGTGCAAAGCGTTACCTCAACACGACGCGAAAGCTACACCGGCGTCGGGTAGCGACGCCGGGGGTTGGAATAAGAGAACGCGCTCCTAGTCCTGATTCCAATATAGTTTCCTCGCTGGAAAGTTCAGAGCATCAACCGGAGCAACGGTTCCAGATTCCAAAGCTAGCACGTGCGACGACGGCCTATGACGTGTCGCAACGTCGTGCACGGCGAATCGTCGGAGAGAAAGCAACTAGGTGGGGCCCACAGTAGTCCTAGGGACCTTTGGGGGACCCACAATACCTCTGGAGAACTTGGGGGGCCCACGGTGGCAAGCGATGCGACGGGTGCGGGGTTGCGACGTTTGCTCTCGGCCGTACTCAGCCAAATACGGGGAGTCCTCTCGGTCTGGCGCTAGGAACGGGCGATGCACAGAGCTTGGTCGGTCGCAGCAGCGGACGGGGCTTGGTGCGAGGCTTTGCTTCGGTCGGAGCGGGAGACAGCACTGGTCGGGCGCTAGGCGGGTCGTTGCAACATTGCAACCGTTGCAACCGTTGCAGCCTTCGGTCGGTGCGGGCGATGGCCTCGGTCAGACGCGGGCGGAGCGGGGCGACAGAGCGGGGGTCGATGCGGAGGGTTGGTGCGGAGCGGGGATGCGGCTGTGCGGGCTTGAGCTCTCGGTCAGACCGAGAGGAATCCTCGGTCGGAGCGGGAACGGAGCGGAGCGATGCGGGCCAAGCTGGGTGCGGGGGCGGCCAGCGGTCGGAGCGGGGATTTTGGGGCTGTTCTCTCGGTCGTGTGGTGGAAGTTCGTCGCAACGTTGCGACGAATCGTCGCAACGTCAAATTTGGGTTTTGGAAGAGGCTATGGTTAATTTCTTGCGAAAATGGGTCTTCCTAGGGGTTGTTTATATAGTGTAGGTGGGTTGACTTGGTCTAGGGCTAAATCTAATAGGATTAGAAGTTTTAAATAATTTAAAATTTGAATCTCAACTTCTCCAACTCACCCAAGGATTTAAACTTGGTTCAAATTAGCTGGAAATTGGCTCAAAAATTCTTTAATACGTTTAAAACTCAAATAAATTTTTTTTGGCCGAAATTAATTGAAAAATTAATTATTAAAAATATTATAAAACTTGCTAAAAATATAAAGGTGGTCAAATAAACTCCAAAAATTATAAAATAAATATTGGGGTGATCGTGATGACGAGAGTGAGCTAACTAAGAAGACGGATCTCAATTTTGACGTCGGACGACGAAACTAAAAATAGAAACGTCTCCCGTCAAAAGTGAAAATCTCCACGTCTCATCGAATAAGTTTAAATTGTGGGAAAACGACTCGAGAAACGTCGTTCCAAAATAGTGCCATTATTTAATATTCTCAGAGACGTTCACAACGGCATATCACACGAAAGTGTCCACAAACAAACAAAGTCTAAAACAAACACGTGCATGGCCAAAAGCACGTGCATGAACAACGCACAACGAAAAGTGGTCGTTACATCCTCCCCACCTTAGAATAAAGTCCGTCCTCGGACTTTCTAATATATCTAGTCGCTCTAGTAACTACCCCAGTCATGCCACGTTATAATTTAAACCAAGTATAGTCATTACAAGTGCTTATATATGCACTAGGTAGTCAAACATTAACACTACCAACACGTATATATATATACATTCACATACGTATACACTTATACCTATTATAGTCAGTCTGACTCATACACGTATTTCAATCATATATATAAGCATGCATCCCTTATATAAATACTACCTACCTAATCACAAAACAATATTTCAAATACTCATATAAGGATAGTCTCACACTTAGCCAATACAATCATTGCTCTACCTATATGTAGCTACCTATGCACAGACATCAAGGGTATACTACCCTCTAATGGTTCCTAGTACACATCCAATACCAAACACATCAACTCATGTAGTCACACCATACCATTATTAATCGAGTTTCACTATATATATATATATTCACCACTACTATAGTTTCATAATATATATAGTCATTCAAATGCATTCAAATATTTCACTATACATTCACATTACGTACGGTCCTATAACTAAGCACATACTTACCCGTGCATGGTGCACACCCATACACGCTAGCTTTTCATTCACGTATACCAATCATATCAGTATATAACTACCACACCTACACACCTAGTTTTAGCTAGTACACATACGTTCACACAGGCAAGTCCTTAGTAAATAACTATACCACAAGACCAACCCTATAACTATATACTGGTATAGCGACCCACAATCATGTGCGTAACACAACCAGGCACAAACACTTCTATCACTATGCGTACATCAAGCATTGCTATATTCAAACTACAATCATACATTCAATATACTTAGAGTATACTCACTCAAGCTTGAGTGAGAGTCAATACACATATCAGAATATTCTATATACGTAACACGGCATTCATACCTATACCAATATCACTCCAATATTTATATATATGTCTACCAATACAACCATATGCATACCATAAGTCAATCACACTTAATATTTAGTCAGGTAATACTTACATAGTTCAATCACTCTATATACCATAATAATAATAATACAGACATCAGCACACGTATAATTATAATACACTCCCTAATACATGCATACGTATTCATCGTATAGTCACACGCATGTAACATATATATTCACACCATAGCCTACTACCTATATTAGTATACCAACACCTATACCTACACAGTTAAGATGTGCAATAGTCGTGTATACCTCACGGTATACACGCATACAACATCCCACAAAGCAAGCAATACCAATCAAAATTATAATTCTACTATCATATGCATATCACCTATATACTCAGGCAACAAAACATAACTACTTACGTCTAAGCATAATACATACCGTACATACGAGCACATACACATACGTACTAATATATAGGTCACTCAATAGGCCTACTTACTTATCTATATGTACACCTATTATCATCACACCTAGCATATACATAGCTTTACCAATCATTTTATTTCAACCATTACAAATATCTCTAACTACATACACTCCATTAGACATTCCAACCCTAACTATTATATACACAGGCATCCCTAGTATAGTATAGCTAACTACACACAAATCTATAAATACTAACACACAACAACTTCATACTATCACGAATAACTCCGAGTATATATATATACCACACAATAGGCAAGCATCAATATACTATGGGGGTACACTCATTCAAGCCCACGTACACAACTTAGGTACGTGCACTACGACACCTTACCAAGGTCCAAGGGTCTACTACAACTAAGAGTTGACACAGACATTGACGAGCACTAAAGTCTGAGCAATAGAGGGAGGTCGAGGTCGAAAGCGTGACGAGGGAAGGATCGATAAGCACGAGTTCAGATAGGACGAGTACAAGGGGACAGCTTGGTTCGACGAAACTTTGACTCAATGGTGATGTTTAGGTTGAGGGAAAAAGGGAGATGTAGTGATGCTTATATAGGAGGGGGAAAAGAAATAGGGTAAATAGCATAAGCTAAAATACGCAAAATTGAAAACTGTTGTACTTCAAAAAAATTGGAATTCCTCATATGTATAAAATATTTGAAGATCGATAAAGCGAGTTGAAATAAGTTTGAGTCGAATATTCATAATAGGAGAAAATGGTCCATTGATCTATATAAAATCATTATTAAAAGGAAGTAAACCCATTTACACGAATATTAAGGACGAGTTTTTAGAAATCTTATACATTAGTAATTTAATATAATGTTGTCAAAAATTTTTGGAAAGTCAAAGAATGAAATCAAGTAACGGAAGAATTTAAACTCATGTTAAATGCTTTCAAAACTCTAGGCTATGGAAAATTTAAAATGATCAATATTGAAACTACTTTTAGAGAACCAGGGTTTGCCAAAAATGAGAAACTGATTTACACAAGGTTCTTAATATACGAGCACAACAAGTCTGGCACGGATATAAAAATAGTTGAAAGTATGTATGATGCACGGAAAAATAATATTAACTTAGTAGTAGAATTATCGAAATCGAATAGCAAGTCTTTAAAATCAAATCATGGAGGGTCTAAATCAGGAAGTGGTTATGAAAATAGTAATTTTGCAAAAATCTGAAATAGCGAGAACGACGAGCAAAAACCAACTTGCTGAAAGTTGAAATTCTATGTGTCTTGAAAAGTATATGAATGGCATAAGTCAGGAGGGAAAATTACAAGTTGAATAAAGGTACGATTCAGAATAAAATTAATATATGAAGGGACGACGCATTTGCATATGTATGAAAAACATAGGCTGGGAAAATACTATAAGCTAGTATTCAAAAATTCCGACAAACGTTTTTAAAATTTAAATCAATGAGGGAGTATGAAGTATATTAAAATTTTGAACAAAGTTAAACTTAGTGGAAGAGAAGATTGAAAAATTCTTCCAGAAGGTTCAAGTTTTGCAATGGAGATGTTTGAAAATTGACGACGATCGTCATGAGGCGATCTCGTGAATCGAGACAAGGAAATTGGTCAGATGATCAAAACATACATACGCCTAGGATATGAATCAGAAGAGTCTACGGGGAAACTCCTACGGTCGACCAACTAAAGATTAAAAACTAAGCGCTAAGACTTCTATAGGTTAGACGGTAAAGAAATGCGTTCAGCTTGGTCCGAAATCGGTGGACCCAAGCGAACGACTAAAGGAAATTCTAGAAGTCTGATATGGTCAGAGGTAGACAAGAACCACAAAGGTAACTCCTACGACGATTAAATCAATTGCTAGAAGGGGGGTCTAACTACAATCAGGGCCTCTAACTAGCAAGCACAGACGTCTAACTAAGCCTTCTTATCACCTAGTGTCATAAGAAAACGACTAGACTCAGGGCTTATTACTCGGATGTTGCAATTTATTTAATGGACATTCCGTTATTATCGTTGTTCCGTTAATTCGCAATTGCAAGACCGGACCTGCATGGGCCACCAACAAAACCTGTCACGCCCCGCTTCCCAAAAATATGGAGGCGAAGCGTGAGAAGGTCCGCTCAGACTTGAAGCTACAAAGCTGCAAGTCCGATAAGCGTCAATCAAATTTAAAACTGCATGTCCTTGCAACGCGAGCGAAACAAGATAATAATAATGAAATGAGACAAAAGAATAATCTCAGAATATCCATAAATATAAATACCAACATCGCAGAAAAGCCACCAGGCTAAAAAGAAAAAAGAGACTAAAGGCCCAAACATGGCCAACAAAAGTACAACGTACAGAGAAAAGGTGCCACGCACCGACAACTAACAACAAAACCTAAAACAAAAGAAACTCAGCAAAATCACCAAGAAAGGTCACTGGTGTCCATAAAACTCCTCCTGGTAATCATGGACTCGGACTCAGCGTCAGCAAAACATCATGTACACAGCAGCGGTCTCCGGCTCAGGGTCTAACATGTGACACCCAAAAGAGCAAGGGGCACATTTCAGCAAGTCTACAAGAGACTTGTGCAAGGAAACTGGAAGTATGCAAAAGTAAAACAACCTAGCAGTTCTAGCATGAATGCAATGACATGGCAGTTAAAGTATGAGTGCAACAGGTAAAGTAAAGTAAAGTAAAGTAAAGTAAAGTACGAGCATGGCATGGCATGAATCATTCACAAGACAAGTATAAGACAAGTAAAGTAAGCACCTCGTGCACAGAGATTCCGTCTTTTGGCTAGAGTGGCTGATCGGGCCAACTCCTAAGCTCAAGTGACCGTTTATCCCTACCCCTCCACGTGTATCGCTCATTGGTTTTCAGCCAACACATGAGGCCCGCTTCTGGACCACGAGCCAGGAACTTTTTTAAACAAGTATGGCGTAGGGGTGCACCTAGCCGGAAACACGGAAACACGGATTGTACAAGTATTTTGTAGCGTGTGCTACGATGCAACAATCAATTTGAATGACATGTAAGATGCAATGCATGGCAGTTAAAAGTGCGTACAGGTAAGGAAAGTAAACGTGACAGTTTAGTATGCATGAACAACAAGTTTAAGGGTTGGATCTAGCTTCGTTGTCAAGCTAGATCAATTAGGTGACAGATCTAGTTTCGTTGTCAAACTAGATCAAGTAGGCGTCTAGCCAGCTATCATTTCACTGACTAGTCTCTTTTACGCTGAAAACAAGGAAGTGGCCTAAAAACATGGCCCTACACAAGAGTTGGCAAGTTTCACTTGCCTGCAAGTACGACGTCTGAGCACACCGTCCAATGAGTCCAAAAATCACAATTATCCTACGTGCACAAGTCCACCGGCCTAAAGTCCATATTATTAATCTTTATTAGTGAATTTAAAACATTTAAAATACTTTAAAAATATTGATTTTAGTCTTGATTAACAGGCAATGGGTTGGGGGTCCTAGGGGTGCAAAGCGTTACCTCAACACGACGCGAAAGCTACACCGGCGTCGGGTAGCGACGCCGGGGGTTGGAATAAGAGAACGCGCTCCTAGTCCTGATTCCAATATAGTTTCCTCGCTGGAAAGTTCAGAGCATCAACCGGAGCAACGGTTCCAGATTCCAAAGCTAGCACGTGCGACGACGGCCTACGACGTGTCGCAACGTCGTGCACGGCGAATCGTCGGAGAGAAAGCACCTAGGTGGGGCCCACAGTAGTCCTAGGGACCGTTGGGGGACCCACAATACCTCTGGAGAACTTGGGGGGCCCACGGTGGCAAGCGATGCGACGGGTGCGGGGTTGCGACGTTTGCTCTCGGTCGTACTCAGCCAAATGCGGGGAGCCCTCTCGGTCTGGCGCTAGGAACGGGCGCTGCACAGAGCTTGGTCGGTCGCAGCAGCGGACGGGGCTTGGTGCGGGGCTTTGCTTCGGTCGAAGCGGGAGACAGCACCGGTCGGGCGCTAGGCGGGTCGTTGCAACCGTTGCAACCGTTGCAACGTTGCAGCCTTCGGTCGGTGCGGGCGATGGCCTCGGTCAGACGCGGGCGGAGCGGGGCGACAGAGCGGGGGTCGATGCGGAGGGTTGGTGCGGAGCGGGGATGCGGCTGTGCGGGCTTGAGCTCTCGGTCAGACCGAGAGGAATCCTCGGTCGGAGCGGGAACAGAGCAGAGCGGTGCGGGCCAAGCTGGGTGCGGGGGCGGCCAGCGGTCGGAGCGGGGATTTTGGGGCTGTTCTCTCGGTCGTGCGGTGGAAGTTCGTCGCAACGTTGCGACGAATCATCGCAACGTCAAATTTGGGTTTTGGAAGATGCTAGGGTTAATTTCTTGCGAAAATGGGTCTTCCTAGGGGTTGTTTATATAGTGTAGGTGGGTTGACTTGGTCTAGGGCTAAATCTAATAGGATTAGAAGTTTAAAATAATTTAAAATTTGAATCTCAACTTCTCCAACTCACCCAAGGATTTGACTTGGTCCAAATGAGCTGGAAATTGGCTCAAAAATTCTTTAATACGTTTAAAACTCAAATAAATTTTATTTGGCCGAAATTAATTTAAAAATTAATTATTAAAAATATTATAAAACTTGCTAAAAATATAAAGGTGGTCAAATAAACTCCAAAAATTATAAAATAAATATCGGGGTGATCGTGATGATGAGAGTGAGCTAACTAAGAAGACGGATCTCAATTTTGACGTCGGACGACGAAACTAAAAATAGAAACGTCTCCCGTCAAAAGTGAAAATCGCCATGTCTCATCGAATAAGTTTAAATTGTGGTAAAACGACTCGAGAAACGTCGTTCCAAAATAGTGCCACTATTTAATATTCTCAGAGACGTTCACAACGGCATATCACACGAAAGTGTTCACAAACAAACAAAGTCTAAAACAAACACGTGCACGGCCAAAAGCACGTGCACAAACAACGCACAACGAAAAGTGGTCGTTACATTGCATCGTCCATTTGGCGAATTTGGAGACCTAAGAAATACTTGAGCTCACTCATGTGGCTCATCTCAAATTGTTCCTTCATCACATTAGAAAACTCTTCGCAAAGAGCAAAGTTAGTAGCACCGAAAATGATATCATCAACATAAATTTGAACTAAAATTATATCCTTATTCGAATGCTTAACAAAAAGTGTTGAATCGGCTTCACCCATTTTAAAATTCAAATCCAAAAGAAAATTCTTTAGGCGATCATTCCAAGCTCGAGGAGCTTGTCTCAAACCGTAAAGAGCTTTCTTTAGTTTAAAAACATGATTTGGAAATTTTTCATTTACGAAGCCCGGAGGTTGAGAAACGTAAACTTCCTCGACAACATCTCCGTTTAAAAATGCACTTTTAACATCCATTTGAAATAATTTGAAATTTTTATGGCATGCAAAAGACAATAACAATCTAATTGATTCTAATCTAGCTACCGGAGCGAAGGATTCTTCGAAATCAATACCTTCCTCTTGTCGATAGCCTTGAGCTACTAACCAAGCTTTGTTCCGGACGACGACTTGGTTTTCGTCGGTTTTGTTCTTGAAGATCCACTTTGTCCCTATGACGGTGTGGTTCTTCGATGGTAATGGAACAAGCTCCCAAACTTCATTCCTCTCGAATTGAATGAGTTCCTCCTCCATGGCTAAGATCCAAGCGCTATCTTCGCATGCTTCATTAACATTCTTTGGCTCTATCGAGGAGGCAAAGGCACAATGAGCGAAGTAGTTCACTTGCGATCTCGTCTTGACACTATCATGGATATTGCCAATGACTTGCTCATGAGGATGGTCACGAACGGTATGAAGCCGTTAGGGAATACCTTGGTCACTAGGAACATTCTCAACAACTTCATTAGACTGGTTAGTCTCAATAGAATCAATTGAATCATTAGAGTTAGAATTACCAATTGAATCACATAAGACATCCATAGAGTCATCATCATTAGTAATTCTAGTTGGAACAAATCCTTCATTAAATGACACATGAGGCGACTCCTCGATCGTCGAGGTTCGTTTGTTGAATATCCGGTAGGCTTTGCTACGCGAAGAATATCCAACAAAAATCCCCTCATCGAATCTTGGATCGAATTTGTCCAAACTACCATACGTGTTCTTAATAAAACATTTCGAACCAAAAACACGAAAATGTTTAACTTGAGGCAACCTACCAAAGAACAATTCATAACAAGTTTGTTTAGTGCCGGGCCTCAAAAGTATTCTATTAAACACATAGCAAGCGGTATGTACCGCTTCCGCCCAAAATTGATGGCCAAGTTGGCTATCATCAAGCATAGTGCGAGCACACTCCACTAGCGTCCTATTCTTTCTCTCAACTACACCATTTTGAGGAGGTGCACGATGGAAAGAGAAGGTGTGTGTAATACCAACTTCATCACAAAATGTCTCAAAAGACTCATTCTCAAATTCCCCTCCATGATCACTACGAATAGTGACAATGGTGGTTCCAATGAGATTTTGTACTTTCTTAACAAAAATTGTGAAGTTTTCAAAAGCTTCATTTTTATTACACAATGAAAATACCAAAGTAAACCTAGAGAAGTCATCAACGATGACAAGTCCATATCTAGCATTACCTAATGAAGCAACTCTAGTTGGCCCAAATAAATCTAGATGTAATAGCTCTAGAGGCCGCTTAGAAGAAATGCTTTTCTTAGGTTTAAATGAAGATTTTGGAAGCTTGCCTCGTTGACACGAGTCACAAAAGCTTTTCTTTTGAAAGACAAGCTTAGGGAAGCCTCTAATAGAATTTAACTTGGAAAGTTTGAAAAGTGTTCCAAAGTTCACATGACCAAAACGTCGATGCCATAAGTGTTGTTCACTTGTGTTGGCAATAAGACATTGTTCATGTGATCTTGGAAGATCTAGGATATATATATCCTTATGGCGTGTGCCGGAAAACAATAATTCATTATTATCTTTTCTTAAAAATATGGCACATTCCGTTAGCAAAGTTAACTTTGTAACCTTTGTCACAAAGTTGACTTATTGAAATAAGATTGTGGTTTAATCCTTTAACAAGGTAAACATCACATATAATGGGTTTAGAAGGATTACACACTTTACCAACACCTATGATGGTTCCGCTCTCGTTGCCTCCAAATACGACGCGGTTTCCATTTGCAATGGGAACCACTCCGGAGAGCATTTGAGCGTCACCCGTCATGTGTTTTGAACACCCGCTACCGAGTATCCAATTTCTCTTGGAGCTAAATTTAAATTTGTTGCTCCGTTCCATTTTCTTGAGTACCTATAGATATGAAATGTTGTATCATGGTACCCAAGGTCATTGGGTCCAAAAGATTAGACCTTTGGAAGCCAAGTCCAATTGGACTTAGACTTCCCCACATAATCACTACTATGCACAACATTCGAAAAATAAGCATTCATATAAACTTGTTTTTCATCCATGCTTGTGTCCTTTGGGCTCCAAATAGTGAAAATCTTGGGAGCCCTCATCCTATTGGGTGCATGCATGCGTTGTTGGTTTCTACGTGATGCATGTCGTGGATAGGCATAAGGAACATGATGGAATGGTGCATGCGGATAATTATTCATATGATGATGTGGGTGAACATATGCATGTGAGGGAACACGTGCGTGAGGGTGTCTCACATGGTGTGCATGTGCCCGCGAACGTGTAGCATAAAAATCATCATATGTGTGAGCCGGTGGAGTAGGACGTGTGTTCCTACGTGGCATGGTATTTGTGTACATGTAGGCATGACCCTTCTTTGGAGGTCCACCCAAAGTGGGTTTCTTTCCAAAAGAAGGTGTGTGCGAAGTGGAAGCACCATTGGTAGATGAACTACCAATAGAGTGTTTACTCCCACTCGGTGAGGCATCAGAAGTAGGCCTAACAAAAGTAGTGACCGATTTGGATGAACTCCCTATCTTATACCCCAAGCCAATGTGGTGATTGCCCGAAAGTAAATCATTTAGGATGTTATCCAAATGGTCTTTACCCTTATTAAATTTATTAATTCGGCCTATCGTGCACTCATATTTCTCGGTGAGAGAATGCATCGAAGCACCCAAAGTGGATATTTGCGATGTGAGCACATAAACACGAGACTTGAGATTTTCATTCTCAATACTCAAAGTCGAGTTTTGAGAAGTCAAATCCGCTATCCTATGTTCTTCCGAATCCTCAACACTAACATGTTCAAGTTTAGATTTGAGATTAACAATCTCATTTCTTAACTCTTCAACAACGGTGTCGTTGTTGGTGATGATAGTCTTAGGCGAGGTTTGAATGCTAGCTAGGTCATCTTTTACCTTAGTATATATATTTACTAATTTAGTGTATTTAGACCATAATTGAGAATTAGCATTCCTAAGGTCATCCATAGTTACCTCATCGCCTTCGTTGTCGCTATCATCGGAAGAGGAGGATCCTTGATCATGCTCCTCTCTTGCCATGAAGCACATGTGCGCTTGCTCCACTTTCTCATCATCCGACTCTCCGCTTGAGGAATCCTCGGAGTCGGTGAATGTTGCTCCGACAAGTCCCTTTTTGTACCCCTTTTTGTACTTCTTGGACTTATCGAATTTCGGCGCCTTCCACTTCTCCTTTTGCTTATTTAGAGGACACTCCGCTTTCATGTGTCCTGGCTTATTGCACTTGAAACACAAAGGAGAGGAGGAGGAGTTAGAAGAACCAAATTTAGCTTTGTTCTTATAGTTACCTTTTCGGAAGAAACGGTTGAACTTCTTGGCCATGAGTGACATGGACTCCAAGTCCAACTCGTTTTCCGAGTCTTCATCATCGGTTGATGTGGATGTGGATGGAGCGGCCTTGAAAGCAATAGCCTTCTTCTTTGGCTCGTCTTGCTTTAGGTAGGACTTCATCTTTTCCTGCAATTTTAACTTGCTATCCTTGCATACCTCGTATGACATTAAAGTACCCATTAGTTGAACTACGGTGTACTTATTCATATCATTACCTTCCTCGATGGCGAAGGTACGCTTTTCCTAAGAAGAAGGAAGTCCTTCGATAAGCTTCGAACACTTCTCCTTTTGGGTGTAGGTTTTGCCAAGAGCCTCCAACTCGTTTATGATGTCGACGAAGCGAGCATAATACTCCTTCATCTTCTCACCCTGTTGCATATGAAACATTTCGTAATCTTTGTTAACAACTACGAGTTTAGAGTCTCTTATCCTACTCGTCCCTTCATGTAGTATGAGGAGGGAGTTCCAAATTTGATATGCACTCTTACATGTGCATATCTTATTGAAGTCCTCGGGCTCCAATGCGCATTGCAAGGCGTTCATTGCCTTGGCATTGATTACCTCCGCGGTGACCTCCGCGGTTGTCCATTTCTCAAAGTCTTCTTCGGCGGGCTCGACATATTCCTTCATCGTGGTCCTCCATAGAGATGCACTCCAGAGGAACGTTTCCATCCGGCATTTCCAGTACCCGTAGTTGGTACCGTTGAAGAATGGCGGCCTCGTTGAGGAATGTCCTTCCATCACCGAAGATGCTCCTTCACGGTTCCTGAAGGTGCCATAGTCGGAAGGTGGACGCAAGGTCTTGTTGTCGTTGGCAGACATAGCTAAGTATTTGGCTCTGATACCAAATGTAATGCCCTACAAGCTACTGCACAAGTACTAGAGGGGGGATGAATAGTACTTTAAAAATAACAAGGAGTATAATTCCTAATTATCGTGCAAACAACTACCAAATCAATTTGCCGAAGCTTAAATTGATGACAACAACAAAATTAACAATGCTAACAATAGATATTACTGGGTTCGGATCCACCCAAGTCTCCCCGACTTGTTCCCGGTGATCCTACGTCCCAACCACCCGGATCCCCTCCGGATACTTAGGTTAGAAACCCTAACCCAAGATTTCCACTATGAATATCTTGTGAAAAACCTTCACAAGATGAAATCATACATGCAAAGGCAAAAGTGAATCCCACAACCCGGGATCACAACCTTCTCTCACAACCGA
Organism: Scilla litardierei; assembly: GCA_030789695.1. Classification (NCBI taxonomy): domain Eukaryota; kingdom Viridiplantae; phylum Streptophyta; class Magnoliopsida; order Asparagales; family Asparagaceae; genus Scilla; species Scilla litardierei. The sequence goes on from CM061132.1 coordinate 104,111,824, forward strand.
GAGAATCAATAGCAATAAATGAGTTTATAATGAAATAAACAATCTTACCACAAAATCCTATACCTTGAGTTTTCTTACCAAATAGGTGCAAGGAGTGATTTGTGGAAGAGGAAGTCATCAAGACCTAGCACCACTGAAATGAGCAGCAATGGATGCCTAGGAGTGATTTGGAGACTTGAATCAAGCTAGAGCTTGAATGGCTCACCAAGAACAAACTTCTCTCAAGATGGATTCTAGATCTAGAAAGTGAGAGAATGGATTTCTTGTGAGGAAGAGAGCTTTGGAAATGAGTGAGAATCTCTAACTCTTTCAATCTCAATGAATCTCTTAATAGCAGCTCTAACCTAGAAAGAAATGACCAAGCTTCGTATTTATAGGGTCCCATAAAAACAAGTTAGGTCAAATCCCAACGGATAGAAATCTGAAGCAGTTAGTCGGTCAAAGAACAACCACTGACCGACTAGTTCATCAATTAGTCGGTCGGTCAAACAACATGGACCGACTAAGTGATGAACAGTGAAAAGATAGAATTTCAGACCTAGAAATCTAGTCGGTCCAAGAAGACTGTCTGACCGACTAGTTTCACAACTAGTCGGTCAGTCAGTAAACTTAGACCGACTAAGAGTCAAAAACTATTAGTCTGAATACAAATTGATTTAGTCGGTCCAAGAACAAATGTTGACCGACTAGATCATCAACTAGTCGGTCGCCAAACGTTCTTAGACCGACTAACGATAAACAGTAGCTTAGGAGAAAAAAATTGGCATGTACAGTAAAGCTCAACTAGTCTATCAAAGAAGCATCACTGACCGACTAGTTCACAAACTAGTCGGTCGGTGAGTCAACGTAGACCGACTAACTGTAAACAGTACTGAGCAAGAAAATACAAACTGAAACTAGTCGGTCCAAAAAGCTTTGCCGACCGACTAGATCACCATCTAGTCGGTCAGTACTTCTTTTTGAACCAACTAACATGCACAATAAAGTCCGAATCGAAGCGCGATGCTTCGAGGAAGTTAGAATGGACTTCTACTAAGATCCTAGAGCTAAGATATGAGCGTTATGATGATAGAGATGTAAGATATACTCAAGGCTTAACATTCTATAAATCGAAACTAAAAGACTATAAATAAAACCTCAAAGAACGGTCTTCAAGAGCTTCGATCAACTCTTCATGACTTCCAAAATTGTCCAAAAGCTTCAACGAAGCTTTAGGCATTGAATACGAGCTTCGAGAAGTCTTGAGAAGTCGCTTTGAGTGTTCTCATGAATTTGGCGACGATCTCCATAACTGCGCTCACAAATTATTAGTTCATGAATTATTTATGTTTGCTCATCATCCAAAACCAAATCCGGGGAGTCCAATACTCAACAGTAAATCCTCTCGTCGTGTACCGTTCTCCCACTTGGGAGAGTACACATGTGTATAGCCAAAACCCCAAAAATCCAAAAAAAGAGAAAAGAAAAGAAAATCCCAAAAAGAAAAGAAAAGAAAAAAAAATTGTATAGCCAAAAAGACAAAAAAATACATATATCCAAAACCCAAAAAAAATATATGAGTGTGAATATTTTCCTACTTACCAATAATAAAGGGAAGGCGCGAGTTTGCACCGAGTGTTCTACTCCTCATCATCTCAACCCCAATCGTTTTCGAAAACACTTGGCTTAGGAACTTTTTAGCTATTATCTGGGCTATAGTGTGGTGATTTCCTTAACCCTAGTTGTGGAGTCCCTGACGCATGATATGTTTCGATTCTTGCTCTATTCTCACGCATGCTTGAGCTATATATTCACCGCTTTATTCGAATCGAATCGATATTTGGGTCATTTCTTGGATTTGTGTATATCGAGCTTTATTGCACATCGTAGATAGTGACATCGACTGCTAGCACACGACCACGCTCCCTTGCGCTTCACCGTGTGGGCCCACGGCACTTGTCTGGACTCGTATTCCTTGGTTTAGTGATGTGATTTGGCATTTGCTTGCTTGGTGTGTCGTTTTTGATTTTGTTGGCCCTGACAGGCGATCTAGGTTATAGGGTTCTCTTTTTCTCTCTTTCTCTCTAATTTCTCCTCTGAGCTCCTACTCTCACTCGTCTTCCTCGAGGACGAGGAAGAGTTCAGCTTGGGGGATTTTGACGTGCGTTTATATTTCATATATTTGTGCACGTTTTCTTCCGTTTTTTCCGTTATTTTCTGCCGTCTTGTATTCGTTTTCTCGTGTTTTCTTGTTTTCTTTCAATTTTCCGTGTTTTTTGTATTTTGCAGGAGTTTACCGGTGTAGGGGACATAAAACGATGATATCATGAGTCCCAGGAGCAACGGGAGGAGTCACGCGTGATCCAGGGGGTCAAACGACGAAGATTGCATCTTTCAGCCCCTCACCCGACCGGTTGGTCACTTCCAACCGATCGGGTGATGCACGTGTGCACCACCCAGACACAAGTTGGAGCAGCCAAGAAGTCACCCGGTCGGTTCAGAGACCGGTTCAAACGCCCCAACTCTCTGGATTCTGATGCTGAATGCCAACCGATCGGGTGACCTTCACCCGATCAGTTCACATGTAGCCGATTCTCCAAAGCCAAGACACGGAGAGATCAACCGACCGGTTCACCCGACAGCACGAAGATCCAACCAATCAGCTTCAACCATCAACCGACCGTGCTGTGTGACCGGGTGAAGTCACGCGCTGAACTGCCGAAGAAACGAAGCAGGTCACCCGATCGGTTGACTTTTCAACCGATCGGGTGATATAGTATTCTATATATAGGACCCCTAGGTTTTCCAGAAACGAGAGTTGTTATTTTTGCTGTTTTTTCTCTCTCTTGACGGCTGTAATTTTTCAGATATTTGTAAGTTTTCTGATTTTTGTTAAACTTTAATATAGTGTTATTAGCATTGCTCTTACTGCTTTTCAATCGCCCGATCATGTTTCTAACGTCGATTTCGATTTAGATTGCTTTTTCCTAAATATGTGTGAGTAGTTCCCAAATCTGGGATTTTGGTGGAAACCCCTTTGTGGGTTCTTCCCGATGCATCCATAGGACTAGAAAATCGATAGGGATTAGGAATCTAACGGTTACGCGGGGTGTTTTATTGTCATCGGCGGGAAAAAGACCGCCTTTGACCGTCGGGCCAAGGGGGAATAAACTTGGCAGTTGACTCCCTAGCCATAGCTCATGCCCTTAGCGTAGACGTCGAATCCTAGAGCACGGAAGCGGCAGGATGAGGCGTTGGGAGTTATCGTTGCGAACTTAGTGCTCGCGGAGTCGGTCAGTGTTAATGGACGTGAGAGTGCCCACTGACCGAACCCGTGAAGTCCGGCGTATTATCCTGGGCACCGACCGGAATATCGGGCCCATGGGACGCCAGTACCACTTTTAGAGACAACGTCTCACCATTAGACCCTAATTCCGATCGCTATCCTACCCGTAGGCCGTATCGTCGAGAATCGCACGATATGGTGGAAACCAAAGTCTCGGGTTTTCTCTATATATTGTTTATCCCTCGCATTCCATTTACTGTGACAACCCATTATCCGATTCGGGCTAGCTCGCCCATGGGGTGAATTTGATCCTTCTTGACACAAGCACAACCACGCCTCCCTGAGTTCAAACCCCAAGCCACACTACAACACCGTGCGCTTGCGGTTACAAATATTTAAATCTCACGCCCCCAATTTTACATTGCATACACTCAGACGCGTAGAATCTGGGGGGGGCGTCACTCGCTTAAGTGGGCGGCAGGGGAAGGAGGTCTCGGAGCACCCTGGGGAAGGAATGGAAGGCGGAGCCCCTCCATAAACTCAGGATCGGGAGGAAACGTCCAATCTGCCGCCAAAGCAATAGTCATACGAGCGGGGTTGGGCAGAATGGTATAGGGAGCAGGAGGGTGTCCATAATGGAAGGTGAAGCCTCCATCGGGGCGGGGCTTAATCATGTAAATATGCCTCAGGACATCTAGATCTAGACGTGAGGGTCCTGCGGTCGTATGAAGATCTCGGGGGATGACAATGTTGAACTAGGGAGCCATAGCTATGATCGTGATAAGGCCCTCGCAACAAACCTTGCCCTTGCCGGCACGACTAATCTCAAGAAGCTTGGAGACAAGCCAAGCACTGGCATGGACGGGAATGTTAGGGGCCCTAAAAGAAATCCCGTCATCACCCCGAACGGAAGGAAAGGTCATGGCCCACAAAATGAAAAGATCAGGGATGGTCACGGTGCCGGACTCATCCCTGGGGAAAAATGTGCAAGAAATGATTCGGTGGGCCAGACGGAAGATGGGGTGAATGATGGAGGAGGCCTTGGCCTTACCTCGGGGATATTGAGGGTGTAGGGTGAGGCGAAAACAAAACTGATCGACGTCAAATTCGGGGGGATACCCGTAGGGACAGATAGCGTCGTCCCCAAGGATGGGGAAACCAAAGATGTCATTGATGGTATCGAGATGGGTGCGAATGGTTCTGTTATGGACGCGGAAGATGACGACCGATCCCGACTCACAGACAAGTGTGGATAAGAATTCGAGTGTGAGTGAGGGGTAGGACACCGCGGTGGCGTTTAGGAAAGCTAACCAACCTAACTTTGCAAAGAGAGTCTCGACCTCGGTGAAGACACCGAGATCGATAATCGATTGGGTATGGGCAAATTTGGTCGATAGATGCCCCCAATCATCAAGTCTATGATAGAAATCGTTATGCTCTAGGTTCCTAAAGCGGTAGCCACACAGGCCCATCAGTGGGTCCTCAACTAGGGCGATAGGTTGGGGTTGGGGTTGGGGTTGGGGTTGTGTAGGCTGTGCAGGGGGAGGGCGTGTGTGTGGTGGTCGTGTGGTCTTGCGTCTCTTGCGAGACGACCCCTCCTCTCACATGATACCCTTACCCTTATCTTGATCTCAGTCCATGTGTGTGGTGGACGTGAGTGAATGCGAAAATGTGATGAATGTACACACACACAAGCAATCGAGCAGATTGAAATCTTAAGGCAAAATACAAAATTAAGCTAAGGAGCAAAGTTTCTCAAGCGAGATGATGATCCTTGCTCGTAGATGTCCCAACGCGATGCAATGGGAAAAAATGTGAAGCCGCGGCAACTCTTTTCAGCAAATTTCGAAAATTGGGGGTTTTGTGCAGAAATTAGGGTTTTTGATGGTGTGAAATCGAAGAGAGAGAGAGAGAGAGAGAGATCGATGGAGAGATGGAAAAAGAGAGGGGAGATATCGATTGAGAGGGTTGCGTGGTCGGTTGAGGGAGAAACGAGGCTGTTTGGAGCTTGGGGAAGTCGAAACGACGAGAGAGAATCGAGATCGGGCGAGGGAGATGAACGAGTGTGGTGTTGTCGTATTTATAGATTTTAAATCGAACCGATCGGGTGAGTTTTCACCCGATCGGTTGACAATTAGGTCGAAAAATTTGCTGAAAAGAGGCTACAGGCGAACCGATCGGTTGAGAACTCAACCGATCAGTTGGCCGCTTCACAATTTTTCCCGAAATTTTAGTACTATTTACCCGGTCGATCACCCAACCATGCTTTATATCAACCGATCGGTTGATCAATTTCCAAAATTTTCCGAGACTTCGGCCGTTCCCAAACGGTCTGCCACCCGGTCATGCATTGTTTCACCCGACCGGTTCGCTGGAGAGCATGTACGGGCCATTATCTGATACGTCTCACCCGATCGGTTGAGTGGTCACCCGATCGGGTGAGGGCTTGTTTCCTGCAAAAATTCACAAATGGCCTAAGTTTCTCGACTGATGTTCCAGCGGCTGGATTTAATTATTAAAATAGAAAAAATAAAGATAATAATAATCCTAAAAATGAAGATAAAAGTTTAGAGCATGAGTTGCCTCCCAGGAAGCGCTTTTGTTTAACGTCGTTTGCTCGATGCCCGTAGATGATATTCAAGGTGGACGGGGGTGATGGCCTAAGATCGGCATCGCTTCTGATTTAGAGTTGGTGGCATTCGGTGTCATCGGCGGTGACAAGAAAACTTGCTCGACAACCCTCCCTTTGTTGACGGGATCCAGGGGCTTCTCCCTTATATTGGCGTCTACCGCCACTTTTTTCAGGATCCAGATCTCATCACCGGTGAGCCCCAAGGGCTCTTTCCCTATCCTCCTCATCGGAGGAGCTTTTTGAAATCCGGAAGGAACCGTATGTGCCGCATCCGCTTTCCCAGCAACATCATCTTCCTTCGGGCCGACATGTTCTTCTAAGTCCCCCAAGCTATCGGGGGGATTTCTTGAAAGAATTTCCCAGGCGCTTGCTTCCACAACTCTCTCTTCTTCTAACTCCAGCATATTATATCCAGGATCATCCGGGGGTTGGGGTGCTTCATTGACAACCCCAAGTCAAACTCGACTTTTTCATTACCGATGTTAAGGGAAAGCTTCACATTCTTCACATATATTAAAACGCCGACAGTGGCCATGAAAGGCCGTCCAAGGATGATGGGGGTGTGCGCATCTTCAGGCATGTCCATGACGACGAAGTCCACTGGCACATGCACCCCACTTACGTTGACAGGGAGGTCATCTACAACCCCCACCGGATATTTGACCGAACAGTCTGTAAGCTGTAGGGTCATACCGGTGGGCTCCAAGTCGCCCATCCCTATCCACTTATACAGCGACAGGGGCATTAAACTGATGCTCGCTCCAAGATCGACGAGCACGCGATGTATCTTTACCTCCCCGATCGCACAAGGGATAGAGAAGCTCCCCGGGTCTTTAAGCTTAGGCGGATTTGCTCTCTGAATGAGAGCGCTGCATTCCACCGTTAATACGACCTTCTCCTTTCTGGACCCTTTTGTCACCAAATCCTTTAACAATTTTGCGTATGAGGGAATCGTCTCGATAGCTTCGAGGAAGGGGATTTGCAAGCTTAGATCCTTGACCATGGCAAAGAATTTTCCATACTTCTCGTCTATCTTGGCTTGGGCTAGCCGTTGTGGAAAAGGCACAACGGGCTTGAATACTTTGAGGCTCCCTTCCACGTCCTTCTTCTTCTCCTCTTCAGGGACTCCCTCCGGAGTCGTTGGCTTTGGAGACGAAGCACCGGCGTCATTCAAATTTTCAATTGGTCGCTCTACAACTAACGGTGCTTCCGGTTCCTTGGTGGGCACTCTTGTGGGGATTTGTGTTCCGCTTCTCAAAACGATAGCGGACACATTCGCATGCTCGTGCGTGAGTGCCAAAGTCTGGTGTGCTCCCCTCGGGTTCACTTCCGGTTGTGGCGGCAATAGATTTTGCGACCTTTGAAGGTTCGCCACTTGTAACCCCAGCTGGGTTACTTGGTCAGTGAGAGCCAGGTGCCCCATTTCCAGCTTCAAATTTATCTTCTCCTGGTTGGTAATGTATTGAGTCAAGAGGGACTCAACCGGAGAGATGGCCCATTGCTGGCCATATTGTTGCTACTGCTGCTGCTGAACGGGTTGCTGGTTCCTTCGGGGATATTGCTGATATTGTTATGGAGGCAGCTACTGTTGAAACCGCTGCTGCTGTTGTTGCCTAGGCGGCTGATATACTAGCTGCTGCTGCTGCTGCTGAGGCGGCTGCTGATATGGCGCCCGGTAGCTAAGGTTGGGATGGTTCCGGTTGTTTGGGGAGTAGGCCGGGTTGGAGATAGTCCGTGGTGGATACGACGCATTTTCCGTAGGATTGTAGAATAGTGCACTCGCTTGGTCCAACGGCGGTGAGATGTCACCACCCTCGAAGTCCCCCATGACTTCTTCTTCCACCGCCGCAATATGATGTGTACAGGCACCACCGGCTCCTACCATCAGCGCGGAGATCTGGGTCAACAGCAAGTCAAAGTTGCTGGATAATTTGTCGACGTCCTCGACCCTGTGGATACCCCCAGATCTAGGTGTGGCTCTCTCGTCACACCACCGCTCATTATTTGATGTCATATTTTCTAGTATGTTCCCGGCATCTTCTTCACTTCTGGACATGAAGGACCCCCAGCCGCGGTGTCCATTGAAGACTTCAAGTCATCCCTCAAACCGTTGTAGAACAGATTAATTATCTGCAACTTGGGAAGCTCGTGATGAGGGCATCTTCGATGCATCTCCTTAAATCTTGTCCAAGCTTCATGCAGGGACTCGTGGATGGCTTGGGAGAAGGAGGAGATCTTACTCCTCTGCTTCATGGTCTTCCCTGGAGGAAAGAATTTCGTCAGAAAAGCGTTTGAAAGCTTCTCCCAAGTGTTGAATGTATTTGGGTCCTTCCCTCTAAGCCACAGCTTGGCCTTATCTCGCAGAGAGAAGGGGAATATCTTCAGACGGATCGCCTCAGTTGTGACACCATTTATGCGGAAGGTGTCACATTTCTCCAAGAAGGCGTCCAAATGTTCGATGGGGCTCTCCATGGGTGCCCCCAAGAATTGATCCTGCTGGATCCACGTCACTAAGGACGGCTTGAGCTCGAAGATCTGCGTCGTAATAGCAGGAGGACGGATGGCGGAGGTGGACTCGAGGGAAGGCATCAAGTACTCTAGCAGGGATTTATGAGGTGGGGTGTTCTCCTCCATGTCTTCGGGCTCTTCTCTTCTTCGCTTATCGACGGCCAGACGCCTTAGGGTGGCGTTTATCTCAGGATCAACAGGAATCAAGTCATCAAGACTCCTTGTGTTCCTGCACATTAAAAGCAACAAACACCCGTGAAGCGAAAAGTGGGAAAGAAACAAATAAAATAGAAAATAAAAATAAGAAAATAAAAACGAAAAAGAAGAATGCGAAAATTATCGCGAGATATAGATGAGAGCTAGACTCAATGGTTCATGAGATCCTAAAATAACAAGCACGTTGCCTCACCGGCAACGGCGCCATAAAGCTTGGCGTCCCCGCGTTGTGCGTGTTTGGTGTGTGCAATAGGAAATTGGGGGCGTGAGATTTAAATATTTATAACTGCAAGCGCACGGTGTTGTAGTGTGGCTTGGGGGTCGAACTCAGGGAGGCGTGGTTGTGCTTGTGTCAGAAAGGACTGAATTCACCCTATGGGCAAGCTAGCCCAAATCGGTGGATGGGTTGTCACAGAAATAGAATGCGAGGGATAAACAATATAAAGGGAAACCCGGGACTTCGATTTCCACCCTATCATGTGTTTCTCGCCAATACGGTTGACGGATGGGATAACGATCAGAATTATGGTCTAAAGGTGAGACGTTGCCTCTAAGAGTGATACCGGCGTCCCATGGGCCTGATATTCCAGTCGGTGTCCAGGATGATACGTCGGACTTCCCGGGTTCGGTCAGTGGGCGTTCCCATGTCCATTAACACTGACCGACTCAGGGAGCACTAAGCTCGCAACGATAACTCCCGACATCTCGTCCTGCCGTTCCCACGCGCTAGGATTCGATGTTTACGCTAAGGGCACAAGCTATGGCTAGGGAGTCAACCGCCAAGTTTATTCCCCCTTGGCCCAACGGTCAAAGGCGGTCTTTTTCCCACCGATGACAATGAAACACCCCGCGTAACCGATAGATTCCTAATCCCTATCGATTTCCTAGTCCTATTGACGCATCAGGGAGAACCCACGAAGGGTTTCCACCAAAATCCCAGATTTAGGAACTACTCACACATATTTGCTAAAAAGAAATCTAAATGAAAATTGACTGTTAAAAACATAATCAGATGATTGGAATGAAGTAATAGCAATGCAATTAAGATAATATCAAAGTTTGGTTAAGATCAGAACACTTACAAATAACAAAGAAATTACAGCTGTCACAAGAGAGAAAAACAGTAAAAAAATTACAACTCCTCGTTTCTGGAAACCTAGGGTTATATATATATATATATATAACGACATCACCTGATCGGGTGAAGAATCACCCGATCGGGTGACCTGCTGCTTACTTCGGCAGCGATCTTCAGGACTTCACCCGGTCAGGCGACACGGTCGGTTGGCGGAAGCTTCTAGCCGTTTGGATCTTGGCGTCGTCGGGTGAACTGATCGGTTGATAAATTAACCGATCGGTTGGAATTATCGCCCAAAAAGACAGAAACTTCAGACGTTTTGGCACGGTCTGCTGGTGGTCGGACGAGCTCTCCGGGTCATCTCTTTGGGGAAATTGGCTACAGGTGAACCGATCGGGTGATGGTCACCCGATCGGTTGGAGTTCAGCTTCAAATTCCTGAGAGATCAGTCGGGCTGAACCGGTCTCTGACCCGGTTGGTTGACACTTGCATTGCTTCAGCAGCTGTCTGGGTCGTGCACGCGTGCATCACCCGATCGGTTGGCTGTGTCCAACCGATCGGGTGGGGACTGAAAGATGGAGATCTTTGTGTTTGACCCCCCAGATCACGTGTGACTCCTCCCATTGCTTCGGGGACTTACGATATCGTCGTTATGTGTCCCCTACGCTGGCAAACTCCTGTAAACACGTAAAAACATGGAGAAGTGAAAGAAAACAAGAAAATACGAGAAAACGGATACGAGACGGTGGAAAATAACGGATAAACACAAAAGAAGACATGCGTGAATATATGAAATATAAATGCACGTCAAGCACATATCTTTCTACATCTCCCACTTGCACTAAGGCTATTTATCTTGGTATCTCATACTGCTATAATATATCAGTCTCTTCGGACGTTCATATGTCAGAGCCTAAAGAGTGGATCTGCTAAAACGTATCTATTACGCAGTATTACAGAGTCCTTTAACTATACACCCTTAATCACCCACGGGTGATTCTACAAAAACGTCTTCGGATCTCATCCAATATCTTTTCCTCTTATGTATAGCTAACGATTAGCATATACTAATTTGTGTAAGATTCATCATTTCAGACTAGTTAGTCATTGATATGCTCACATTTACACTTTATTTCTGCATATTTCCATGCCATATCGATTTCTCATATCGCGAATTTAAAGCTTAAACGACGATTTCATGACGAATTTCACTATTTCTATGTATCGTTGGATTTTCAGGAAATATGGAGCAATCGGGAGCAATTTAGAGCTAGGAGCATATATACACATGTCGAAGCGTTAACGACGACGATATCGAGGAGCTCATGATGCTTGAAGAGGTCAAGAAGCGAAAGGATGAGAAGAAAAGAAGGAAGGAAGCGAGAAGAAGAAGAAAAAGATGAAAACTCAGCTTACTCGGCCGAGTGGCATAGCCCAATCGACTGAGTGACCCATCCAAAGAAGAATGTCAAATGCACTCAGCCGTGTGAAACTTTCACTCGACTGAGTGAGAAGCCCACTCGATCGAGTTGAAAGAAGAAAAGTTGGAAGCAGAACATTGTTTCTGGAGAAGTTTGCAGAAGATCTCACTCGACCGAGTCAGAAAGCCACTCGACCGAGTGAGTTGACCACTCGACCGAGTGGCCAGAGAAGACAGAACACTGATTTTTGAAGACTTTTTGCAGAAAATGCCACTCGACCGTGTGACAATTTGACTCGGTCGAATGCGCCACCGGCCCAGATTTGAGAATTAGGGTTTGCTTCAGGTTGGGTATTTTGGTCAGCTTTTTTCTAGATTTTTAAGTTAACATAAATATGTAGTTTTAAGAGCCGTCAAAAAGAGGACGATACGGCTATAGTTCTAAGGAGAAGTTTTATTTTATTTTTCTATTGCTTAAGGATTGGAGTGCAAAGTTCTTGATTTTCTTTGTGGATTGAAGCTTGGAACACAATTGGTTTGTCTAAACTCCTATTGTTTCTAACTTTTATGATTAATTTCTGTTTAGATTTCTTGTCTACGATGATTTCTATTGCATCTACCAATTCTACTGCTTTGATCATTGTAACGACCACTTTTCGTTGTACGTTGTTCGTGCACGTGCTTTTGACCGTGCACTTGTTTATTTTAGACTTTGATTGTTTGTGAACACTTTAGTGTGATATGCTGTTGTGAACGTCTCTGAGAGTAGTAAATTGTGGCACTAATTTGGAATGACATTTCTCAGGTCGTTCTCTCACGATTTGATCTTATTCGAAGAGACGTTGTGATTTTCACTTTTGACGGGGGACGTTTCTATTTTTAGTTTCGTCACCCGACATCGAAATTGAGATTCGTCTTCTTAGTTACCTTTCTCTCGTCACCACGATCACCCCGATATTTATTTTATAATTTTTGGAGTTTATCTGACCTACTTTATATTTTTAGCAAGGTTAAAAATATTTTTAATAGCTACGTTTTAAAGTATTTTCGGCCAAATAAAAGTTTATTAAGTTTAAAACGTTTTAAACAATTTTTGAGCCAAATCCTAGCCCCTATCTTGGCCGCACCCAATCCATACGTGATTAGGAGAGGTAGATTCGAATTTTAAATTATTTTAAACTCCTAATCCTATTAGATTTAGCCCTAGACCAAGTCAACCCCTCTACACTATATAAACAACCCTTAGGAAGACTCATTTTTGCAAGAGATTAACCCTAGCCGCTTCCAAAACCCAAAAACCCACTTGCGACGATTCGTCGCAACCCCGTTCAGCCGTCGCAAGTGTCCGACCGAGGAAAACGCCCCAAATCTCCCGCACCCACTGACAGCCGCCCCGCACCATCGCCCGCTCCGCACCGCTGCGTCGCCACTTCACAAAATCCCCGCACCGACCAAGAGGATCTCTCGGTCAGACCGAGAGATCTCACCCGCTCAGTGCCCGCTCCGCACCGCGCCATCGCCCCGCTCCGTTCGCCCGCATCGCCCCGTGTCTGACCGAGGAACCCGCCCGCTCACGCCCGCATCTCCGCAACGTTGCAGCGCCCCGCCAAGCGCCCGACCGGCCCGTTCTCCTGCACCGACCGAGACAATCACCCGCACCGACCGAGAGCCCCGACCCCCGCAGTTGTGCACAGCCGTTCTACCGCACCGACCGACCCAAGTCCCCGCACCGGCTAGTGTCCGACCGAGAGGCAATCGTCGCAACACCGCATCCGTCGGACCGCTTGCCACCGTGGTCTCCCCAAGTTCTCCAGAGGTATTATGGGTCCCCCATTGGCCCCTAAGACTACTGTGGGCCCCTCCTAGGTGCTTTCTCTTCGAGGGATTACCGTGTACGACGTTACGATACGTCGTAGCCCGTCGTCGCACGTGCTAGGAATCTGGATTCGTTGCTCCGGTTGCTGCTCTGATTTTTCCAGCGAGGAATCTATTCTGGAATCAGGACTTGGAGCGCGTTCTTTTATTCCAACCCCTGACGTCGCTACCCGACGCCAGTGTAGCTTTCCCGTCGTGTTGAGGTAACGCTTTGCACCCCTAGGACCCCCAACCCATTGCCTGCTAATCAAGACTAAAATCAATGTTTTTAAAGTATTTTAAATGTTTTAGAATTCACTAATCAAGATTAATAAAACGGATGTAGGCCGTTGGACTTGTGCACGTAGGATGTAACGGACTGTTTTCGTTGTACTTTGTTCGTGCACGTGCTTTTGGCAGTGCACGTGTCTATTTTAGACTTTATTTGTTTGTGAACACTTTTGTGTAATATGTTGTTGTGAACGTCTCTGAGAGTATTAAATAGTGGCACTAATTTGGAACGACGTTTCTCGAGTCGTTTTTCCACAATTTAATCTTATTCGATGAGACGTTGCGATTCTCACTTTTGACGGGAGACGTTTCTATTTTTAGTTTCGTCGTCCGACGTCAAAATTGAGATCTGTCTTCTTAGTTAGCTTTCTTTCGTCATCACGATCACCGGGATATTTATTTTATAATTTTTGGAGTTCATTTGACCACTTTTAAATTTTTAGCAAGGTTTAAAATATTTTTAAAAGCTAGGTTTTAAATTAATTTCGGCCAAATAAAATTTATTTGAGTTTAAAACATTTTAAATAACTTTTGAGCCGAATTCCATCTCATTTGGGCCGCACCCAAGCCTTGGGTGAGTTGGAGATGGTGAGATTTGAATTTTAAATATTTTTAAACTCCTAATCCCATTAGGATTAGCCCTAGACCAAGTCAACCCATCTACACTATATAAACAACCTCTAGGAAGACCTATTTTCGCAAGAAAATAACCCTAGCCACTTCCAAAACCCAAAATTCACGTTGCGACGAATCGTCGTAACGTTGCGACAGCCAACCCCCGCACCGACCGACGGAATCAGCTCCGTTCCCCCGCTCAGACCGATAGCCGCCCCCGGACCAAGCCCCGCTGCAACCGCTCCGCATCGACCCCGCACCAAGCCCGCTCCGACCGAGAGAATCTCTCGGTCAGACCGAGAGATTTTCCACGCTCCGCCCCGTGTATGACCGAGGTGCCCGCCCGCCCACGCTGCTCTCCGCAACGTTGCAACGTTGCAGCGCCCCGCTGCAGTGCCCGGCCCCGCTTTCCCCCGTGTCTAACCGACGGCCTGCCCCGCACTGACCGAGAGCCCGACCCCCGCAGCTATGCAGCGCCCGTCCCCGTGTCTGACCGAGCCAAGCCCCACATTTGGCTGTGTCCGACCGAGAGCCACTCGTCGCAACCCCGCACCCATCGCACCACTTGCCACCGTGGGCCCCCAAAGTTCTCCAGAGGTATTTTGGGCCCCTATTGGTCCCTAGGACTATTGTGGGCCCCACCTAGGTGCTCTCTCTCCGACGATTTGCCGCGTACGACGTTGCGACACGTCGTAGCCCGTCGCCGAACGTGCTAGCTTTGGAATCTGGATTTGTTGCTCCGGTTGCTGCTTTGAACTTTTCAGCGAGGAATCTATATTGGAATTAGGACTTGGAGCGTGATCTTTTTATTCCAACCCCTGGCGTCGCTACCCGACGCCAGTGTTGCTTTCGCGTCGTGTTGAGGTAACGCTTTGCACCCCTAAGACCCCCAACCCAATTGCACGTTAATCAAGACTAAAATCAGTATTTTTAAAGTATTTTAAATGTTTTAGAACTCACTAATCAAGATTAATAAAACGGATGTAGGCCGGTGGACTTGTGCACGTAGGATATTGTGACTTTGGACTCGTTGGTCGGTGTGCTCAGACGTTGTACTTGCAGGCAAGTGAAACTTGCCAACTCTTGTGTATGGCCATGTTTTTAGGCCACTTCCTTGTTTTTAGCGTAAAAGAGACTAGACAGTGAAATGATAGCTGTCTAGACGCAATTTTAAGATCTAGCTTGACAACGAAGCAAGATCTGACACTCTGCCATGTCATGCATACATCGATATCCGTCACGTTTAAATTCCTTATCTGTACGTACTTTTCACTTCCATGCATTGCATCCTACATGTCATCCAAGTGATTGTTGCATTCGTAGCACACGCTACAATACTTGTACTTCCTTGACCGGCTAGGTGCACCCCTAGGCCATCATGTTAAAACACTTCCCGTCTCGTGATCCAGAAGCGGGCCTCATGTGTTGGTCAAAAGCCAATGCCCGATACACGTGGAGGGGTAGGGATAAGCGATCATTTGAGCTTAGGAGTTGGCCCGTGCAGCCACTCTAGCCAAAAGGCTTAATCTTTGTGCACGAGGTGCTTACTTGACTTGTACTTGTCGTTGTGAATGATTCATGTAAATCTTGTCATCCATGCCATGTTTAAATGACATGCTCGTACTTTACATTACTTGTTGCTCTCTTACTTTAACTGCCATGTCATTGCATCATGCTAGAACTACTAGGTTGCGTTACTTCACCTACTTTCAGTTTCCTTGCACAAGTCTCTTATAGACTTGCTGACATGTGCCCCTTGCTCTTTTGGGTGTCACATGTTAGACCCTGAGCCAGAGACCGTAACTGAGGACGAGGTGTTTGCTGACGTTTAGCCAGAGCCTACTTTTGACAAGGAGTTGGTGGACACTGGAGACCAGTCTTAGAGACTGTTTGAGTTGCTTTTGCTTAGGTTGCTGTTAGTTGTCGGTGCGTAGCACCATTACTTTGTTTTCGTACTTTGTACTTTTGTTGGCCATGCTGGGGCCTCTTTTAGACTCTTTTATTTTAGCCTGGTGGCTTTTCTGCGATGTTGAAATTTATTATTATGGATATTCTGAGATTTATCTTTTGTCTCATTTCTTTATTATTATCTTTGTTTCGTTTCACGTTGCAAGGACCTGCAGTTTAAATTTGATTGACGCTTATCGGACTTGCAGCTTTGTAGCTTCAAGTCTGAGCGGACCTTCTCACGCTTCGCCTCCACGTTTTTGGGAAGCGGGGCGTGACATAGGATAATTGTAACTTTGGACTCGTTGGACGGTGTTCTCAGACGTTGTACTTGCAGGCAAGTGAAACTTGCCAACTCTTGTGTAGGGCCATGTTTTTAGGCCACTTCCTTGTTTTTAGCGTAAAAGAGACTAGACAGTGAAATGATAGCTGTCACGCCCCGCTTCCCTAAAATGGAGGCGAGACGTGAAAAGGTCCGCACGGGAGTGGAGCTGTGAAGCCCCAAACCCGATAAGCGTCAATAAAACATAAGCAGGTCCCTGTAACCACAAACAGAACAACAATAATAACACAAGGAGAGACAGAAATAAAATCTCAAATATCAGAATTTGTCCAACATGAAAATTAAGTTCAACATCCAGAAAAGCTACCAGGCTAAAAGAAAGAGTCTAAAGGCCCAGAACAAGGCCAACAAAAGGGACAACATAACAAAGTATTGGTGCCACGCACCGATAACAAAACAGTCTAAACAACAACACAAACAGTCTCTACGACTGATCGCCCGTGTCCACGAAGTCCTCGTCAAACACAGGCTCGGGCTCGGCGTCTGAAAACACCTCGTCCTCAACAATGAACTCAGGCTCAGGATCTAACATGTGTTACCCAAAAGAGTAAAGGGGCACATGTCAGCAAGTCTAAAAGACTTGGGCAAGGAAACTGAAAATGAAGGTAGACTAACAACCTAGCAGTTATAGTATGCATGACATGGCAGTATGGTATGAGTGCACAAGTAAGACATGGTGAAACCACAAGTGCAAGAGAACAATTTTCAGGGCATGTCAAGAGTAGCCAAGCTACTAACAATCTCAATCTTTTCACTAGTCACGTTTCAAGTTGTTTGTAGATGTTTACGCCTTACAGCTGAACTGTTTGACATTCACACTGAGTGGCCGCTTAACACTACCCCAGAACCAAGAGTTTACGCCTTACAACTGTAGTTGCTGATCGGGCAGACTCCCAGTTGAATGGCCGCTTAACTCTTACCTCAAAACCCACGTGTAAACAAGCCAGGGTCCCTGTACACGATGCTCAGTAAATGAGCCAGGGTTGCCCCGCACAAGTGCTCGTTCCTGGATCACAAACCAGAAGCGTATTTCATTTGGCATAGGGGTGCACCTAGCCTCAATCATTTCACAAGGTGTAGCGAAGCTACGCAATCACGGGAACACTTAAAGAATGCAATGACATGACAATTAATTCACGTACCGTTAATGGAAATTAAACATGACATGGTAGTTGTGCAACATGATAAATGTCGGATCTAGCTTCGTTGTCAAGCTAGTTCCTAAAATTGCGCCTAGGCGAGTATCATTTCGTCGTCTAGTCTCTTTTACGCCTACAACAAGCAAATGGCCTAAGACATGGCCCAAAACCCTAAGTGGCAAGTTTCACTTGCCTAGCACCGAGGATGACGATCAACGAGGCCGTCACACAAATGCTAGCTACGGAGATGAGATCACTGCCATGGCAAAATGATATTAGAACAACATCCAACCTAGTTTTTATTAGGGTTTTACAAAAACACAAATGGGTTAAGAGAACTCTATAGGATCGAGTTATTACCGAATCGTTAGCGGAAGAACGATGCCGAGCAAGCACAGCGACAGAAGAAACGATCCGGGGAACCTACGGTTCAGATCT
The DNA here is from genome assembly GCA_030789695.1 of Scilla litardierei. NCBI lineage: Eukaryota > Viridiplantae > Streptophyta > Magnoliopsida > Asparagales > Asparagaceae > Scilla > Scilla litardierei. Next base: position 104,129,570 of record CM061132.1, read on the forward strand.
GAAAATGGGGAGAAAATCTGGAGAAATGGGGTTTTAGGGATTTTTGGGGGTTTTTCGGCGACCTAGAGGAGGTGGCCGGCCTAAATGGCGAGAGGGAAGCTCCAAGGGAGGAAGGAATGACTTGGAGAAATGTTGGAGGGTGATTTGGGGGAGAAAACGGCTCAGGAGAATGAAAGAGGGATGAAAGAAATCGTGGGTGGGGTTTAAATAGGAAGAGCTGGCGGCTGCCCAGAAATTAGGGTTTCGACACTGATTAGTCGGTCAAAAAGCAACCTCTGACCGAGTAGTTTGGGAACTAGTCGGTCGGTTGACCAACGCAGACCGGCTACGTGTAAACAGTAACTCCTGACGAAAAATAGGATTTAGATTTAGTCGGTCAAAGAACAACTACTGACCGACTAGTTTCTCATCTAGTCGGTCGACGAACGTTCTTAGACCGACTAAGAATGAATAGTACTTGGTATCAAAAGGATCATAGAGCTAGTCGGTTAAAGAACGATTGCTGACCGACTAGTTTGCAACCTAGTCGGTCGACAAATGTTCTTAGACCGACTAACGATAAACATTAACTCCTGAATAATTAACAAAGCCCACTAGTCGGTCCATGAAGGTTTGCCGACCGACTAAATCGTCATCTAGTCAGTCGGTTCGCCTTCTTGTACCGGCTAACGTGCACAGAAAGTTTCGAAATGGAGCGTAAAGCTCCGGGATCGATTTCTAAGACTCCTAGGCTTGATCTAACAATAAGATATGACCGATATGAAGCCCGTCACGAATGACTTACTCCGAAATCGACGATTCCAAGGAAGAAGCTAGAAAATCACGACGAAACGATCGAAAACGAAAGCTACGGAGACGAAAAC